>BPTQ01000005.1:141891303-142110958 GCA_019973895.1 Chrysanthemum seticuspe | reverse complement strand
GTCTTGGCCTTTGGTTCTCAGATTTCAGTTGGATAGCCATTTGTAAGCAATTTGATCCATTTTGGCATTTTACTGTACAAGTGTTCATTAGCTTAAATATATGTTTCTTTATGTTCATTAGCTATAGTTAAGTGAAATTAATCACTAATATCAGTCACTTGTTCATTTTAAATTGTAGTTTACAAAAACTTCATTTGGACAGTTAGAATAGCTTAAGTCTTAATACTTAGTTTTATGTTGCTATTACTGTTAGTGCATGCTTATTCAATCTCATGTAATGAAATTATAAGGTCTATAATCAGTTTTATGGTTTTCATTTGTGTTTTGCTTTGAAAAATCATCAAAACAGTCATATAAGTGTTGTTTGGATTATCTTGTTTGACTGTGTTAGAGTTTGTTTGAGTTGATGTTTGAACTTGTTCTGTGTTACATAAGTGTCTATAAACTCATCTCAGTCAAGAAACTCAGTCCTCATTTGATCAAAAGTCAAAATTGCATTTGATTTCATCTTGTGTGTTCACTGTTGGTTTTTTATAAATCATGATCAAGGATTTGTGTTCATAAGTTGTTAAAATTGTTCAAATCAGTCTTAGTTAACCTTGTAACAACATAATCAGTGCTTAAAATCAGTTCAAAGTTCATCTTGGTCAAACCTTTAGTTCTTCTTAAAAAGTCAAAAGTTGCAATTGGTCGTTTTTTATTAAACTAGATAATTTCACTGTGGGCTTAATATTAAGACTTAGCTTAAAAGCTCTTAGGGTATTAAAGTTCAGTTGCTATACTAAAATAGAAAAATAGTAGTTCACTTCTCATCAGCTTTTTAAGTGCTTTTTAACTTGCTTCTTTTGAGTCCCTTGTCTGAAACCATGCCCTGTGCACAGTGAGTGGTACCATTTTGAAAAGCTTGCACAGAGCTTAATTGTTGCTCAAATCCTGTGATTATTGGTTCTTTGGAAAGCCAACCAATCTATCTTGAGGTTCCAACTTTAGCTTTTCATTTTCTAGCTTGTTTGCTAGGGCTGCAATAAGCCCTAATCTTGTCCCATTTCTGTGTTTAAGCCAAGTGCTTATTGCTTGTTTCTAGCTTATCAGTGTGCTTATCTGTCTCTTTTAGCTTCATTTCAGTTCATCTAGCTTGTTTGCATCTATTTTAAGCTTCTGTTTCAGCTGGTGAGCTGGTTTGAGCTTATTTCATCAAAATAAGCTAATAAGTCCACTGTTGAGCTCATAAGCTCATCAAACAGCTTATTTGTAGTTTGTAAAATTTTTGTCTTTGTTAAAGTTTCATATTTTTAGTATTTAAGTAGTTTTCAAAAAGAAAACCCAGAAAAAGGTCAATTTAAATTCAGTGATAGCATTTATTTAATAGGTTTTAGCTTTTTGATTTCTCTTTTTAGCTTATTAATAAGCAAATCTTGTTTTTATACTTTTGTGAGTTTTCTGTCATCATATAGTATTTTTAGAAAAAGTTTCATAATCTTCCTAATCTTTTTAGTATTTATTAGAATTTTAAATAGTTAGTAAGTATTAAATAATTAGTAATAAATAATTAAAAAACATAAAAAATATCTTTTCAGTTTTAAAATTAGTTTTATCATATTTTAGATTTTTCCAAGTTAAAATTTTATTTTTCCAGGTTTATTTTATATTTTCTAGTATTTAAGTGTATTTTAAATAATAAATAATTAGTAATAATTAGATAAAAAGTGTGAAAAATATATTTTTAATTTTAAAATTAGTTTTATAATTATTTAGATTTTTCTGCATCATAATTTTATTTTTCTAGCCTTATTTTATATTTTCTTCTATTTTAGAGTATTTATTAAATAGTTTAAAATAGTTTTTAAATAATAATAATTAATTAAATAGTGGTAAAAATAATTTTCTTTTTCTAATAATTTTCTTTTATTTTTAGGAATCCAAAAATGTTATTTTCAAATTCTTAGGTCTTTTATTTCTTAGATTTCACTTTTTATTTTGTACGTATACGTAGTTTTTAAACGTAAGTTTTACGTTTCTTTTATCTGATTGTTGTGCTTTCCTATTCTGTATTCCATTCCATTCCAATCAATCAGTAGTGTAATTTCTCATCAAACCTTTACTGATCACTATCCTTAGTGATCATTCTATCATCTGAATTAGTTTTGACACACCATTGAGTCTCCGTGGGACATAACGACCCGGGAATTCATTCTATTCTCCAAGACTTCATTGTATTTGTGTTTTAAGCAGTTTTAAGTCTATTACGGTTAGCCATTCACAAGTGGCTAGCTTGTGTGATTAGACTTGACTAGTTTAGCACAGATCAGTTCTCATCAAAATCAAAGGCAACAAAAGTTAAAGATGATTCTTCGTCAATGTCAAAGAATCCACAAAGTTTAAAGACTCAAGAACTACATCATTGGTAACCTAAAGACAAATAGAAGTGTGAGCATGGTGGAGAAAGGCGTGGAGACACCCATCCAACGAAGTTGACAACAGCAGAAAACCACATTAACTTATCGCAAAGCATGAAGGAACAAAGAATCAAGACTATTCTATATCTACACGTAAAGTTCAAGCTCAAGGAAAGTAAAGATCTCATCAAGTGGAGAATCTTTTGAATGACCACCCCTTAGGGGGAGATTGTTAGCCTTAATAGTTTTTATTAGAAGTAATGGTCATTCATATTTAGGAACTTTGTAACGTGTGTTAGATATAGTGATAGAATAGTCAACGGGCTCGTGGATTGGGCTAAGCTAAATGGGTATTAGTTTAGTTAAGCTAGCCTTGAATAAGTTCATTTAACCCAATCCAATCCAAGCCCATCCACGAGGCCCATGGAAAGCTTTTTAGGGCATCTAGTGCTTGTACTATATAAACCCCTCAAAGTATCATTTGAGGGGTGTGCTTGAAAGTGTGTGTGTGTGTGTGTTTTCTCTCTCAAGTAATACAACTTCTTGTGTTCATCTTTTCTCTCTACGCATAATATACACGGTTTTATAACATCAAGTCACCAACATCTTTCATTTCTCTTAATCTTTGTTTCTTTATTTCTACGCTTAGTTTGTGTTTGTGTTTCGTGGTCTACGCGTAAAGTGGTAAACGTGGTTTCGTGATAAGGTTGATATATTTAAGGTCCTAAAATTGGTATCAATCGCCTAACAATGGTTTAGGAGTGTTGTGTTACGTTTTTGGTTAGATCTTTACATATAAAGTTGCGTTTTTGTCTATAAAACGTGGGCTTTTTGCATAAAGATTTGATTTTTACGTGTGTTTAAGCTTAAAGTTGTAGACTTTATTGATCTTTAAGTGTTTTGAAAGAAGTTTGTGCAAAAGAAATCGATTGGAAACGTGTTTTTTGGTGAAAAATTCGTGTTTTTGCAAAACTGGGCATTTTTTACGCGTAAGGTACTTCTGGTCAAAACCCTTTTTTTACGCGTAAGAAAAGTCAAAACCCTATTTTTACGCATAAGGTTTTACGCGTAAGATTTGGTTTTTACGCATAACCTTTTGGTGAAGAATCTTCGTGCAACAACGGTTACTCAGTGCTTCCCTCACTTGGATAAGTTTGTGGAACACTTCGACTTATGGATATCTTTTACGCTGTGATAGTGTAAAGGATTTTTGGTTTTTAACCTAAGTTTACGCATAAGCAGAACGCTTACGAGTAAGCACTGTACGCATAAGTTAACACTTACGTGTAAGGTTTTTACGACTAAGTATTTTTGTTTACGCATAAGCTTACGCTTAAGCCTAAAGGTTACGCATAAGATACTGTTTACGCATAAGGAATCCTACGCCTAAGCTTTCTACGCATAAGAATCCTACGCATAAGACTTCCTACGCATAAGCACCAATTTCTACGCATAAGAATAGGTTTACGAGTACGATTTTGTGCAAAACTTCAAACGGCTATAACTTTTGAACCGTAACTCCGTTTTCAGCGATCTACCCATCAAAATGACCATGAGAACGAGGAGAATAGACCGCCGAATGAACTAACAGTCAACATTCAAGTCCTAAAAACGCTCCGAAAAGAAGTTATTGAGGTTTTTAAGTTTTTAGACCAAATTTTCACTACAACAACCGAGCTTAATCTTCATCAAACACAAATCCTCTATCGTTGAATCGATCCTACATCAACTTTATCATATCATACCTTCATCAATGGCAACTCAACAAGACATTCATGCAGCCGGTGCCGAAAACCGTCCTCCTATGTTGGAAAAAGGTGGATATCTTCAATGGATAAGTCGTATGCTTCGTTACATTAAGATCAAACCTAATGGAAAATTGATGATTCAATCCATTACGAATGGACCCTTCATACCTCGACAAGTCCAAGACCCTGGAAATGCTGATGTAACACCTCCCGTCCCACCATTTTTTCGTCTTAAAAAAGAATCAGAATACTCTGAAGAGGATCAGATACAAGTCGAAGCAGATGACATGGCAATTCATATTGTCTAACTGGGTTTACCAAGAGACATCTTTGCTGCTGTAGACAGTTGTGAAACTGCTTTTGATATGTGGGAACGTGTTAGACGGCTTTGTCATGGAACTGAAATTGGTCAACAAGATACGGAAAACAAGCTGCTAACTGCTTGGGAGAAGTTTACATCCACTCTAGGAGAATCCATTGAATCCTACTATGGAAGGTTCTGCACTTTAATAAATGAGCTGATCAAAAACAAGTTGACACCCAGAACTATCGTGAGCAACATCAAGTTCTTGAACAATATACCAGAAGAATGGGGACGATATGTCACTATTGTCAACCAAAAAAAAGACTTACATCAAGTGAACTTCAATCAACTCAACGATTTTCTGAAACAAAACCAAAATGAAGTGAATGAAGTCAGGAAAGAAAGATTAGCAAAGAATCATGATCCATTGGCACTCATTGCAAAGACTCAAACTCCAGTGAATACACAACAACAAGCTTCATCATCTTCCACTAACAACAACTTGCAGCAATACATTCCATAACAACAAGCTGTTATCCCACAACAACAAACCTATCCACCAGAACAACAACATTACCAGGAACAAGGAATCACTGATCTTGAAATTGAACAAGAAGAAGCTTTGTCACAAGCATTTGCATTCTTGGGAAAAGCATTCAGAGGTCGCTATTCAACACCAACTAACAACAACCAAAGGATTTCATCAAACACTCGCAACAGGCAAATTGCACAGCCGGGTGTGAACATGGGTAATCAAAGACAAATGGTTGGATTTATTGCGAACCCACAGGGATATGCTACTGGATTTCAGATGGGTAATCAGGCGGTTCCAAATCAGGGTAATCTGTTGGGTCAGAATGTTGGGAATAGAGCAGTGGGTAATCAGAATGGGAATGTTGCAGCTCCAGTCGTTGGGAATTATGGAAATGTGAATCAGGGTAATCAGTTTAAGTGTTATAACTGTCGAGGATTGGGTCACATGGCAAGGAATTGTCCAACTAAGCCGAAAAAAAAGGATCTTGCGTATCTTCAGAAAGCTATCATGTTGGTACAAAAGGAACAATCTGGACTTTAATTGAGTGCTGAGGAACATGACTTTATGGCTATTATGGATGATTTGGATGACCTCGAGGAAATCAATGCAAACTGCATCTTCATGGCAAATCTTCAGGAGACTAAGTATGACACTGATTCTGACGCACCTCCTGTCTATGACGCAAATGCAGTATCTGAGGTACCAATCACTGATCCATGCTATAACAATGTCATATTTGATGTGTTTACTCATGACGAACAGCATTCTGTGACATCAACACCTACTTATGATACATACCTGGACAATCCGAGTTGTAGGAATAATAACTCAGAGACTCCAGATGTGGATCCTGGTGGAGACTGTATGGCACAAAATACTGAGACTAATGAAGAAACACGTGCTTATTTTTAATCATTAATCAATAACAGTGGCATTGAAATCGAGAAAGTTAGAACGGTCAATCGCGAAGTTAAGGCCGCGAATGCTAAATTGAGGAAACACGTGCTTATTTTGAATCATTAATCAAAATGAATTCTCCTTGTAACTCTCAAGCTCAGCGGTCAATTTAGCATTCGCGGCCTTAACTTCGCGATTGACCGTTCTAACTTTCTCGATTTCAATGCCACAGTTATTGATTAATGATTCAAAATAAGCACGTGTTTCCTCATCAGTCTCAGTATTTTGTGCCACACAGTCTCCACTAGGATCCACATCTGGAGTCTCAAAGTTAGTATTGCTACAACTCGGATTGTCCATGTATGTATCATAAGTAGGTGTTGGCGTCACAGAATGCTGTTCGTCATGAGTAAACACATCAAATATGACATTGTTATAGCATGGATCAGTGATTGGTACCTCAGATACTGCATTGGCATCATAGACAGGAGGTGCGTCAGAATTAGTGTCGTACTTAGTCTCCTGAAGATTTGCCATGAAGATGCAGTTTGCATTGATTTCCTCTAGGTCTTCCAAATCATCCATAATAGCCATAAAGTCATGTTCCTCAGCACACAATTGAAGTCCAGATTGTTCCTTTTGTACCAACATGATAGCTTTCTGAAGATACGCAAGATCCTTCTTTTTCGGCTTAGTTGGACAATTCCTTGCCATGTGACCCACTCTTTGACAGTTATAACACTTAATCTGATTACCCTGATTCACATTTCCATAATTCCCAACGACTGGAGCTGCAACATTCCCATTCTGATTACCCACTACTCTATTCCCAACATTCTGCCCAATCTGATTTCCAACATTCTGACCCAACTGATTACCCTGATTCGAAACCGCTTGATTACCCATGTGAAATCCAGTAGCATATCCCTGTGGATTCGCAATAACTCCAACCATTTGTCCTTGATAACCCATGTTCACACCCGGTTGTGCAATTTGCCTGTTGCGAGTGTTTGATGAAATCCTTTGGTTGTTGTTAGTTGGTGTGGAATAGCGACTTCTGAATGCTTTACCCAAAAATGCAAATGCATGTGGCAAAGCTTGTTTTTTTTCAATTTCAAGATCAGTGATTCCTTGTTCCTGGTAATGTTGTTGTTCTGGTGGATAGATTTGTTATTGAGGGATAACAGCTTGTTGTTGTGGAATGTATTGTTGCAAGTTGTTGTTAGTGGAAGATGATGAAGCTTGTTGTTGTGTATTCACTGGAGTTTGAGTCTTTGCAATGAGTGCCAATGGATCATGATTCTTTGCTAATCTTTCTTTCCTGACTTCATTCACTTCATTTTGGTTTTATTTCAGAAAATCGTTGAGTTGATCAAAGTTCACTTGATGTAAGTCTTTTGTTTGGTTGACAATAGTGACATATCATCCCCATTCTTCTGGTAGATTGTTCAGGAACTTGATGTTGCTCACGATAGTTCTGGGTGTCAACTTGTTTCTGATCAGCTCATTCATTAAAGTGCAAAACCGTCCATAGTAGGATTCAATTGATTCTCCTGGAGTAGATGTAAACTTCTCCCATGCAGTTAGCAGCTTGTTCTCCGTATCTTGTTGACCAATTTCTGTTCCATAACAAAGCCGTCTAACACGTTCCTACATGTCAAAATCAGTTTCACAACTGTCTACAGCAGCAAAGATGTCTCTTGGTAAACCCAGTTGGACAATGTGAATTGCCATGTCATCTGCTTCGACTTGTTTCTGATCCTCTTCAGTGTATTCTGATTCCTTTTGAACACGAAAAGATGGTGGGATGAGAGGTGTTGCATCAGCATTTCCAGGGTCTTGGACTTGTCGAGGTATGAAGGGTCCATTTGTAATGGATTGAATCATCAATTTTCCATTAGGTTTGGTCTTAATGTAACGAAGCATACGACTTGTCCATTGAAGATAACCACCTTTTTCCAACATAGGAGGACGGTTTTCGGCACCGGCTGCATGAATGTCTTGTTGAGTTGCCATTGATGAAGATATGTTATGATAAAGTTGATGTAGGATCGATTCAACGATAAAGGATTTGTGTTTGATGAAGATTAAGCTCGGTTGTTGTAGTGAAAATTTGGTCTAAAAACTTAAAAACCTCAATAACTTCATTTCGAAGCGTTTTTAGTTAGTTGATTCGGCGTGCCAATCTCCTCGTTCTAACGGTCGTTTTGATGGGTAGAATGCTGAAAACGGAGTTACGGTTCAAAAGTTATAGTCGTTTGAAGTTTTTACTCGTAATCCTTAAGCTTATGCGTAAGCTTTGGTTGCTTAGGCGTAAGTTTTGTTTCTTAGGCGTAAGAGTTGAACCTTAGGCGTAGATAGTGACCTTACGCGTAATAATTAATGCTTATGCGTAGAAGTATTCTTACGCGTAAGATGTTACTGTTAGGCGTAAACAATATCTTACTCGTAAGTATTAATGCTTATGCGTAAAACAAAGTCTTAAGCGTAAGATTTAAATCTTAGGCGTAAAAACTCGCTTACGCGTAAAACACGAATCGTATCTCTCTAACTTTTCCAAGCTAGTGAGATTTCCCAAGTCGAAGTGTTCCACAAGCTTATCCAAGTGAGGGAAGCACTGAGTCACCGTTGTTGCACGAAGATTCTTAACCAACTTCTTATGCGTAAAACCTTATGCGTAAAAATAGGGTTTTGACTTTTTCTTACGCGTAAAAAGAGGGTTTTGACTTTCTGTTCTTAAGCGTAAAAAATTCCCAGATTTTCAGACGATTTCAGATGCACAAACAGTTTCCAAAACACTCAAATACCAAGAAAGATTTGACCTTTGTCACCCAAAGAGCTTTTTATGCTTATGCGTAGAAACGAACAACCCAATACATACGAGTTTAAAACTGAATAAAAACACGTAAAGCTTCGAACTTTTTCCAAAAACTAGAATCCTTAACACTATAAGAACCTCAAACCATAAGAATCTTGAAGATTTTAATGCAAAAATTAAAGTTTTAAGCGTGACAATATTGAGAACGAAACTACGCGTAACACTACACAAAAAACTTCAACCAAAACACTCCTAAACCATTGTTAGGCGATTGATACCAATTGTAGGACCTTAAATATATCAACTTTACGCTTATACCAAAGCTAACCAAACGAGTAGAACACGTAAATAAACACCCACGTTATGCGTAGAAGAAACAAGAAACAAAGATGAGAAAGTTTGGTGACTTGATGTTATGCATATGAAATAAGATGAAAGAAAACTTTATTATTTGAAAGAAAAACACACACAAAACACACTCAAGCCCACCCCTCAAATGAGACTTTGATGGGTATATATACTCCTTATTCTAGACGCCCTAATGGGCTTTCCATGGGCCTCGTGGATATAGGTTGGACATGGATTGGAACATAACTTCTAGCCATTTTGCTTAGTCCAATCCACGAGCCCGTTGACTATTCTAATACCATATCTAACACATGTTACAAAGTTCCTAAATGTGAATGACCATCACTTCTAATAAAAACTATTAAGGCTAACATAATCATATCCATAATCTTAAACTTCCTGAAATTTATGGGAAATTTGTCTATGAGGAAAACCTCATCAACATACGATACCCTGACTTAAAAAAGTCTCATGAAGTCAAGAAGTCCTTGACCACCACTTCAACACCAATATCAACTGCTTTCTATTCTAACAATGTGGTTCAAGATTTCCAAGAAAATTCAGATGATGAGCCTGATGAGAGATCAAGTGAGGAGTACCTAAATGACCTGAACGTTGAATTTCAAGAAAGGGCACTCCTTGCTAACTCTCTGAGGTTTATAAAAAGAAACAAAGGTTTTTCAAATGCTAAAGCAAATGAGGACACTGAATGCTTTAAGTGTCACAAAAGAGGTCATTTTGCAAAAGACTGTTTTTCAAAAACAATTTCTGGACCCTCGTATAAACCATCAAGGTTAAATCAGTCTCATCAAAATTTTCAAAACAAATCTGATAAAAAAAACTATTGATTTTGAAGCTAAGTATAGGAAAGTCAAAGCTAAGATTGCATTGCTTGAGGCCAGTCCCTCAGAAACAACAAAAAGTGTTCAATCTGTGCAGGGTAAAAACAAAGGCCTTGTTGCTGAAACCTTCGACTGGGATGAAGAGCCAGTCTCATCTGATGATGAAATGGTTCATGTTAGTGCACTGATGGCCCTCTCAGAAGAGGACAAGCTAGCTGTTGGGAAAAATCATGCCAGGAATGGAGAGTGGGTCAATATCACAATGAAGAAGGTAAATATTTTACTTTCTATGGATGATGACTCTGACTGGCAGTCCTATATGAACTATATCAATGTTGACCTTAAGTTTGTAGAAGAGCAACGATTAAATCTTTATTCAAAAGATAACAAGCTAAGTTTTGAAATAAACAAGTGTAGGGATGAACTACTTCTTTTTAAACAAAATAAGCTTTAGAAAATCACTTTGCAAATTCAAAACACTGTATTAGTTAAAAGAAATCAGGCTCTTCAAGATGAACTTAAGAAAGAAAAGGAAATCATTGCTAGTTGGACTGCTAAGAATCCAAGAGTCTTTGATGCTGTGGGAGCTCCCAGTAGTAAAAAGAGAGTCATAGGTGAAGATCATATCCCCGACTCTCACAACAAAGACCAGTCTCCCAAACCATTTATGTCTGGTGGCATGATTACCAATGTGTTGACTATTCCCAAGCCCAGTGATTGGATTGAACGGGTTAATCCTGATAGTAAGCTTCCTAATTTTGATTTTGTAAGAATTCTAGAGCCTGAAAGTCAAGCTCTAAAGAGCATGCTTGGACTCCCTGATGTGCCCAGTAGTACTGAACACATCTCCGAGTCTGAAGCAGAATCTCAAGCACCACTTCCACCCCTGGAACCTCCTCAGGGTGCTGCTCCTAGCTCTGAGCTTACTCCATTACAATTCAATCCACACTCACCAAAAGAAAGGTCTGGACTTGGTAGAACCATCCTAAAAAGACCATCAAAACCAATTCAACAAGAATCTACCCCCACTGAGACTTCCACATCCTCTGTCCCCACTGAAGCTGACCAAATTCAGCAGGTGACTGAACTTGTGAGGAAGCTAACTGATAAGATGGAATCCATCGAAAGAGTTCCTGAATCAATCGAGGAAACAAAGTCAGCTTCCTCTAGTTCCTCAAAGTCAAAAGCCACCAACAAAACCAAGCAGAAGTGTGATCTATGCCACTATACCAGTCATACCACTGACAACTGTTATAAAATCCTTTTTTGTATGATCTGCAAAAAGGATGATCACATAACTTCTGATCTCTTACAATATGTAAGTTCACTCAGTAAAGCAAACTATACCAAAGTTGGTCATCAGTATGCTTCAACCTCTAAATCTGCTCAAAAGTCTAGAGCAAAACCCTTTCCTCCTTGCCCATATTGTGGCTTTAATGATCATCATCCTGATGACTATCTCATGAACACTTGCTGTGAGATTTGCGAGAATCCAGCTCATGAGACATCCCAGCATGACAGTGTCATCCAAGCAAGGAGAAGTTCCAAGCAACCCAGAATCACTGAGTCATCCTCAGTCTCCAAATGCAAAACATGTGGTAGCACAATGCACTCAACCACTAACCATGAGTCAATTGCCAAATTCAAACAGACCTTTAGGCCCAAGCCCACTAGTATGTGGGTCAGCATGAGAAACTAATCTAGTTTACCATTTGTGCAGAGATACACCAGCGAGCCTATTTGGCATCTAGATAGTGGATGCTCAAGAAGCATGACTGGTGTTAAGGAGTATCTGCACAAATATGTAATGGAACCATGACCCAAGGTAGTATTTGATGATAACTCATCATGTCCCACTGAAGGTTATGGTTCAGTATACTGCAATGGAATAGTTTTCTCTAGAATAGCTTATGTCAATGGTCTCAAATACAATCTCATTAGTGTCAGTCAACTCTGTTATGCAAAGTACATTGTGCAATTCAATGACAAACAAGGCACCATTTTCAATGCCAACAAAGAAGTTGTGTTGATAGCTCCTAGAAGAGATGATGTTTATGTCTTAGACATGTCAACACTCTCTCAAAATGGAACTTGTCTCTTTGCCAAAGCCACTGAAACTATCAACTGGTTGTGGCACAAGAGACTCTCACACTTAAATTTCAAAAACATCAACAACTTGGCAAAACAAAACAAGGTCCTTGGCTTACTGATTCGCTCCCAGACAGTCAAGTTTTCTCACACAAGCTAGCCACTTGTGAATGGCTAACCGTAAGAAACTTAAAACAGTCTGGAACCAAATGCAATGAAGATCAGGAGAGTATAGTGTTTCCCCGGGTCGTTATGTCCCAGCGAGCTATGCGATGAATCACCAAACGTATAGTGATCGAGATGATTTGAATGAGAAAAGAGTTTTGAATTATTATAACTACAGAAAAAGTCTATAAATAACAGGGGCTTAAATGCAAATTAAAGGGAATTAAAAAAAAATATTAAATAAACGCTATCACTATTTGCAAAATGATGTTTTTGATTTTTCTTTTATAAAACTTGAATTAAAAACTACGTGACGAACAAAAGAAAATGTGAAACTATAGCAATATTAATCCTAAAAATATGAAAATGATATTTTTACAAACCTAATGATAAAATAAAGTTTTTAGAAAAAGAAAATTATTTTTAAAACTACTTATCTAATTATTATTAATTAAAAACTATTTTTAAATATTTAATAATAGCCTAAAATACAAGAAAATATGAAATTAAGCTAGAAAAATGAAATTATGACTTGGAAAAATCTAAAATAACAAAAGAGAATTTTCAAAACTAATTTTGTATTTTTCTGATTATTTTTCTATTTTCTATGAATTAAAAACTATTTAAATCTACTTAAATTGCTTAAAAATACAAATTTAACTAAGAAAAATCTGTAAAAATATTTTTTTGACTTTTTATATTTATCTTAACCTAAGAAAAATGAAAAATTATTTTTTTGAAACTTTTCTGATTTAATTGTATTAAATGCTAATTAAAAAGGTGTAAAAACTGTTTTAAATAAGGAAAATTAGCAAACTGACTTAGAAAAATCTGAAAAATTCAAGATAAGTCTAAAATAATATTGTGAATCTAGGAAAAATATAAAAACAGAGGGTTGTGTGCAAGAATATGAAACTGCAAGGCAAGTGCTTATAAATAAGCACTTGAAATAAGCTAAAAGGCTACAAACAAGCACCAAACTGAAACAGAAGCTACAATAAGCTAAAACTACCCAAATGCAACTAAATACAACTGTCCTAAACCTATAAGTTACTAGCCACACAGATTTGATTATTGAGCTAAAATGCCAAAATCAGTTTTTGACTACTACTTTTAAGCTTGCAAATAAGCTACTCAATAAGCTAAAATTGAAAAACATAAGTGGGAACCTCAAGAAGACCTGGCTAGCTATGTCTAAACCAAAGATGAGCCAAAGATGAGCTCTGATGAGCTTGTTTCAAGCTCTGCAACTCACCTGTGCACACTCAGTATACACTGAGTGTGTACAGGGCACTTAAGCCCATTTTAACAAGCTAATATGAAGCTTATAAAAAATTTACAAAAATCTGCAAAAATCACAATAAGAAAATAGACCAGTTGAAGTTTAAAAACCCACAATTTCACTTAGTTTGACCCAAGAATGAATCAATGAAAAATCACTCCATTTAGGTGAAAACTGGATTTTTACTCTTTGACTTTTGAAACAGATTTGATAAGTTGACTTTATTGTACTTTGAAACAAATTTTTGGACTGATATTGATGTAATATGATGAAATGAAACTAATGCAATCTATTTCTATGTTTTCTAAACACAAAACAAGTCTTTGGTTTTACAAAATCTCAACAGATATGCAGTTAAGACAGCTTTAAGATGAATTTGACTTTGAGTGGTCTAATGCACAAATAACTGACTCAAATGAGTCTAACTACTTATATTAAGACTGATAATGCAATTGTCAAGTTCAAACAAAGACTCAATCTTAGCTTTACATACTGATCCAAACACACCTTTAAATCACTGAATTGAACTTAAATCTACACCAACTACTGAACTAGCATGTAATATTGATCAAACTGAGTTTAGCTAACTTGAATACAACTTAATTAACAGATTAAAACTATTTATGACTACAAACAAAGATTATGCAATGAAACTTGAAAATCACTTACAACTGGTCCTAGCCACAATGGCTTGAAAATCAGTTAACCAATGAACCTCTATCCTATATAAATCAACCCAATAGCCTCTAAATCAACCCAAATCCAGCACTGCATCACCCATGTCCATTTCCATTTCAATTTTGGCCCAGATTGACTTTCGTTGACCAAGAATGAGAATTGCTTGAAACTGGATTCCAAGCTTATCAAAAGCTATAATGAGCTTAAGTAAGCTTGTTTGACTATCACAATAAGCTATTTGAAGCTTGGAAACAAGAGTTTGAAATTGAATTCCTTAACAGTAAGCATAGAAACTTGAATTTATATTAAAACTTTGACTTGTTACTAGAAACTGGATTGTATTGATAAAACAACTTAATTTGATTACATAAGAACAGAAAATTACAACTTTAAACTTAAATTAAAATTTTAATACTAAAAACGACATACATAAACATTGAAAAACTAAGTACTACTTGTCTCTTGCTTCTTCTTCCTCTTTTATACACCAATATGACTTCCCTCTCTCCTCTGAGCAAATCCCACTTGTAATTGGGACCATTGGATGACTTAAAGTAATCTTGGCCGTTTGATGCATTTTGGCGCCAAAATGTTTTTTAACAGCTGGAGAGGTTGAGTGTTAGGTTGAAGAGGCATTAAATGCACCTTGGCTTGGGGTGTTTGGAGGGTAGGAGTAGGGTGGGTGTGATGATGGGGGTTGGAGTATTGCAGGTGGTGTTGCAGGGGTGATGATGGAGGGAAAGGGAAACCCGTGAGGGGGTTTGACCAAATTTGACCGGTGTTTAATATATGAAAGGGGGTCCAAAATGGCAGGGGTCAAGTGGAATGTGGCAGGGGTCCAATTGGCTTGGCAGGGGGTCACAAGCATTTTGATAGGGTCCAAGGTTTAGGCTTAGAATTAATAAGGACTTGTTTTGCAATTTTCTGAAAGTACAAGGACCAAATCTGCCATTTTATCAAAGTTGTTTCAAGGGACCAAAACTGACAAGCTCCAATAGTATAAGGACCAAACTTGACATTTTCAAAATTCCAAGGACTATTTTTGCCAAATTTGAAACTTGGAGGACCAAACTTGTAATTTCTTAAAACTTTTGATATTTTTCACCAAAGGACTAATTTTGACAACTTATGATTTAAAAAGGACCTTTGGTGATTTTTCTTTTGAAATTAAGTGCTCAAGGACTATTTCTGACAATTTTTGAAACTTGGGGGACTGAAACTGCCAATTATGCAAACTGAGCTCATTTTTCATCTGATTTTAAACATTTTGCATCTGAAACATATAAAATGCAATTTTGGAATATTTTCAGAATTTTGATGCATTTCTGAGCATTTTTAAACGTTTTGCAGTTCAGATTTAACCAAAAATGATGAGTATTTACACACTCATCAATCCCCCACACTAAACTATTGCTAGTCCCTAGCAATCTTTTGAGAAAAACTTAATGGATTTGAATCTCTTTACCAAAAGCCATTACTTCTGGAGTAGCCAAATGTTTTAGTTCAAGTAAGAACCATGGTACACCGATAACCATGTGATTTTGAGCAAACCACCAGCTTCCAACGGATTTGATTTGTCTTTACCAGAAGCCGTTTGCTTCTGGACTAGCCAACTCTTAGATAAATTATCAATATTATCTTTGGTGAGCTGATTACCAATTATGGTTTTTCCACTGCCTTTACCACAAGCCATATACTTGCGGGCTAGCCAACTCTTCACTTTTTAGGATATGGTGAGCTGAATACCATACAATTTTGGGCAAATTGCAAGCCGTCAACGGATTTGAGATATCTTAACCAAGAGCTGTTTGCTCCTGGATTAGCCAATCCTTTTGTTTTTTTAGACATGGCGGACTGATAACCAATTGAGTTGGTGCAAAACACTTACTCCAAAACAAATTTTGGCCAAAAATGGGGGAATTGGGTGGTATAATTAAATGATAAAATTCGTGAGAATTCCCCCCCACACTTAGAAATGAATATTGCCCTCAATATTCAAAGTACCGGCGGTGATGCCGAAACAAAGAACGTAAAAGGGAAATACGACGGCCATTACTTGAAAGATTTTTTTTTTCTTTTTAGAAACTTATATATATACACAACATGTGGGGCAACCCCCCCCCACACTAGGGTGGTAGAAAGATAGAAAGAAGTCAGAAATATGGGTGAAAACCCATATGGCATGCTACTGTTTTTGATTCCCGAGTCGCTAGCTTGACTCGATCCCCGCATTCATTGGTTCATGGGGAAAGTTATGTGGAAAACCAATCTCGATCGGACTTTCGTTCACAATGTTAATAAACATATGAACATCAGAAAGTTCCACACCGACGAGACACAACCGCGGTATTGTTAATAGTAGAAACTATAAAGGGTGATACCGGGGTCAAAGATGGTGTCCTCATTCCCGAAAGAGAAAAGGGAAAGAGCAACCACACCATCTGTGAAGAATGGAATAAAGACGTGCATGAGAATGCATGTCCATTCCTCATCAGAAAGAAGCAGATCACCATTTTTGACATTTTTAAGCCTAAACTTGAAGCTTATATGGTGATTGTCAATAAGATGTCCGGGAGGGAGGGTGGGAAACGGTTCTTCAATCAACAGATTTTCTAGAAAAAGGATGTCCCCCTCCGAATCAAAGTAAGTATTATCAATTCCCGTTGGAATTGACTCATCACTAAGAAAGGCATCGACTTCATTCCAAAAGTTGTCATCTTCCTCATCAGGAGTGAGAGAAGGGATGGAAGAGTCGGGAATGATAAGACTAGAAGATGATGGATCATTTTTGAGCAATTCATCAATGGGAAGAATGTCTCCCATTGGATTACAAACATCATCATCCAATTCAGATGAAACTGAAGAGAGTTTGGTTTCATCCACAGAGTTAACAAACTCGATACGACAAACTGATTCCGGAGGTGGGACAAGTGGTGTGCTCTTAGAGCTAGCAATTTCCACCACTTCCGATGAAGTCTCAGATTCTAGATCATCATCATCAAGAACACTCTTGACTTCCCTGGTACAACTTTCAAACCATTTGTTTGAACCAGGGTTGATTTTCAAAGCTTTTAACTCCGCACGTTTTTGGTGACTCCTCTTAACCGTGAAATTTGAGAGTGTTGCATTGAATCTTTCAGTTTTTTGATCAATTGTGGCAACACTCTGTTTGGACAGAGGTTTGGAGTTCTGGTTGATATTCAACGTGAGTTCTTCGTTGTCAACCCGTATGGTCAACTCTTCAGCAAATACATCAATCAGAGCACGACTCGTTCTTAAGAAAGCTCTCCCTAAGATGAGGGGAACTCTAGGATCTGCATCAAAGTCTACTACAACAAAGTCAGTAGGAAAGTGAAACTTTCCTACTTTCATCACGACATCCTCGGCTATCCCAAGTGGACGAGTTATGGTACGGTCCGCTAGCTCGAGTGTCATACAAGTGGGTGAAAGTTTAGGAAGAGACAGTTTCTTCCATACTGAGAGTGGCATGAGGTTAATGCTTGCGCCAAGATCGGCCAAGGCGGAGCACTGAACCATCCCCAAGAAATCACACGGGATTAAAAATCTGCCAGGGTCTTCAAGCTTTTTGGGAAGCTTCTTGAGAAGGACCGCTGAGCATTGCTCATTGAGAGGGGTTTTAGCCATTTCAGATAGCTTATCTTTGTTGGTCAGTAAGCCTTTAAGCGTGGATGCAAATTTGGGCATTAGAACGAGAGCATCAACGAAGCTTATATCAAAGTGTAGCTCATTGAAGATTTGGAAAAAATTTTCCATTTTCTCTTTGTTTTTGTCTTTGAGCTTCTCATCATTCATTCTTGATGGGTAAGGAAGCTGACTAGACTTTTGAGCCGGGATGGAAGTCATTTCGGGCTCAGAATTTTTCTTCGGAACTTCGGGTTCCAGACTTAAAGCTTGGACTACCGAAGGTGGGACGTGTGCGGTACTTCGTGGGCTTGAGAATTGCACCTTGTCCGTTGTATCCTTGGTAACTTGACTCATTGCCACAGGTGGAGGGGGCATTGGAGTCGAAGGTCCATTGTGCGTCTTACCACTACGAGTGGTGACGGCTTTCAACTCGGCATTGGGATTAGGAATTGTATTGCTTGGGAGTCCTCCAGAAGATGACGAAGCTTTGTTCATATTCATGTTCATGAAACTGCTCATCATATTCTTTAACTCATTTGTCTGCCGAGACATTGTGGTATCAATTTCCTTTTTTAGCTCAACTCTCATGTTATTGATCTGAGTTTGCATTGAACGTATGCTTGACTCAATAATTTTCATGAAGTCATTTGGCATGGGAGCTTGAGAAGGTTGTTGATAATTTTGATGATTTGGAGCTTGATATGGTTGGTTGAAATTGTTCCGGTTTTGATTGAAATTTTGAGAGTTATTGAAATTTTGTCCTTGATTCGGAACAAAGCGATTTTGAATGCCATGGTTTTGCACAGGAGGAAAACCAGGTGGTGTCATACCGCTAGGTGCACGGTAGTGAGGATCAGCTTGTGGTCGGTATTGATTGTGGTTTACCGAAGCTACGGGAGCTTGGTAAAAAGAAGCATCGGTTGCTTGACAATCATAATACGCGTGTGGACCACTACAAGTTTCACACACCTTGTTTACGGCTTTGATTGGTTCTGGCTTATGAATTTCGCTTTTGATTTCCTTTACATCTTTCATCATACAACGGATGACATCCGTTAGAGCGGCTATCGGAGCTGCTAACTCAGAAGAGTTATTGGATGAAGAAGCAGGAGTGTTCGGAGTATTGACTTTGTTGCGAGAAATAGGAACTTTTGATTTTTGCTCGCAAATCTCAATCACATCTTTAGGCTTACGATTCAAGATATTGCCGCCTGCGGCTGCGTTCAAAGAATCTTGATCGTTACCGTTCAACCCATTGTAAAAGATATTGACTTGTTGAAGCTCCGTGAATTCATGATGGGGGCATTTCCTGAGGAGATCTTTGAATCTCTCCCATGCCTCTCCAAAGTTTTCGTCGAAATTTTGACGAAATCCAGAAATTTCATTTTTAAGATTAGTCGTCTTTGATGGAGGAAAGAAATAATTGACAAACTTTTGAACAAGATCCTCCCAAGTTTCGATGGATCGAGGGGGTTCTTTTTCCAGCCAAATTCGGGCTGTCCCCTCAAGTGAGAATGGAAAAAGCATCAACTTGATTACTTTTTGTGGCACATCCTTGAAATTGATAGTTGAAGTCAACTTGTTAAACCAACGGATGTGTGCATATGGGTCTTCTCGATCAAACCCGTGGAATTGATTTGTAGACACAAGTTGGATCAAATGTGTCTTCAATTCAAAGTGATCAGAATTGATTGCTGGTAGAATGATGGCATCTCCATAACCCTCGGTGGGTGCCTGGAGCATTTCCGCCATGGTTCGTTCGTCTGCCATATTGTTGCTTGAAATAGTACGAATCTCGGGTTCGACTATTTGGGCAGCACGTCTACGAGAACGTCTTCTAGGAATTTCTGCTAGATCACGCAAAGGACTCAATGATCTAGAAGAACGAGTGCGCATGCACTAGAGTTAACTCTAAGGACTCTCAGAGTTAAGAAAGGGAATTATGAAAATGGGGAGAGAGGAATATTTTTGAGTTTTATGGTTATACATATATGTAGAAACAAAAGAAAAATATTTTTGTGTTTTATACTTTTTTGGATGTTTTTGGGTTTTTTGGATTTTTTTTTTATAAGAAAATATATATAGATATAGATAGATGGTATGAACAAAGAGTGAATATTCAAATCACTAATCTGCTAGACGGAAGATAATTAGCACAGCTCCCCGGCAACGGCGCCAAAAATTTGATTCGCTCCCAGACAGTCAAGTTTTCTCACACAAGCTAGCCACTTATGAATGGCTAACCGTAAGAAACTTAAAACAGTCTGGAACCAAATGAAATGAAGATCAGGAGAGTATAGTGTTTCCCCAGGTCGTTATGTCCCAGCGAGCTATGCGATGAATCACCAAACGTATAGTGATCGAGATGATTTGAATGAGAAAAGAGTTTTGAATTATTATAACTACAGAAAAATTCTATAAATTACAGGGGCTTAAATGCAAATTAAATGGAATTAAAAAAAATATTAAATAAACGCTATCACTATTTGCAAAATGATGTTTTTGATTTTTCTTTTATAAAACTTGAATTAAAAACTACGTGACGTACAAAAGAAAATGTGAAACTATAGCAATATTAATCCTAAAAATATGAAAATGATATTTTTACAAACCTAATGATAAAAGAAAGTTTTTAGAAAAAGAAAATTATTTTTAAAACTACTTATCTAATTATTATTAATTAAAAACTATTTTTAAATATTTAATAATAGCCTAAAATACAAGAAAATATGAAATTAAGCTAGAAAAATGAAATTATGACTTGGAAAAATCTGAAATAACAAAATAGAATTTTCAAAACTAATTTTGTATTTTTCTGATTATTTTTCTATTTTCTATGAATTAAAAACTATTTAAATCTACTTAAATTGCTTAAAAATACAAATTTAACTAAGAAAAATCTGGAAAAATATTTTTTTGACTTTTTATATTTATCTTAACCTAAGAAAAATGAAAAATTATTTTTTTGAAACTTTTCTGATTTAATTGTATTAAATGCTAATTAAAAAGGTGTAAAAACTGTTTTAAATAAGGAAAAATAGCAAACTGACTTAGAAAAATCTGAAAAATTCAAGATAAGTCTAAAATAATATTGTGAATCTAGGAAAAATATAAAAACATAGGGTTGTGTGAAAGAATATGAAACTGCAAGGCAAGTGCTTATAAATAAGCACTTGAAATAAGCTAAAAGGCTACAAACAAGCACCAAACTGAAACAGAAGCTACAATAAGCTAAAACTACCCAAATGCAACTAAATACAACTGTCCTAAACCTATAAGTTACCAGCCACACAGATTTGATTATTGAGCTAAACTGCCAAAATCAGTTTTTAACTACTACTTTTAAGCTTGCAAATAAGCTACTCAATAAGCTAAAATTAAAAAACAGAAGTGGGAACCTCAAGAAGACCTGGCTAGCTATGTCTAAACCAAAGATGAGCCAAAGATGAGCTCTGATGAGCTTGTTGCAAGCTCTGCAACTCACCTGTGCACACTCAGTATACACTGAGTGTGTACAGGGCACTTAAGCCCATTTTAACAAGCTAATATGAAGCTTATAAAAAAATTTACAAAAATCTGCAAAAATCACAATAAGAAAATAGACCAGTTGAAGTTTAAAAACCCACAATTTCACTTATTTTGACCCAAGAATGAATCAATGAAAAATCACTCCATTTAGGTGAAAACTGGATTTTTACTCTTTGACTTTTGAAACAGATTTGATAAGTTGACTTTATTGAACTTTGAAACCAATTTTTGGACTGATATTGATGTAATATGATGAAATGAAACTAATGCAATCTATTTCTATGTTTTCTAAACAAAAAACAAGTCTTTGGTTTTACAAAATCTCAACAGATATGCAGTTAAGACAACTTTAAGATGAATTTGACTTTGAGTGGTCTAATGCACAAATAACTGACTCAAATGAGTCTAACTACTTATATTAAGACTGATAATGCAATTGTCAAGTTCAAACAAAGACTCAATCTCAGCTTTACATACTGATCCAAACATACCTTTAAATCACTGAATTGAACTTAAATCTACACCAACTACTGAACTAGCATGTAATATTGATCAAACTGAGTTTAGCTAACTTGAATACAACTTAATTAACAGATTAAAACTATTTATGACTACAAACAAAGATTATGCAATGAAACTTGAAAATCACTTACAACTGGTCCTAGCCACAATGGCTTGAAAATCAGTTAACCAATGAACCTCTATCCTATATAAATCAACCCAATAGCCTCTAAATCAACCCAAATCCAGCACTGCATCACCCATGTCCATTTCCATTTCAATTTTAGCCCAGATTGACTTTCGTTGACCAAGAATGAGAATTGCTTGAAACTGGATTCCAAGCTTATCAAAAGCTATAATGAGCTTAAGTAAGCTTGTTTGACTATCACAATAAGCTATTTGAAGCTTGGAAACAAGAGTTTGAAATTGAATTCCTTAACAGTAAGCATAGAAACTTGAATTTATATTAAAACTTTGACTTGTTACTAGAAACTGGATTGTATTGATAAAACAACTTAATTTGATTACATAAGAACAGAAAATTACAACTTTAAACTTAAATTAAAATTTTAATACTAAAAATGACATACATAAACATTGAAAAACTAAGTACTACTTGTCTCTTGCTTCTTCTTCCTCTTTTATACACCAATATGACTTCCCTCTCTCCTCTGAGCAAATCCCACTTGTAATTGGGACCATTGGATGACTTAAAGTAATCTTGGCCGTTTGATGCATTTTGGCGCCAAAATGTTTTTTAACAGCTGGAGAGGTTGAGTGTTAGGTTGAAGAGGCATTAAATGCACCTTGGCTTGGGGTGTTTGGAGGGTAGGAGTAGGGTGGGTGTGATGATGGGGGTTGGAGTATTGCAGGTGGTGTTGCAGGGGTGATGATGGAGGGAAAGGGAAACCCGTGAGGGGGTTTGACCAAATTTGACCGGTGTTTAATATATGAAAGGGGGTCCAAAATGGCAGGGGTCAAGTGGAATGTGGCAGGGGTCCAATTGGCTTGGCAGGGGGTCACAAGCATTTTGATAGGGTCCAAGGTTTAGGCTTAGAATTAATAAGGACTTGTTTTGCAATTTTCTGAAAGTACAAGGACCAAATCTGCCATTTTATCAAAGTTGTTTCAAGGGACCAAAACTGACAAGCTCCAATAGTATAAGGACCAAACTTGACATTTTCAAAATTCCAAGGACTATTTTTGCCAAATTTGAAACTTGGAGGACCAAACTTGTAATTTCTTAAAACTTTTGATATTTTTCACCAAAGGACTAATTTTGACAACTTATGATTTAAAAAGGACCTTTGATGATTTTTCTTTTGAAATTAAGTGCTCAAGGACTATTTCTGACAATTTTTGAAACTTGGGGGACTGAAACTGCCAATTACGCAAACTGAGCTCATTTTTCATCTGATTTTAAACATTTTGCATCTGAAACATATAAAATGCAATTTTGGAATATTTTTATAATTTTGATGCATTTCTGAGCATTTTTAAACGTTTTGCAGTTCACATTTAACCAAAAATGATGAGTATTTACACACTCATCACTTACCATCACTGGTTTTTGCAAAAGATAAACCATGCTCAACCTGTGAAAAAGGCAAACACCAAAGAGCATCTTTCAAAACAAAACAAAATTTCTCAATCAAAAGCTGCCTTCACCTCCTGCATATGGATCTCTTTGGACCAGTCAGTCCTAGATCAATCCAGCATGAGAAGTATACACTTGTCATTGTTGATGAGTTTTCAAGATACACTTGGGTATACTTTCTTTCCAAAACGAGTCAGGCAGCTGACACTATAATGTCATTCATCATGAACATTGAAAACCAGAAGGACATTACTGTTAAACAAGTCAGAACTGACAATGGTACTGAGTTCAAAAATGAAGAGCTTGAGAATTTCTTTGATTAAAAGGGAATCTCCCAAAAAATTTCATCTCCTTACACCCCTGAACAAAATGGGGTAGCTGAAAGGAAAAACAGAACTCTCATTGAGGCTGCTAGAACTATGTTAAATGGCTCAGCTCAATCAACACATTTCTGGCTGAAGCTGTCAAAACAGCCTGTTACACTCAAAACAGGTCAATCATTGTCAAAAGACATAACAAAACCCCATATGAGATATTCAAAGGTAGACTTCCTGATATTAGCTACTTTCATGTGTTTGGATGTCCTGTGTTAATTCATAACCACAAGGATCATCTAGGCAAGTTTGATGCTAAAGCTAATGATGGATACTTTCTAGGTTACTCACTGATCTCCAAAGCCTTCAGGGTATTTAACACAAGGAGACAACAAGTTGATGAAACCTTTCATGTCACCATTGATGAGAGCTCTTAAAGCATCAGGTTCACCAACACCTAAGTGGAGGAAATAGGAATTGATAACTCATCAAGATTTCCTCTTGATGAGTATAACACTGAAATCAATTCCACATACCAAGCTGATGCTGATATCTCATATTATGTCTTACCTCACAACCTGCCCCAACCAACTATCAGTGACTTCATTGATAATCAATCAGTCCCTCCTGAGATAGGTAACACTGAACAAAATGTTCAGGAACCTGTGATTCAAGAACCCCAACCTGACCAAGACATCTCAACAGATGATCTTAATGTTTCTGTGGCTCCTGCACCTGAACTCACTCCTGAGTTTCCAGTGACCTCTTCAAACTCATATCCTAGACCACAAAGTAAGTGGACAAAATCTCAGGACATTGAGCTTGTAAACATCATTGGTGAACCCACTGAGGGCATGCTTACAAGAAGCATGGCTGCTAAACTAACTGCAACTTCAGCAAATGAATGTCTATATGTTGATTACCTATCAGAAATAGAACCCAAAAGTGTCACCGAAGCTCTAAAACACCCAAGCTGGGTTCAAGCCATGCAAGAAGAACTTCAATAGTTTGATATAAACAATGTCATGACCTTGATCAAATGTCCTCAGGATGTCATTGTCATAGGAATGAAGTGGGTTTTCAGAAACAAAACTGATGAAAACGGCACTGTCATTAAAAACAAAGCCAGACTTGTAGCCAAAGGTTACAGTCAACAAGAAGGCATTGACTATGATGAGACATTTTCTCATGTTGCAAGAATGGAAGCCATCAGGATCTTCCTTGCATATGCTACCTACATGAACTTCAAAGTTTACCAAATGGATGTAAAAAGTGCATTTCTGAATGGTGAACTCAAGGAAGATGTGTATGTTCAGCAACCTCCTGGCTTTGAGAGTAGTGAATTCCCTGACTATGTCTGCAAGCTTGATAAAGCCCTTTATGGACTAAAGCAAGCTCCCAGGGCATGGTATGAAACTCTCTCAGCCTTCCAAATTCAAAACAAGTTTGTCAGAGGAAAGATAGACAACACATTGTTTATCTACAGGACAAAACAAGATGTGATACTGGTCCAAGTATATGTTGATGACATCATCTTTGGCTCAACAAACTACACGCTTTGCAAACAGTTTGAAAAACTGATGACAAAGAAGTTTGAAATGAGCATGATGGGTGAACTCACATACTTCTGTTGGAATCACTCCTAAACTAGAATTCAAGTGTTAGTAATTAATATGTAATAGTTAGCTTAATTAGGCCTTTATGTTTGATAATATTCTAAGGCTTATGTAGAAGGCCCATAAGCCTTGGCCCAAGCCTAATAAGGAAAGGATGGGAACTTGGTGTGTTGACCTAGTTCCCTCCTATAAATACTCTTGTAAACCTTCTATTGAAGGTTGGTTGTTCAATTCATGGGCTACGGAGATTATATCAATGGCAATATCGAAATTAGCAGGGTTTATCATGTGGAAGGCCTCGGTCACAATCTCTTTTCAGTCGGTCAATTCTGTGATGGAGATTTAGAAGTTGCTTTTCGGGAGAAAACTTGTTTCCTTCGTGATCTACAAGGAAACGATCTTATGTCTGGCTCTCGCAATTCTAGTCTGTACACAATCTCAATGCAAGACATGGTTGCTTCATCTCCCATCTGTCTACTTTCAAAGGTAACATCAACAAAATCTTGGCTATGACACCGTCGTCTCTCACATTTAAACTTTCAAACCATCACCAACCTTGCTCGATACAAAATTGTTGAAGGTCTCCCGAGATTCCTGTATTCTAAAGATCACCTTTGCTCAGCTTGTGAACAAGGGAAAAGCACTCGTGCTCATTTTCCTTCAAAGGTGGAACACAGCTCTCAGCATGTGCTTCATCTTCTTCACATGGATTTGTGTGGCCCGATGCGCGTGCAAATGATTAATGGCAAACGCTACATCTTGGTAATTGTCGATGACTACTCACGATGGACTTGGCTCTACTTTCTTCGAAGTAAAGATCAAGCTCCACAGATGATCATAACCTTTCTCACGAAAAATCAAGTTCATCTCCGGAACACAGTCCGACAAATCAGAACAGACAAAGGAACTGAATTTGTGAACCAATCTCTTCGAGAATTTTATGAGAAAGTGGGAATTGAGCATCAGACATCTATTGCACGTACACCAGAACAAAACGGAGTTGTTGAAAGACGAAACCGTACGTTAGTGGAAGCTGCAAGAACAATGTTAATCAATGCTAAACTTCCAGATTACTTATGGGCAGAAGCTGTATCAACTGCATGCTACACTCAAAACCGATCAATGATTACAAAACGCCACAACAAAACACCTTTTGAGCTTATCCACAACAGAAAACCGAATCTCAAACACTTTCATGTATTTGGATCCCTTTGCTACCCAAATAATAATCGTGATGACTTTGGAAAGCTCAAAGTCAAAGCTGATATTGGAGTCTTTATTGGATACTGTGAGAATTCTAAAGGTTACCGGATCTGGAATCGTCGTACAAAGCAGGTTATGGAAACGATTCATGCTAATTTTGATGAGCTTACAGAAATGGCTTCTGAGCATAACAGCTTGGAACCCGGTCACAACCGTTTAAACTTCCCTCAAACCCCATCATCAGCTGAACCAAGCCCCCAGCTTACTCGTCAACAAATGGAAAAGCTATTTGCTCCGCTGTTTAGTGATGACATTGATGAAAGTGCTCCAGGTGTATCCGATGTTTCCGCTGCTCAACCTGATCATATTCCAATACCTGATACACCTGCTACAACAACTACTGTTGAAGAAGCACCACCAGTTGACTCTACAACAACAGTTGAACAAACTGCTTCCAACGACGTTGAACCAGCTGATGATGTTCTGAACAATGAAGTACCCCCACCTGCAGATTTTGATCCAAATGCGTTCTTTAACCCGTTTGCTAATGAAACTGCTGCACCTGATGTTGCGGAATCATCTACAAGCCATTTGAATCCTCAAAATCTGCACAATGTATACCAACATCAACCCTATACACATCGTTGGACAAAATACCATCCTCTTGAGAATATTATTGGTAACCCGAATCAACCAGTCGTAACGAGACAACGTCTTCACACAGATGGTAAACTTTGCATTTATGCACTCACTGTCTGCCAATCTGAGCCTAAAAACATTAAAGACGCAATGACAAAGGACAACTGGATTGAATCCATGCAAGAAGAACTCAACCAATTCAAACATCTTGAAGTATGGGAACTGGTTGAAAGACCAACAGGGGTCTACGTCATTGGGCTCAAATGGATTTGGAAGAACAAATTGGATGTTGAAGGGAACGTAATCAGAAACAAGTCACTTCTGGTGGCTAAGGGTTATAGACAGGAAGAGGGTATTGACTTTGAAGAATCATTTGCTCCAGTCGCTCGTCTTGAGGCAGTTCGGATCTTTCTCGCGTTCGCGGCTCATATGAATATAACGGTCTTTCAGATGGACATCAAAACTGCTTTTCTGAATGGTCAACTGAAAGAAATGGTTTATGTCAGCCAGCCAAAAGGGTTGGTTGATCCCTAGTTCCCGAACCATGTCTACAAACTGAACAAAGCTCTGTACGGACTCAAACAAGCTCCTCGGGCGTGGTACGATAAGTTATCATCCTTCCTCATTGCCAATAATTTCACCAAAGTTTTGGTTGACCCAACTCTTTTCATACAATATCACGGGGCACACATCTTAATTGTTCAAATTTACGTGGATGACATCATTTTTGGGTCAACACATAAAAAGTACTCAATTGCTTTTGCAAAACTAATGAAGAAGCATTTTGAAATGTCCATGATGGGTAAACTTACGTTCTTTCTAGAACTGCAAGTTCATCAATCACCCCGTGGTATTTTCTTGAGTCAGTCCAAATATGCCCTTGAACTGCTAAACAAATTTGGAATGCAAAACTGTGACACCTATGCCACACCAATGGCTCATACCAAGAAGCTAGCAGACCTGATATTATTTTTGCCGTATATCTCTACTCCCGTTATCAGTCGAGACCAACTGAAACCCACCTCTCTGAGGCTAAAAGAATCCTCCGATACATCAAGGGAACCATTAATTTGGGGATCTTGTATCCGAAGGATTCTGGTTTTGAACTAATAGGTTTTTCAGACGCTGATCACGCAGGATGCTTAGATTCACGGAAAAGTACTTCAGGAGCATTACAATTTCTTGGTGATAAACTGGTGTCATGGCAATTGAAGAAGCAGGATTGTACATCGCTGTCCTCAACCGAAGCAGAATATGTAGCCATGTCGGCGTGTTGTGCTCAAGTCATTTGGATGAGAACACAACTCAAAGACTATGGTTACGTATTTGACAGAATCCCGAAGTACTGCGACAATTGGAGTGCTATTGCAATCTCGTGCAACTCTGTTCAACATTCGAAATCAAAGCACATCGATCTTCGATATCATTTCATCAAGGACCATGTGGAACAGGGTACTGTTGAATTATACTTTCTGGGTACAGAATACCAATTGGCAGATCTCCTCACCAAAGCCTTAGCTCCTGCTAGGTTTAATGAGTTGGTCCACCGGATTGGTATTTGGTTTTTGACTCAAGAGGAACTGGATGAACTCTTAAAACATTCTTAAAACCAGTCAAACACCAAAACCTCTTTTGTAAATATTTTTTCAAAAACAAAATACAAAAATATAAAATCTGATAAAACAATAAAAATACTCTTCTATCTATATTTCTTTTAACATGGCAAGTACATCTCTTCAGTCAACACTCAAATCTTTCAAAATTCATATTTTTTCGATCAATTGTTGAGGGGGAGAAAGTAAATATGTTTTCGGTTTCTTAAAACCTTGTACTTGCATGTTGTCTCATCCCGTTTGTTTCTTTATTAATGGTGGTCACATTTCTGGTTTACTGACACTCCTCGGACTAAAATTTATAAAATTTCATTATTTCTTAAGTCGAGGGGGAGTGTCGTCAAGTTTCTTTCAAAATATCATTTGTTTGATAACCAAAATGGAAGTTATGGGCATTGGATGTAAATGATAAAGGTGGAGGGACTGAAAGTGTCAAATGCTCAAAGTATTTTTTATCAAAATACTTCACCTAACTTTTCAAAAATCATTAACTTTACTTCATTTATATCCACCAACCTATATCCTACGCATAAAAATCAACCCCCTAATCCGTCTGTTTGATCATCAATTTGTAAGTGGAAAATCATTCCTTGTAACTTTCTAAGCAAAGGTTTTTAATCGTTTTGAAATCCAACGGCTAGATTTTTATCTAGAAGTGATTTTGTGTTCTACACATAAGCGTTAGAACACATATTCATGTGTGTGTGTTTTTGGTTAAAATGGTAATGTCAAAATGTTTGTTTAACCATAATGATACCATTTTTATCACTTAAACTCACCCAGAAACTCTAATTGGTTGAACTTGGAATTTAGGGTTCATGCGTAAGTTTGGGGTTTTTCAATTGTGAATGTTTTTCGTTAAAAGGACAGTCATATGATGTTGTTTACAAGGTTAATTGACCATAATCATGCTTGGAATCAACCCAGAAACACTAATTGCTCTTTAATTGGAAATTAGGGTTTATGTTCATAAGTATTTGGGTATTTTTGATTCACTTAGATTCTGATGTTAAAACTTGGATAGAACAACTCAATATGCTTCCTATACATCCCAGAAAAACTTTGGTGCAATTCCTATGGATAGAACACTTACTCGTAGAAATTGAACTTTAATGTTTAAGTTTACGCGTAACCTGTTTCTATGCATAACTGTTTAATGAGTATTCATGGTTTGAACTGATAAAGATTGAATGTATGTGTTAAGATTGGTGATATGATGAACTTATTTAAGGTTTTCTACGCGTGAAAATTCAGAATCAAGGTTACTTGCCATCTACGCATAAGGATCACCTTACGCGTAGCATGTTATGCGTAAGAGAAATCTTACGCGTAAGGTTCTACATTGGGGACTACTCGTATCCTGTGAAGGATATGCGTAAACAGTAAACTCTAAGCATAAGGTTGACTCTTACGAGTAAGCCTTACGCGTAAGGTTCCATATACGCTTACGCGTAAGCTCTACGCATAAGGCCCTCTTTTCCTACGCGTAATATTTCTTACGCGTAAGTCAAGAACCTACGCATAAGCTTACGTTTACGCGTATAATCACTCATGTTTACGCATAAGCTTGCCATTTCTACGCCTAAGCCTAGTTTTAACCTTAATTATGAATTGTTACGCGTGCAAACTTGTAAATAAATAAATCATAATGCCGCGAAACCAATAATGTCACTAATAAGCTTAAATGTTTAATAAGTTGTGAAAAATAAGTGAAAACATAGACTTTAAAACTTGAAGTTAATCAACTCACGATACTTATCACGACGTCTTTGGACTATTGGACAAACAAGTGACATTGGACTCGTAACAATCATCGACATATCACATTCAATAATTAGACAATAAAACCATCTGTTGACTAACGTAATGTCTTTCGATATGTTGGTTCTTTTGGCGAAATATCTTTCAGATCACGACATGGACGCTCGAATGCAAAACGTGGAAGCACCAAACATTCTCACCGTTGAAGATATCTTCCCTAATGGCTATCCGATGAAGATAGGAAAGAACAACCTTCGTGTTGATTTTGATAGTCTCACCTGCTCAGAGTCTTCTTGTTTAATAGCTGTGGACATTCTGAAAAATCACCCTTATCAGAACATGCTTACCAATTCTGCTACAGTGCCGGAGATCTACATTCACCAGTTCTGGCATACAATGCGAAAGATCAAAGGTCAAAATGATGTGACGGTGACGCTCAACCACAAACAAGTCACCATCACACCAGCAGACTTAAGGGCTGTTCTTCTCATTCCTGTTATCGAGCCAACCGAATACAATGCAATATCGAAATTAGCAGGGTTTATTATGTGGAAGGCCTATTTGCTTTTCTGGAGGGCTATTTCTTTTCACCCTTAAGGGTGAAAAGATAAAGAGCCTAAACGCCCGAAAACTGGTGAATCATCTTCCATGCAACCTCCACCCCAAAGGACTCCATCTCAACAACGATCTCCTCCATGCTCTTCTGCTGACAAACCTCAGGACTCTGAGTCACCACCCCAGACAGAGAAAACCGGTGATTATTTCAAATACACTGGTGGTGACGATGAGGAAGTCCCTGTGCCTTAACAACAACCCACCTCTCCCGCTTCATCAAAGAAACCAGCATCCTCATCTAGGCCAAAGAAAAAGAAGAAGACGCCTAAGGCTGATGTCGTCTCATGGCTAGACGAAGATGACACAGAGTATGAATGATTCTCTACACTAGTTGATGCTACTCCTGCCCTAACTGATGATCAAGATATGGTAGAAGGTCGTACGTTCGAGCATGCTAAGTTACTGCAAGAAAAGTTCCGAGTGAAGAAGATGACAAAATCAGAGTTGAGACCCATCAAGAATGAAGCCTTTCAACTACTCAAAGACAACTCGGAAAGTGCTATTGAAGTTGAATATCACCTTGAAAACATAGCACGTGCCATGTCTAACAACATTGATTGGCTCAACCCTGAAGCAAACATTGACTTCACCAGAAGAGACAAGGCTCCATATTACACCGATTGGTCTCGACCTCTGCCAACAATTGGCCAACCAGATCAACCTAAGATGCCATTCCGCTACTTCTTCAACAATGACTTGGAATTTCTTCTACACGGTAGCGATGGTTCAAGGAAATACGCTACATCACTTACACTTCCATTCCCGGCAGCCATATACTCCAACTGTAGAGCCATCGAGGAAAAGGCTACTCACATGTTTTCTAACAGTGTGGAACAGTATGACATTGATGCAATGTATGGGATTCACCATTGGCCGGAACGCCGAAGAATCTACTACAAAAGCTGCCAGGTTCGAAAGTCTAAACATGAAGTGCACAGTGATAAAGGGATCGTTCCTGTTAAGCATGTAGCTCTTTCATCTAAATGGGATTACACCTTCCTCAAGAATATCGTGGTCAAAAGACAAGACGAAAGGGTCTATGAATTCTGTGAAGCGGACTTTCAGAACTTGTCTCTCAACGACATTGAAGATCTGTATCTTGCCAAGGTACAGGGAAGAATGAGACAATTCTCGACTGAAATTCAACGTGAATACATCAAGTCCTTGCTCATCTTCATCAGAAGCATAGTGATCCACGAACGTGTAGAAGATTTACAACTTGCTGTTGAATCGTATCAGACACGTGTCAACCTTACCAGACCTCAGCTAGAACTTCCTGACATCAACCAGCTTCCACAATACACTCTCATCAGCAAACCGTTTGGAGTAGTTTACCGCAGTGAACTACAACGCAACTGCTTGATGACGTGTAGAGATCTTCATAAGTTTGGGGATCACACACTAAAGAAATTCAGGGACGGCTTGGCTTATAGGTTGAAGGCGATACATGAAGGCATTGGATCTCTAAAGCGATGGAATTCTCAGGAAAGACGGGATGTGAAGAGGATCATCACTCGAATCGATGAAAGGTTGTACAGAAGGGACCAGTTCATAACTCTGGAGAGCTTCGTAGGTGGTCGTCCCAGGATTACTCTCACAGGCTATCAACGCCCTGTTCGCATTCCTGGAAATATTGCATGACTTCCTGGTACCCCTTAATCTCTCTAGCTTCTCTCACTAACATTGATTTGGATGTGTGATTATATAATGACTATGGCTTGTGCACTCATAATAGTGTACAACCCGTTCTTGTAATGAAAGGACCCTGTGGTACGCTTCAGTGCCACAATCCTTATAAAAGGAGCAAAAGCTTCTTATTTTTGAGTAAAACCTATCAAACCTTTCATTTAAAAAAAAAGGTTTTGCTCAAAAGAACAAGTACTTCCCCTTATGATTTTCAAAACCTCAACCATTAATATCACTTGTTGAGGGGGAGTATTTCTGAAAAACTTTATTCACAAATTGTTCTTTGTAGTAATCTTCCCACAAAACTCAAAATGGTCATATTTATTCTCAACATTTCTTCAAAAATAACATATTTATATGCCATTTTTTAGGGGGAGAAAAATTACGTGATAAGAAATATGTTGTGTAACTGCAAATGAATCATTGTACTACAGACTTAATCAATGAATTGACGAGATCTTAAATGTTAGTAATTCGAAAAGACTTGTCCGGGACGGGTAATAATTTCAAGCTAGTTCGCTAGTGATGTAAACGTGTCTCGCAAAGGACTTGTCCGAGTAGAATGTACCATTCGAGAAACTCTTGGTAGACATGAACTTTGACGGGTTTTACAACCTTTCTAGGTTTGTCCACACCTTCAAGGTAGTTATTAGAGCTAGTTGTCACCTAAAAAGCTGACAATGTATCTCTTTAACTATTCAACGTAACCGTGTCTCGCGGGGGATTGTCTATCTTGAGTTGATCAGTTCAAAAGTGCGAGCTCTTTCCTCACTGTGCATATTTCTGTCAAAACTCTTAAGCACATGTGGAGGGGGAGTATTTTTGAAAATCCAAAACTCTTGAAATGTTCAAACATGCTTTTCATTTACAAACACTTTGAGAGATTTTTCATGAGCTGGAGGGATCTACCCAAGGACACTACCAATAGTTAGAATTAGAAGTCCTTAGGTATGATTATAAAAAGGAGAAAATGAGAATCGGAGAAAGAAGAAGTTGAAGAATTAAAAAGAAAAGCAAAGAAAAAGGTGAAAAGAAATAGCCCTCCAGATTATTCAACTTAGGGCAGACACCGGGTTCAATTCATATGCTACTGGTTGTCACTTGATGACGCCAGTATTGAAGATTAAAAGTCGTCATGGACCCAGTGACGCATGCACTAAACCTTCTTAGCCACTCAAGTTTCTCTCAACAGAAGCTTGTTTCATTCTCACTGGGAACCCTACGTAAACTATCGGCTTTCTCTTAGAGATTGCTGGTATTGAAGAAGGAGACCCTCTCCCTAGTCTCCGCTCAGGAAAACCAAAACGCACTATTGAGTCTAGAGCCACGAGATTCATCAAAAGATCTCTTAGGTACACTTGACATTATATCACTTGTCGTTCAATAATAAGAATGCAAGTGATACTTTATCGTGTCCTTCACAGATCTTAGCAATCTGTCGAGAACATTTATGAGAGGTTTACAATTGTGATCCTCAGTGATTGAATGGAAACTCCTGCCAGGGTCAACATCAAACAGCCCTGACAGCAGGTCACTTCGGTAACTCCCCGTGGATTACGCTTAGTGTGTCTCAAACGGTCTACAGTCGTGAGGTGATGCTTCGGTGTACCTCAGCGACTCATCTGAACTGTAGGTGTACTTCGGTACATCACGTTATCTCACTTGTGGGACTTTAGTTCAGGAACAGCCTTTATGAGAATTAGAGTTGTGTTTTCACACTATGTTGTTAACACTCTCGAAGTTCAAACTTGTAAGTGCTGGACTCCGCTTATTACTAACCATTCTTATGTTTTCTTCTTATGGAAGCTCTGGAGCGGACTGATCGTGCAGATTCTTCACATGCTCATACGAACAACAGCACTAATGAAAGTTCTCTCTGAAGGCAACACAAAGTCAGAATGATTCTTCGTCATGTCAAAGAATTTACAAAGTTTAAAGACTAAGAGAACTTCATCAGTACTGAAATCCAACGTCAAAGAGCGTGTGAGCATGTTGAAGAAAGACGTGGAGACACTGGAGCAATGAAGCAGACCTGATGCAGACAACAACAACATACTATCACTACCATCACAAAGAACAAAGATCACAGAACAAAGAAAATGATGACGTCAAAGCAGAACTTTTCAAAGGAAACAACTTCTCTACACTAGGGAGATTGTTCGAATCAAGGCACTTCTTCTCACAAGAAAGAAGAATGTCAGAAGACGTCAAAGCTACTATTACATCAGCACCTTCACCGTTCATATCATCAATGACTAACACTTAGGGGGAGATTGTTGGAATCACTCCTAAACTAGAATTCAAGTGTTAGTAATTAATATGTAATAGTTAGCTTAATTAGGCCTGTATGTTTGATATTATGCTAAGGCTTATGTAGAAGGCCCATAAGCCTTGGCCCAAGCCTAATAAGGAAAGGATGGGAACTTGGTGTGTTGCCCTAGTTCCCTCCTATAAATACTCTTGTAAACCTTCTATTGAAGGTTGGTTGTTCAATTTACTCTTTACACTCTACGCATAACTCTTCTCACATTATTATACGTGTGTGTGTGTGTCTTGTTCATCCGATCACTTCTTATCTATTTCTTCTATTGATGCTTGTGTTACAAACATGGTGACCTAACAACTTCCTTGGACTACAAATCAGGCAAACTGATAAAGGAATCTCCATCAGTCAAGAGAAATACACCAGAAATCTCTTGAAGAAATATGAGATATCTGACTGTGCCTCAGTGAAGACACCAATGGTCCCTCCTAAAAACCTTAGACCTGATCTCACTGGCAAATCAGTCAATTAAACCCATTTCAGATGGATTGTTGGCTCACTGATGTATCTCACTACTTCCAGACCAGACATACAATTCTCATTCTGTCTAATAGCAAGATATCAGTCCAATCCCAAAGAATCCTATCTCACTGCAGCCAAAAGAATTCTGAGATACCTGAAGGGAACTCCAAGCCTTGGACTCTACTATACAAAGTGCTCAGGGTTTGACCTCAAAGGATATTCTAATTCTAATTATGTTGGCTGCAACATGGACAGAAAAAGTACCTCAGGGTCCTGTCAATTTCTTGGAGTAAAACTGGTCTGTTGGAGTGCTAAAAAGCAACAATCAGTGGCTATGTCTTCAGCCGAAGCTGAGTATGTTGCTGCTGCAGGATGTTGTGCCAATGTATTATGGAGGAAAAGTCAACTCAGTGACTATGACATCCACTACAAAATGGTACCCATCTTCTGTGACAACACTAGTGCCATTGCTATCTCCAACAACCCTGTCCTTCACCAAAGAACCAAACACATTGATATCAGATATCATTTCATCAGGGACCACATAATGAAATGAGACATAGAGCTTCATTTCATCCCTACTGATTATCAACTTGTTGATATCTTCACCAAACCCTTGGATGAACCTACCTTCAGGAGACTGAAAGTTTAATTGGGAATGCTAGACATTGAAAGTCAGCAACCTGAAAACCAATCCCAATCTCAGTAAGTTTTCCCTAAAATGGCTCATCCTCCCTGAACAAAACCTCAAAAATAACCCTCTCACTGAATGAGTAAGACTCATTCAGGGACCCTAACTCTTGATATTGAGCATTGAATGAGTAACTAAATGCACCAATTATTAGTTACTTAAATGTCATAGGTTGGTAAACACACGAATTAAATATAGGAATATATGTCTCTCTATCTTACTATCAAGGGTCCCTCAAACTTACCCAATCCCACTTGGCATTAAATGCTCCCTCTCACATGAAATATCTTATTGATATTTTACTGTTGCAAAATGCACTTTTACTGTGCACTTTTACTGTTCCTTGAAAACCGGGATTTTACTGCGGGTAGTGGAGTGGTGGCATTAAATGTGGAAATTCTAAACGTTTTCAAAAACTGACTTTGCAAATCCACATTTGTGCATAAAATACCCTCTCTCATCACTCTATAAAAACCCCTTACAAAATCAATAAAATCCACACAAAGTATTTCTGCAACAAAACGCTGTCAAAATACTCTTTCAAACCCAGAAATCTTTGTGTTCTTCAAACCATTTTCTAAAAAATCTTCTCTGTAAACATTTACAAAAGTTTTTCATCACAAACTTGAGAGATTTAAAACTCTTTTATTGTTCTTGTCAAGATATTTTTTCTCAAAACCCTAAAACCTTTTAATGGAAATGGCAAGAACACAATCTCTTCAGTTTGCACCACAGTGGGTAGGGGATCTCAGTAACGTTGAATTTAAAACCAATAATGTCATAGGCAATTTTGAATACCCACAAAATGTCCCAGCCTATAAGGACATAATGAAATTTTTATTCAACTGCCCACTGAAAACGGCCTTTGTTCAGTATCCCTCTATACTATACCAAAACCTCCTCGGGAAGTTTTGGGCAACAGACATGGCATATGACCCGACACCCTCAACAAATGAGACTGACCTACGACCACTCAGGGAGTATCTCATTAAATTCAGTCTTTTCAATGGGGAACAATCAGTCACCCTGGACTATAAAACGTTTTGTACTGCAACATGGTTAGACTACAATAAAGGAGTTTATGTTGCCCATCCTGAACCCTCCACAGTAAAGGATGGGTTAAAACAAATCATTTTGGATCCAAAATTTTTGGACAAGACCCCAGTCATCAAGAGTTCATTTCCTGTGGCTTGGAGGATCCTGTTCACTTTTGTGATTCAGGTCCTCGGCGGGAACCACTCTTCCACTGAACAAGTTAATTCTATTCAGTTGATGATGGCATACTGTTTGATGAATGGGGTCAATGTCGACATTGGGGAGATCATTTACAGTGATCTCGTAACCAAGCTACTGAGCAAAACTAGGGCGAAATACGTTTCGTACCCAAGGTTTGTCTCATGTGCTTTACAAGTGTTACTGGGTTGCAATTATCCTCAGGAACAAAAATATTGGGCTTTACCTGGCATCCTGAGTTAATCTAATTTTCAAAAGGACTCATCCCTTGTCACTAATATTGAATTGACGGCCCATATGGTTGCTGTAAACAGCCAGAGAGACTCAATGTCTCCTAACCCTGCTCCTAAAAAGAGAAAGGGGAAGTCTCAGACTGGGACTAAGACCAAACCCAAGTCTCAGGGCCCTGAGGCTTCAGGAACACTGCCCAAAAGGCAAAAGAAGCCCAAGACTGATATGCCACCCACTGGAAACCAAGCAACATCCACCCAAGTAACAACGAAGGACACTGATAAATCACAATCAGTGCCCTTGGTCCCAACTACTACTCCCCAATATCCAGAGGGAAACATACAACCCGCTGGTAGGGGAGCGCCTTCCACAACGCCCAAGGATGACATTAGCAAATCACAGCCTTTGTTTGAGGGCCAACTGAATGATCCCAAAGACTAAGAGGGAACTGAACAACCCGCTGATAGGGATATAACTGCCACTGACTCCGCCAAAGGCACTGGGAAACACCCACCAATGTCTCAGGGGTCAGAGGGGGACAAAGACTCGGAGAGAAAGAAACAACCCGCCAATACGGAACCCACCACCAATCCTGACTCCGAAGAAGACACTGGGAAAAACCCATCAGTGTCTGAGGGGTCAAAGGGGGACAAAGACCCAGAGGAATTAATACCACCCGCTGATATGGAACCCATCACCACCACCTTGTTAATTGTTGTTGATGTTGCTGATATACTATTTTCTGATGATGAACTTGCTGACAGTGATGATGAAGTTCTTTCAGCAGGGGAAGACATGGACGCTGAGATTCAACCACATGAACAAGACTCTCAGCCTGATCCTACAAAGCCTGAGGAGTCACCTTTTCAAGCTGATGATGCTTCCTCAGACTCTTCATCCTCTGATGAATTCTAGAAGTTTGACAATGTTCTTCCACTGACTGAAAGACAGCTGGTTCAGTGGATCACAAAAGCTTCAAGGAAGTTATATGCTGGGGTCACTGACACATTGTGGGATCAACACACTGAAGCTGCTACAAGTTATGCTGATCTAAAGTCCGATGTGCTCACCTTCAATGCCAACACTGATGAACACAGGGATCTTATGTACCAGCATCTTCATCGACTGGATGACAACTTGGTCAAATTTCTAAAGCATCTTCAGAGTTGTGGGACTAAGATTGATGAAATCAGTGACTCGGTCAAAGAAGACCCAGCACTCAACTCAAAAGTGTTGGAGGCTACTGAGGCTTACTTGAAGAATTCCTCAGACCTCACTGAACTAATCACCATGCTAAAGTCTGCCAATGTTCAGGGTCTTCAGTCTTCGGTTCAGTCTCTTCAGGCAACACTGGGTTCCTTAGATGCTCAGGTGACCACTCTGCCTAAGGCATCATCTTCCATGGCTTGGAATCTTGGGCCACGGATGACTGCTTTGGAATTACCTTAGGATAATCTATAGAAACAAGTCACCAGTCTTCAGCAGGATACTACTGACATCAAGGCTATGCTCACTGAAATTTATCAAGCCTTCAAAGGTCAAGCCACTGAAACTCCCCTAGTGTCCGAAGCAACTCTTACTCTCACTCATGTTGCGGCAACAGTTGAGGGGGAGAAGACCACTGAAGAGACTTCCTCTTACACTAAGGGGGAGCCAGGTCAACCAGTCCCTGCTATACCAATTTCATCAGTGCCACCAACATCTTCAACAACAACAACAATGACAGTGACTACACCAATAACAACAACAACACCACCCCTGGTAGCATCATCTTCCTCAGGCCAGGATAAAGGAAAAGGCATAATGAAAACTCCTGAGCCTGAGAAGATTCCCTACATGATTGGCAACACTGAGTACCTACTTACACCACAACAGCTAAGTGCCTACCTTGCAAAGGAAGAGAGGAGAAAGAAACTTGTTGAAGAAGAAAGAAAGAGCAAAGAAGCACTGGTACAAGTCGTTGCTGAGTAAGCTGAGAACATAGGTATTGATCCAAAGAAGCTTTAAAAGGGTCAGGCAGGACAAAAGTTCAAGGATGCTCAGGCTGCTAAGATGGCTGACATGAGAAAGCAGTTGGAAGAAAAGAACAAAAGAACTGCAGCCATCAGGCAAGGAAGAATTGACCATTACAAGTGGTCAATGACAAGCAGAAGGCTTCCTGAGAAAATCACGGACGTCAGAATCATCTCCAAATCCAAACCACTGGCAATGAATGTTTACAAGGGGGATGATAAAAGACACTTCGAGGTTCATGATCCCCTAAAATTCACCGACTTTGGGATCACTGAACTCGATGAGCTTGGTCTAATAATTGAAAAGAAGCAGAATGTGGTGGTTAAGGAGCTGATGAAAATGCTCAGCAAAAGGTATGAAAGACTAAGGGATGCACCAGCACAACTGGGGATTCAGCATGCCTTAACTGCACCACAAGGATCTCAACCTCAGTCATCACAGGGCAAGAGAAAGAGAGTTGAGTTCCAGCCTGAGATCAAAGTGCCTGGACTTGAATGCAACAGGGAGCTGCCTGAAGGTGTAAAATTTGTCAACTGTCTTGTGATAGAAAAGCCTAAAAGAGGGCTATTTTTCATTGATGTCTATGGAAAACCAGGATTCCAAAGGTGAAGTGATATTGATCAGGCAGGAGTGGCTACAATGCTGAGCTACATACCAGTGGCCTCTCAAATTCAGACTCCTGCAAATGTCAAGTTCTATGCTGACTTAAACGCCAAGATAAGAGAGCATCCTGATAGGGAAACACTCATCACTAAGAAAGTCATGCTTGAAGCACTGGGAATCCATCTAGACTGACATCATTTTGATTTATCTTTTTATACTAGTGTTAGGAACCATGTAATGTGATCAATAAAAGATGTATGTTTTGTTAAAATACTCAGTGTTCCTTATTGTACTCATTAGTACATTCAGTGTAAGAAGAAGCCATTTGCTCACTTACACTGATCAAACACTGATTCGATAAGGAAACCAATAATAGAAGTTTGTAGTATTTGGGTAACTCAAACGTGTTAGGTTTGAGCACCGAGATCGTTCCGAACGAGGGTTGAATGGAATTTACAACTCACGTCGCGATTATCGGGATTTGAATGTGTTAAAGGAGATTTTTGGAATTTCTACACTACGGGGCAATGGAAAATAAATGGGAAGCAATTATAAGGGAATTAAACTACGGGGAATCCTAGAATTACAACTAATTATGCTAAAACGATTTAAATGAAACGCAAATAAAATGCAACTAAGTCTAAACTAAGTCCTAAAAATGATCTAAAATTACTTTTATACTAAAAATGATATTTGAAAACTAACTAAGAATTAAAACTAATTTTTAGGATTTTTATTGAATTTATTTGAATTAAAAACTATTTTCTAATTTTAAAAATAAAACTAATTATCTAAAAATTATAAAAAAGAGAGGGAAAAATATGAAATTACTTTTCAAAATTCTAAAATAACTGAATAGACTTTTCAAAACTAATTTTGTATTTTTCTGATTATTTTTCTATTTTCTGTGAATTTAAAACTATTTAAATCTAATTAAATGGCTAAAAATTATAAAATAAGCTAGGAAAAATCTAGAAAAATTATTTTTTTGATTTTTGTATTTATCTTAATCTATGAAAATTGAAATTTTATTTTTTTTAAAGATTTTCTGATTTAATTGTAATAAAAGCTATTTAAAAAGTACTAAAAACTGTTTTAAAATAGGAAAAATACTAAACAGAGATGAAAAATTATGAAAAATTCAGGATAATTCTAAAATAATATTCTAAATCTATGAAAAATAAGAGAAGTGATGCAGGTGTGCAATAAAATGAAGCTGATGTGAAAAGTGCTTATAAATAAGCACTCAAAATAAGCAAATGATCTCAAAAAGGCACCAAGTGAACACAGAAGCTAACTTATACTAAAAATACCTAAAAGCAACTAATTCTAACAAACTATAAGCTCAGTTTATGATTTAAAGCTCTAAAAGTTCTATTGGCCAAACAGCCCTAACTACCTATGTTGCAGCTGATGCACAAGCTTATCAAGAGAGCTTATGGGGAAACTGGAAATGAGGGACTCTAAACAGCCAACCAAAGACTTTGTAAACCAAGTTTGAGCTCTAGAGAAGCTATAATAAGCTCTCTAGACCTTCTGCAAAAAGCTGTAATATCACTTACTTTTGACTATTTGACTAAATACTGATTTTGACTAATATGAGATTCTAATGCTTCTAATCTGATTTATATGTTAAATTAAGCTACAAACAAACTTGATTAAGCTAATAATATGAGATCTAAACCTATTTCTATCCTCCTTGAATTCTGTCACCAACAGATTTAAGTTTGCAATCAGATTCAAAGCTAAATTGACTTTTGAAGTTCTATGATGCAGATTTATGAACTAATAGTACTAAATAGACCTAAACTATTGTGATGCAACAGAGCTTAACCACTGTCAAATCCTCAAACTCAGATTATAAACAGATCCAAACACTAGTATAAAAAACTGATATGCAAGTAAATACTTATATATCTCAGATTAATCCTAAGGTTTTCTTCTAAACAAACTCAAATGAACATATAAGAGCTAAATGATGCAATAATTCTAACATTAACCAACACAAAATCAGAATGCCAATAGAACAGTTATGAAATTAGATAAACAAGACTTACAAAAGTCCAGTCACAATGACTTGATAAACAGCACAAAATACCACTACCTAACTGATCTCAACCCAAATCCAATTCAGAATCAACCCAAATTCATCTCCATATCAGCAACTCAGAACTACATTACCAATGAAACTGCAACATTGACTTTTATTGACCAATGAAACATTTGAGAGTGAGGACTGAGTAGTGAGAGTTTTTTTAGCTAAAGTGAAATTATAACATCTTATAACAGCTGATGTAATCATAAAAACAGAATTTAAGATGAGAATTCAAGTAAAATGATTCTATTGATAATAAAAGTTGAGTACAAAATGGAATTTAAAAAAACTGAATTTAAACTAAAACATTAAAAATACAAAGTTTACTTAGAATTTAAATCTACACAACTCCTACTCTACTTTTTATCCTAAAAACTACTTCTAAGGTGTGAATGAAAAGGTCCTATATATAGCTGAGCTGAGAAGATTCCAGAAGAGAGCCTTGTGCTTCCTTGAACGCGTTTAGAACCCTTGATCACATCTTACACGTACCCCATTCAATTTCGACCTTTGGATCACTTATGCCACGTTTGTTGCACCAATCAGAGGCCAGGGATTTGAGAGAATGACACACGGATTGCCAAGCTGGCATCCGTGTGTCAGTATGTGTCAGCATAAAGTACTATTCTACCCTTAATGATAGCGAATTTGGCCAATTGGGAGGAAGGGCATTTTAGGGTTCATACCCTGGGAATTTTGGGGGTGAATATGGGCGCGTGATGTTTTTTTATATTTATTTGATATTTGTTGACCGGGTGTTAGTGTGGGTTGACCGGGTTTTGGATGTGGGAAATGGATATTGACTTGGGTGGGATAAACCGGGTATGGACATGGGAGTTTGGGCTTGAGTGGGTTGAGGGTAGTTTTGGCTTAGGATTGGGCTTATGATGTATATAAGTTGGATTTGGACTATTGTTAAATCCATGAGCAACCATAAGGACTAAAGATGTAACTTCTGAAATTCCAGGGACCAGTGATGTAAATTCTGAAAATATCTTCCAAGGGCCATTATTGTCATTCTCAAATAAACCAAGGACCATGTTTGCCAAATCTGAATCTTCAGGGACTAAAGTTGTCATTTTGAGAAGTGATTGTCCAAACTTGCAAATTCCTTTCCCAGCCTCGGCTCTTTGCACTCTTCTTTCTCTCGTGCTCGGTTTTCTTCGGTTTTGGCTTTCTTTTGTCTGTTTTGTCATATCCGTACCTGCACATGCAAAAACTCAAGAAACACGCAAATATTGAGCATTAACGGCTCTTTCTTGGTTATTTGGGTCTATATTTGATAAAGAAATGATATGTGTTTTAGCACATATCAAAATACCCCAGACGAGACCATTGTTGTGTCCTCACGCAATGCAATCAACTCACGCTTCTAAAACCAAGGATTTCAATCTCTTTCTACTAAACCTATGAAGAAGTAGCAAAGATTCCTCAAAAGAGATTAAGAGACCCTTAATTCTAAAAACGCCCCGTTTACCTTTTATTTCACATGTATATATTACGATTAAGCACATTCTGATTATGAGTGACGGTTTGTTGAACTTTCATGTCGATCAATAACTCCAACATTTTTCAAACGACATGTTAGGATCACGGAATAGGAAACACAACGCAGCGTGAAGTGACCATACGGATAGAATACATCGTCCCTGATTTTTCACAAGTTCCCAAACTAAGCGTAAAATCGAAATCATTGTTAAATATGATTCTAGATGCCAACACTACCCATGGAAGTTACTTTTGTAATTACCTTTTGTTCCCATTTTCCTATTTTCCTCTAGATTTTTTTATTTTTGTGAGAAATGAATTTCTTCAAATTTCTCGTTTCGATAACTTTTATTCCGATAAAGATACAAAGCTAAGTCGATAATTAGTTATCCATCTTCTCTCGAGAACCATTGTCCCAAAAATGAGGTCCACATCAAGGAATTTTTATTCACTTATATTTTTGACTTTTTCATTTTTATTATTTTTTTTTTCTTTTATCAATATTTTTTTTTTTTTTCATCAACTTTTTTTTTTTTTTTTCACTTATACTTTTTCTTATATGAGCTATGAACTACGGAGCTTCACGGGGTAATTCCAAGACTATAGGCTTCATGAAATGAGGATCCCGGTTGGCTAGACTAAGAACCTCACCCAATCCTGGCTAAAGATCCAAGGGTCTGATCTCGAACCGCAGCTCATAACTTTACTTATTACTTATTACTTATGGATCCTTGATGTGTACCAAATTTTTAAAACAAAGATTCTTTTAAGAAGATAAAGAACTAATTATCACCAAAAACTCAACATCTCTAATTATTTATTAGACAGATATGGGGTGAAACAATTTTGTGGGAACAAAAAGCCATAAGTACCTTCGATGGGCTCTAAAGAGAACCAACTACTCCACGCTTAGCATCTAAACTCATAAGTAACTCTATCATTTCTCGATCTCCGCAAATTTAAAATCCCAAATAATGAGATTCGCGGATGCTTAGCCGATAATTTTTAGATTATCTATGGTTAAGGGAACAAGCTAGGGTTCAACACGCCCGGTCAAGTCAGAATTCTATTCCTACTCTCACCAGCGGAAAGTCAACAAGGTGTCAAAACATATATTAACTTAGCTAATGCTTCGTCAAATAATCTCAAGTCTCGCATTTTTAAAGTCACTTATTAGAAACTAGCAAATCTTTTCAAAGCTTTGCATATATAAAATCACTTAGGGAGACTTGCAAATTCTTGGCCTTATGAGCTAGAATCGCATTTTATAGCCTCTTGTCTAAGCAATTAGCAAAGGCTATTTCAGGAAAAACGCATATTTAAAGTAACTTCTAAGAGACTAGCAAGAACTTTTTGATCATAAAACTAACAAAATCTTACAAAAAATTTTAAATTTTCTCAATTTTGCACAAATTTTTCATTTTCTAAGGAAAAACGAGGTTGCGAGAGTACACGACAAAAAATAAGCAAGTGCGGTTAAATCAAATCGAAGATTACCCACCCCAGACTAAAACGAAACATTGTCCTCAATGTTTAAAGGCAAGGGTATCAACGAAAATCTAAAAGCCGTTTATTAAGTATGCTAAAAGATAAACGTTAGTCGATAAGATTTCGGATATCGGATTTCCATCAGCAACGATCATGAAACTCGAGTGGAGAAAAGACAAACTTCGAGCACGAGAGTCTTCATATCAGGAAAATCCTACACACAACATCACAAACAACCAAACACGAGAAATCGAAAAGGCTAACCCCTTCACGTCACTTATTAGAAAATAGAAAGAAGATAGAGATAAGCATGGGGTGCCTCCCACGAAGCGCTACTATTTTTGGTCACCGAGTCGCTAGCCTGACTCGTCCCCGAATTCATTTGTCCTTGGGGAAACAAGCGGAAAAGATAATCTCCATCGGACTTTCATTCAAGAGGTTTGGATAGACATTGAAGCATAAGAAAGTTCCACTCCGATGAGATACCCATGGTTCTTAAAAAGGAAAAGCGGTGATTCCGGGGTCAAAGATTTTATCCTCACTCCCGCAAGAGTGAAGAAGAGGAGAAATCACATTATATGAAAGAAATGGAATAAAGATTTTGATAACAATTAGGATCCATTCTTCATCTTCAAAAGCAAATTTTATATAATCCTTAATTTGATTTTCAACATTTAAGCTCGTAGGGTGATTTTCAACAAAAATATCGGGAGGAAAAGGCGGGGTGATGTCATCAATTACGAAACTATTTTGAGAGAGTTGCTCTTCCCCCAAACTAAAATCTTCCTCAAGATCAAAATAAACACGATCATATTCTGGAGGAGATATGAAATGAGAGAGTTCACCGGAGAACTCCTCGAGATAATCATCATTAACCTTTAGTGGTGGCTTATTTATCGGATCTTCATTCAACAAACTTTCAATCTCTTTTAAATCGGCTTCAAAATCAAAGTCATTGTCCTCACTTCCCGGTGGAAGAGGATCAATGCGAGCGAGTTCATCGACGAACTCCTCGAGAAGTAAATCAAAAGACGAATCCTTGAGCTCGGGCTCCGGAGGATTTCCATTAAACGGTTCTACTTCTTTAATTTCTTCAGTCGAGATAAACGGAGGTGGGATTTGTGCGGTACTTTGTAGACTATGAACTTGCACCTTTTCCATTATGGTCTCCGTGTCGGACTCATCACTTTCCTCGTCAAAGATTTGATTGTCAAAATTGAGAGTATATTCAGAATCGAATTCAAACAAAGGATTTGTGAAGGTCATTTTGAAAGTTTCTGAAATCGAATCGAAAGGTGTCTCAGATACCCTTGGGATTGGAACAAGGTCATCAATATTCTCAAGAGGAGTACATTCGACTTCCTTATCCCCCATTGACAAGATATCCGAAGGTTCGTTAATAAGCGGATCACAATCGGTTTCAACAATTTCCGGCGAAATTGGATCATCGACTTCTTCCAAAACAACGTCACTTCTCTCAACCGGCGTGAGTGAAGGGGAAGAGTCGGAAATGATAAGATCGGAAATGGGAGTGGGATTGCCACTCGAAGAATCGTCATCAATCTTTAAGTTCTCTTCTTCAAACGGTTCATCGTCATCACTATCATCAGAGTCGGAATAGTAAAAGGTGGGTGGATAACTCGGTCTTTGTTGATAATGGTGACTGATATATCTTTCTTGCTTGCCAAAGACGTCAATTTGAGCATTCATAACAAAAATTTTCTCGGAATAATGATCACTCAACATAGTGGTAGAATCGTAAGGAACGTCAGCATCCCACTGAAAATGATGTTGCGTCATATTCTCGATCAAATCGTAAGCTTCTTGAGGTGTCTTCCGCATGAGATTCCCACCAACTGCCAACATGATTTTGTCTCGATCAATCGTAGTGATACCATGATAAAAGGTTAGGATCTGATCAAGAAGCAAAATTCGGTGATAGGGACATTTCTGTAATAACGATTTGAATCTTTCCCAAGCTTCAAATACGGATTCCTTGGGTAATTGCTGGAAATTAAGAATTTCTTTCCTTAGCTGCATCGTTTTCGAATATGGAAAGTATTTTGAAAGAAACTTGTGAAACATCTCTTCCCAAGTATGAATTGAATGTTTTTTAAGGGTATAAAACCAAGATTCGGCTTCGTGGGTTAAAGAGAAGAGGAAGAGATTCAATCGGATATCATCTTGAGAAACGCCACGTTGCTTCATGGATTGAGTAATAGATAAAAACTTGTTCAAGTGCTCATTAGCATCTTCGTTGTTAAATCTATGAAATTGGCAATGCTGTTGAAGAAGACGAACCATATGATTTTTCAATCTAAACTTGGTTCCCGGAACGATCGGTCCTCCTCGATCGATAAGCGATGGATGATAGAAATCCTCCATGGTCCGAGGATCATGGGGATCGAACGTTGAAAAATCGAGCATTACGGAGAATTAAACAAATTAGAGGGTAAAGAGAGAAGAATTAAACATTTCAGAGGAAAACGAAGATTATTTTTTGGGTTTTTAAAAATAGAAATCATAAAAGGAAAATAAACTTTGAAAAGGAAAATCTTTTTGGGTTTTTAGAAAAGAGATATATGATAACTTCACTCAGGGAAGGATCTTCAAATACACGCGAATCGAGACGGAATCGAAAACTCACTACATGCCCTCCCCGGCAGCGGCGCCATTTTTTGATTCGATAAGGAAACCAATAATAGAAGTTTGTAGTATTTGGGTAACTCAAACGTGTTAGGTTTGAGCACCGAGATCGTTCCGAACGAGGGTTGAATGGAATTTACAACTCACATCGCGATTATCGGGATTTGAATGTGTTAAAGGAGATTTTTGGAATTTCTACACTACGGGGCAATGGGAAATAAATGGGAAGCAATTATAAGGGAATTAAACTACGGGGAATCCTAGAATTACAACTAATTATGCTAAAACGATTTAAATGAAACGCAAATAAAATGCAACTAAGTCTAAACTAAGTCCTAAAAATGATCTAAAATTACTTTTATACTAAAAATGATATTTGAAAACTAACTAAGAATTAAAACTAATTTTTAGGATTTTTCTTGAATTTATTTGAATTAAAAACTATTTTCTAATTTTAAAAATAAAACTAATTATCTAAAAATTATGAAAAAGAGAGGGAAAAATATGAAATTACTTTTCAAAATTCTAAAATAACTGAATAGACTTTTCAAAACTAATTTTGTATTTTTCTGATTATTTTTCTATTTTCTGTGAATTTAACTATTTAAATCTAATTAAATGGCTAAAAATTATAAAATAAGCTAGGAAAAATCTAGAAAAATTATTTTTTTGATTTTTGTATTTATCTTAATCTATGAAAATTGAAAATTTATTTTTTTTAAAGATTTTCTGATTTAATTGTAATAAAAGCTATTTAAAAAGTACTAAAAACTGTTTTAAAATAGGAAAAATACTAAACAGTGATGAAAAATTATGAAAAATTCAGGATAATTCTAAAATATTATTCTAAATCTATGAAAAATAAGAGAAGTGATGCAGGTGTGCAATAAAATGAAGCTGATGTGAAAAGTGCTTATAAATAAGCACTCAAAATAAGCAAATGATCTCAAAAAGGCACCAAGTGAACACAGAAGCTAACTTATACTAAAAATACCTAAAAGCAACTAATTCTAACAAACTATAAGCTCAGTTTATGATTTAAAGCTCTAAAAGTTCTATTGGCCAAACAGCCCTAACTACCTATGTTGCAGCTGATGCACAAGCTTATCAAGAGAGCTTATGGGGAAACTGGAAATGAGGGACTCTAAACAGCCAATCAAAGACTTTGTAAACCAAGTTTGAGCTCTAGAGAATCTATAATAAGCTCTCTAGACCTTCTGCAAAAAGCTGTAATATCACTTACTTTTGACTATTTGACTAAATACTGATTTTGACTAATATGAGATTCTAATGCTTCTAATCTGATTTATATGTTAAATTAAGCTACAAACAAACTTGATTAAGCTAATAATATGAGATCTAAACCTATTTCTATCCTCCTTGAATTCTGTCACCAACAGATTTAAGTTTGCAATCAGATTCAAAGCTAAATTGACTTTTGAAGTTCTATGATGCAGATTTATGAACTAATAGTACTAAATAGACCTAAACTATTGTGATGCAACAGAGCTTAACCACTGTCAAATCCTCAAACTCAGATTATAAACAGATCCAAACACTAGTATAAAAAACTGATATGCAAGTAAATACTTATATATCTCAGATTAATCCTAAGGTTTTCTTCTAAACAAACTCAAATGAACATATAAGAGCTAAATGATGCAATAATTCTAACATTAACCAACACAAAATCAGAATGCCAATAGAACAGTTATGAAATTAGATAAACAAGACTTACAAAAGTCCAGTCACAATGACTTGATAAACAGCACAAAATACCACTACCTAACTGATCTCAACCCAAATCCAATTCAGAATCAACCCAAATTCATCTCCATATCAGCAACTCAGAACTACATTACCAATGAAACTGCAACATTGACTTTTATTGACCAATGAAACATTTGAGAGTGAGGACTGAGTAGTGAGAGTTTTTTTAGCTAAAGTGAAATTATAACATCTTATAACAGCTGATGTAATCATAAAAACAGAATTTAAGATGAGAATTCAAGTAAAATGATTCTATTGATAATAAAAGTTGAGTACAAAATGGAATTTAAAAAAACTAAATTTAAACTAAAACATTAAAAATACAAAGTTTACTTAGAATTTAAATCTACACTACTCCTACTCTACTTTTTATCCTAAAAACTACTTCTAAGCTGTGAATGAAAAGGTCCTATATATAGCTGAGCTGAGAAGATTCCAGAAGAGAGCCTTGTGCTTCTTTGAACGCGTTTAGAACCCTTGATCACATCTTACACGTACCCCATTCAATTTCGACCTTTGGATCACTTATGCCACGTTTGTTGCACCAATCAGAGGCCAGGGATTTGAGAGAATGACACACGGATTGCCAAGCTGGCATCCGTGTGTCAGTATGTGTCAGCATAAAGTACTATTCTACCCTTAATGATAGCGAATTTGGCCAATTGGGAGGAAGGGCATTTTAGGGTTCATACCCTGGGAATTTTGGGGGTGAATATGGGCGCGTGATGTTTTTTTATATTTATTTGATATTTGTTGACCGGGTGTTAGTGTGGGTTGACCGGGTTTTGGATGTGGGAAATGGATATTGACTTGGGTGGGATAAACCGGGTATGGACATGGGAGTTTGGGCTTGAGTGGGTTGAGGGTAGTTTTGGCTTAGGATTGGGCTTATGATGTATATAAGTTGGATTTGGACTATTGTTAAATCCATGAGCAACCATAAGGACTAAAGATGTAACTTCTGAAATTCCAGGGGCCAGTGATGTAAATTCTGAAAATATCATCCAAGGGCCATTATTGTCATTCTCAAATAAACCAAGGACCATGTTTGCCAAATCTGAATCTTCAGGGACTAAAGTTGTCATTTTGAGAAGTGATTGTCCAAACTTGCAAATTCCTTTCCCAGCCTCGGCTCTTTGCACTCTTCTTTCTCTCGTGCTCGGTTTTCTTCGGTTTTGGCTTTCTTTTGTCTGTTTTGTCATATCCGTACCTGCACATGCAAAAACTCAAGAAATACGCAAATATTGAGCATTAACGGCTCTTTCTTGGTTATTTGGGTCTATATTTGATAAAGTAATGATATGTGTTTTAGCACATATCAAACACTTAGGCTATTTGTATATCCAAATAGGGGGAGACTGTTGGGTTCAGTAAATACCCAAACCCCTTAATCTAGTATTTGAATAGAAAATATCCTAAGTGTTTAGTCTGTTAAACACTAACAGGTCACTAAGTGCATAGTCTCTCAGTGAGCCATCTTCAGGATACTCAGTAAGAGGCAAAGAAGAAGTCTCTCCACTCAGTAAGGCGGAACTTAAAGGGTGAAGACTGAGTCAAGAAGAAGATGGTGGATTCAGTGAGTGATGACAATAACTCACTGAATCCCTAAAACTCCTCTCCAGCTACTTACACTGAAGACAAACTGAAATAGAAGACTGAAGGATGTGAAGACTGAAGAATGAGCGGGATAAGGCGGGATAAGTTTGAATCGGATAAGACGAAGTCCTTATCAACCAAATTCAACTTTACCTGAATGGCAAACGATCAGGTTTAGTGTCATCACTGAACTTTGGAAAGCAGTCTTGTCTCTTACCTAAAATAGTCTTTGTAAACAGAGACAAAATACATCAGTATTTTGTCTTCTGTAAATTGTTAGTTTGTCACTTAGGAAAGAGTTTAAACTCATACTTATATAAATAGCATAAGAGATGGAGTGAAAGATTTAAGCTTGTGGATTGTAAAAACACACATACACGCAAGCCATCTTTCACTCCTCCAAATACAGCTTAATCCCTGAGATAGCTCAGTGGGTACTTGTAGTTGTGCTCAGAATTAGCCTGAGCTTCGTGAGGAGTTACACCCTTTGTCATTTCAATCCCAAGTACTATTCCGCAAGTACTTGGGCAATGTATTCTTGTTTGATTCATTTCTAATAAAGAATATTATGTTGAAAATTATTCAGTGTGTTTTACTTACATCTTATCAGTCATAGATTCACTGTTAACTTATTTTTTAAATACTTAACTGTTTTACGATAATGAATAGGGAACAACAAAAGCTCATAAGAAAATTTCTAAAAATTATAAAAAAAAATGATATATGAAATCACAACCTATCAAATATGCAAAATCCAAAGTTTCAGAATGTTGGGATAAAAATTGAGGAAATTAAAAATCAAAAATAAAACCTAAATGGAGGCTAATTTGCATTTTGACTTTTTCTGTTTTTTGAAAGATTTGACAAAAATGAACTTTGATCTTGATTTAATGACTGAAAATGTAATATTAAGCAATGTTAAGACTTAATTAAGCTACATTAACATATTCTAATCCTAATTCTAAACTGATGCAACCTAAATATGTCTAGAACTAACAGTAATGAAATTTAAAGGGGAATTTGACTATTTTTGAGATTCTAATGCAAAGTAATGATCTATTTATCCTACATGCATCTATTGCTAACTAACCAAGCCTCAAACAACTCCTAAAATAGCTTCTAAAGTGGGAAATCACCATAAACCAAACACTACTTTAAAGAACTGAAAATGTTATTCGACTTTTTATCTAAGATGAAATCAAACTGAAATTGATTTGGACTAAACAATTAAACAACAAACTCATCTTAAAACCAGAAATTAGCCATAAACTCAGTTGCCTATTCGAATTTGACCCAGTTTGACTTATGTTGACTTTTGAAGAAAATGGTTTTTAAGAACAATTAAGAGAAAAGTGAGCTCATACAAGCTTTAACAAGCTTATATAATCTTAAATGAGGAGTAATTGAAAGCTGAAAAACAGATTTGAAACAAATGAATTTTAACAAAGTAAACTTAAATTGCATTAAATCAAATGTCAACTTACATTGATTGAAATGAAATTACATTTGAACGTAAACAATTACACTATGAAAATGATTAAATGACGTGAAAATAAAAGGTCAAAATTCCTCTAAAGCTTGAGAAATTGGACAAAATTCCTTGTGACTGAATTGGGCTATTTATAGCTGATGAGGAGCTCTTCAGAAGCATCTAGGTCTTCTAATCCTGTCCATTGATCATCCTTGTGAATCATCTAATTCAATCTTGGCCTTTGGATTGAATTGGTGATGTGTTCGCACCAATAAGAAGCAGCCCTTTGTCCACCCTGGCAATCTTATGACACAATCCTACTGACACATTGTCAGGACCTTCTGGAAGCACTAAAGGTGTGGGTAAAAGATGGGTAGAACAGGGTAAATGGGGAAGATGGGATAAACAGTAAACGGTGGGTGTAAATCTGTTTTGGCGCGTTTGGTTTGGAGTGTTTATTTTAGAGTTGTTTGACTATTTATTTGACCAAGGGTAAGTGTTTGTTTGACCGGGTAAAAGGTGTGTTGACCGTGGGTAAATGGATTAATAACAGGAGATGGGTTTTAGTGGTGGACGGGTTAGAAGTTTATTGGACTGGGCTTAAGGGCTAAATGGTTTTAGGTGGTGTTGGAGTGTTAAAAGGATTTAGTGATTTGGACATTGTTTTGTGTATCCGAAATTACACAATGATCATTCATGTAAAAATTCTAAGACCAAGGACCAAATGTGTAATTTATGAAATGATAAAGGTGATTTTGGTGAATGGGATTTATGAGGGTAAAAAGGGTAAAATTTGGTAAATAAGGGTATTTTGTGATAAAATGAGGAAAGTGAAAGGTATAAAGTGAGAATATGATAAGGTGAAGATGAATATGTGAAAACTTCCCGAACATGTCCCACAACTCTGTAAATTTAACTTTTGAGCATCCAAACCCGTAAAATAGCATCTCGGCTTCGGATTTTGCACTCTTCTTTCTCTCGTGCTCGGTTTTCTTTGGTTTTGGCTTTCTTTTGTCTGTTTTGTCATATCCGTACCTGCACATGCATAAACTCAAGAAACCAGCAAATATTAGACATAAACGGCTCTTTCTTGGTTATTTTGGGTATATTTTAGTAAAGAAATGTTAGGTGTTTTAGCACATACCATACATAATACTACTATGCACCATATCTAGGGATACATACTACACTTACTGAGTAACTCCTCAGTTAAGTGATACATAATAACTACCATGCATATATCTAGTGAGAGTGCTCTCACTAAGGCCCCTCATATCTAACTAGTCTCCTGCTTAGTGCCCTGATATGTGCTCGATCGTGCTGACCGAATCGAAGTAGTGAGGCTATATGTGCCTCCATAGCAGTCATTCTCTGCCAAAAAGTCCTGATGGTATCTCGAGTCATCCACTGATTTTTATCAAGATCCATGGCTCTGTGATGCAAGGAGTAGAAGTGTCTACCAAGTCTGCCAATACAACTATGAAGTTTCTTAAGCTCTCGTTCATACCCATCAAATCAAGATAATGAAATCACATCAAGAAATTCACTGTGGAGATCAATGATGCCCTCATACACCTCCAGGCGTTTCAGTATCTGAGTAAGAGTAACTTCGCCCTGAGCAGTTGGAGGTGGAATAGGATTTGGAGTAGTTGGAATCTGAGATGATATAGGGCTCTCTATGCACAATGCAACACTGATCTCATAGAAGATGTTTCTCCCTTGAGCATTCTCTGTCTGAACTGCCCTTGAGCTTTGTCCAAGCTCAAAACTACTTGGTCTCTCATCAGTGACTATCTCTTTCCCTCGAAGCATAGCTGCTCTATGACCAAGACCCAATGGTACATCTATATACATACCCTCACCCTAAGTATGTTTCTGCTGATCAGATGATGTGGAATCTCCCTCAGTAAGGGTGTCAGAAATCCTATGCCTTTGAGCAGCAGGTGAATGAGTAGATGATGCAGCAGGTGATGCTGTCAATGGAGTAGTAGAAGTATCCATGTAGATAAATCGGTTTCTTCTAGGAGGTGATGCATGTAGAGATCTCTCAGGATAACCACTAGTACGCACTACCCTGCATTTGCGCTGGTAAGTAATCCGAGCAGGTGGTGCCTGATTGTCCAGCAGATTCTGATTAGGTGGTGGGGGAGGTGTACGAGCAGTCTCTTGAGATTTAAATGGCTCTGTAGTGTCAGACTCATAGCAAGCTTGTCTAGCAAGTATGTAAGGATCGTCTGATCTAGGAGTCATCCAAATTGGTAAAGTGTCACGAGAAGTGTAGAGTAAGCCCTCAATGTTGCGAGGAGAAGACATGGTCTGTGACAAAGATGGTATACAATTGTAAGTATATAGAAAAGTACTTAATATAGGATGTGGCCGAAAAGTATAAGCCAACAAATAGGTACGTATGCATAAGTATATACGTAAACATAATATGAAATTATGTCAAGTTAAATGGCAAGCATAATATGTAATTATGACAAGTTACGATAGTGAGCAAGGCATGCTGGTATGTGTTTGGCATGTGGTTGGTCATAGGTAAAGTTTTCGTAAAAGTGGTTATAGTTTAGGACTTATTTGCGCCTAGTTCTCTATAACCTTGGCTTTGATACCATTTTGTAACACCCCCAAAATCCGAGGGCTCTACATAATTGGTATCACAACACAAATAATAGAGAACAGATTATAAAACCCCGTTTAAACATATTTATTACACATAACAAAGTTTACATAGTTTGAAAATGTTGCGGAAATATAGCCCATAAACAAAAGTGGTCCCATTACAAAAGGTCATAAGTGTGTATTAAGATACACTTAGGTAAGTAGTTATGACCATGCCATGCCACGCCTTGCCTTGCTTTCCTTTAGAAAAGATAACATCAAACACTTGAAAAATATGCTAAAAGTCAGCTATAAATCTGGTGAGTTTATAGGTTTACAGTAAAGCATTAAAGCAATCAAGTTTGGACTATTGGCAAGAATGCACTCAAAACACCGCATGTAATAAGTCATTCAAGTAAAAGTTGTGTCTGTTACTCAAGCTCTAAGCTTATGGTACCAAGCTACAACAGTTCCGCATGCGTGTAAGTAGCATGTAAATATAGTTTATGGTGCCCTTAGCAAGTGTGTGTTTCCGTCAACACTTGTGTTCCGACATGGTATACATCCAGAGACAAGTTAGAGCGACCAACCCGGATGGAGGCGTTACCCTCAATAGATCTATTTATAACATTTGCGCTCCCCGCAGGGATTAATGGTACATGAAAGGCTAGAAAATAGTGGAAACGGTTTTCTTAGGCTATCTCGTAATAGTAGTTACACAAGATTTTCAGTTTTAGTCCATAAAAGAGTTTTGCATATTTTCCACCCCAAGTATTGCAAAGAAAATTAAAGTAAAATATGGGGCTATAAACTCATCTCAGAAATCACTGGATGAGAATAACTCAAGTAGTGTGTATGTACGGGTCCCACACGTAACCTAGATAAGTATGAATTGGGTTTAGTCTAAATCTCGCATTCAAATACACTATTTGAAAGTTACCAGTGTTACGTTTTTGAAATGCTTATAGTTTCAAAAACAAATATTTTAAATATTTGATTTATGGCATTTTATGTGAAGTTTCGTAAGTTATTTTGATTGTCGATAAATATTGTGAAGTGTAGTCGTGAAAATACTTGTAAGTATTGGCTCTTTGAATAAGTGTGGGAAAAATGTATATGAAACTTTCGCATAACTGTTGACTTGGATATTGGCTCAAGAATTGACGAAGGAAATATATATGTAAATTATATATGTAAATGAGAAAATATATATGTAAATTATATATATATATATATATATATATATATATATATATATATATATATATATATATATATATATATATATATATATATATTTGAAACCGAAAGTAAATAGTATATTAGAAATATATTATTTAGTTTACGCAGAATAGGTCGACAAATAAATATAGGTACCATATATATTTATTTAACTATAAGTGGAGAAGTATCGTGAGTTTATTGAAATTGGTAAAGTCTTAAAATGGAAAGTGTTAAAATATATCGTTGGAGGATTAAAGTGGTAAAAACTTTATAAGTTATCAACTTTCTAAAGTTTTTAGGAAAAATGGCAAAAGAATCAAAGTTAAGGGTTGAATTAACAAAAATATGTGGTTTGTGTCGCTGCTAAAATCGAACTCGGGACTTCTCGTTTAACAACCTGCGTATTACCCGGCGAGCCAAAGCTCTCATTCGCGATTATCTTAAAACATCCATAGTTACATACGATCTCGTGTTTGTGTTTGGATTTGGTTTATACTTCGAACCATGAAGCTGTGTTAGAACCACTTCTCTCAACCATTTTTCCTTCTCATTAAACTTAAGTAGGAATTGAGTTTTGAAAGTAAAGTAAATGAGCTTATGAGCTTAGCTTAAAAGCAAGCTTTTCAAACTAGTTTTTGTTGTATGAGCACCATAAGTGCTCGGTTTATTTTGCATTTTGAAACAAGACGTCAAATGGGTTTCAAAGCTTTATAAAATGTTTAACACTTGTAAAAGAAGTTTTCAAGGGATTCGAACACCCGAAAAACTCTTCGAACAAGCTATTGGGCCTTGGAAGACCCAATAAGCTTTCCGATAAGCTCCCCACTTCGAGTCAAGCTTATAGGGTTGTTTTGATGTTGTGACTTCATTTTCGAGTTCGAAAAGTGATAACAAGCTATCAAAACTGTTTGACTTAGGAAATAAGCTCTCGGTGAGCTTTTGGGATTTAAGGGCCTGTTAAAGTTTTGTGTTGAGTTATGCTTAGACTCGTTTGGTTTGTCTTTCCGAAACATATAGCAAGACAAAGAGGGTGTGGTATTTGACCTCATGACTGTTAGGAAATTGGATCACAGTAATCTGAGAGTCGTGTAAACACTTTCATATTCAAGTATTTCAGTGGTTCTACCGAAATCTCTAATCGGATAAAACTCAGATTTGAACTTGAGAATATGTTTTGTATGTTATGAAAACAGAACCAAAAAATGAATATATGACCAAATAACCAACGGTGGTTGTAACTGCCATTGCAGTTATAATAACCGCCAAAACCAGTTAAATTTAAGGGGTAAATTACCGGAAATTTTATTTTCTAGTGCGTTTTTAACATAGCACTTTATACCCCAGCCAAGGGCGCTGCCCCCGGATCCCGGTCATTCGGGGCTTCGCCCCCGAATGATAATCATAATAACCTCATACAAGTGTGCACTCCGCACAACCCCGACTTGTTGAACATTTATCACAATTACCCATTGGTCAACTAAGTTAATCCATTACACTTAAATAATATCGGTGATGAAAAATTACCAACAATCCTCCCTTATTTAAGTGTAATCTTGATTAACTTAAAACAAACTCATAACAAACAACAAACTCATGCCTAAATGAAATGTCGAGACGATTGAATTTCACATTAGTACATTAGCATTCCAAATATTTGAATATAAGAGTGTTACTAAGGATTGAACTCCTTCTATTCATAGTGAATACATGAAGATAATAAACACAACAGTTTACACATTCACATGTTCCACTTGACACTATGTTTTACTAGCTTGTGTCCTATCCTTCAAGAAGCATATCAAATCCAAGTCCCAAGCTTCTTGAAGCAGCTAAAATTCATGCTTATATAGGTGGTTCTTTACTCTTGCACCTGCACATGCAATTTTTCAAAAAAAACATTAAGAAATATAATTTCAACCTCCTTTATCTTGCAGTTCTAAACACATGTCGTGGGATTATGCAATTATGTGTTCCAATCCAAAGATATCAAGCTTTAGTCATTGAATTCAGCATTTAACATTACGTTATATGGGAATTGGGTATCTTGATACAAGGATTTAATTAGGTGGACTTTAAACCCATCCCAATAGTCGCCTTGCGTACGATATCTCTTGCTAACCCTTTGGTTAAATGGTCAGCTAGATTCAATTGAGTTCTTACAAACTCCACAGATATCACACCATTCATGATAAGCTCACGAATCATGCTATGTCTAACACCTAAGTGTCTAGACTTGCCATTGTACACTTGAATATAAGCCCTAGCCAAAGTAGCAGCACTATCACATCTGATAGAAATGGTAGATATCGGTTAAGGCCACAAAGGAATTTCATAAACCAAATTCCTCAGCCACTCAGCTTCATTACCAGCTGCATATAAAGCAACAAATTCAGTCTCTATAGTTGAGTTTGTAATACAAGTCTGTTTCTTTGAAGCCCAAGAAATAGCACATCCTCCTAGAAGGAATACCCACCCACTCGTAGATGAGTGATCCTCCATGTTATTAATCCAACTGGCATTGGACTAACCTTCTAAAACAGAAGGATAACCACTAAAAGTCAAACCATAATCCATGGTTCCTTTCAAATACTGAAATACTCGAACCAGAGCTTGCCAATGTAGAGCACTAGGATTGCTAGTTGATAAGGATTTAAAAGGTACACTTTTGAGGGGTCATTTAAGCCCTTAATCGACCACTTTTATATCCGTTACTGCTTAATTTCGTTCTTTTTCACTTTTTAGGTCTCTTGAAGGCAAATTGCTGGAATGACACTTATTCGGACGAAAAGGCGTGAATATATGAAGAAAATGGCCAAATTCAAGATCAAGACACTCAAGCTGCTGGAATTGAAGGTGACGACGTCACAGTCAGAGGGCAACGCCATCGCAACATGCTCCAAAATTGTGACGACTCAGTAGCGAATTTGCTATTTTGCACCTGACGGCGTCAGGCTTTAAAGAGTAGGGCGTCATAACTCAGACGGCCTAGATTCAGATCCCGACGGCATCAGAAAATGAAGTCGACGGCGTCACAACCATAAGGTGACGCCGTCACAAAGTTGACGTGGTCAAGACAAAACCCTAATGGCGGCGATCCGACGGCGTCACAATTAAAGAGTGACACAGTCGCAGTTGTAACTCTATATATAGAATTCAAATTTTCAGACTTTTTGAGAGATAGTTTTGTATAGTAAAACTTAATAATGATTTTTGGTTGTCTTGGGCAGTATCTTAAGGTTCTCATACCCTATTTTACAACAAGATAAGTAATTTATTTCATTGATTCAATTATGTTTTCAATTGTATGTGTGTATGTTTGCATGTTTACCATGTCCGGCTAATTTACTTGTGTGTTTGCTTAGATCTATGAAACCTATGTATTGAATATTGATTGGTTGTCTCTTATCTTAATTGTAATTGGCCTAGGATTGCGATAGGTCATAGTTGTGTTTTTAATGCCTGAGTAATCTTTGTGAACATTAGTTTATAATCGCCTAGAGTTGTTGTAGGCTAAAAATCCAAAGATAACCTTAGAGTTAGTTTATGAATCCTAGAGATTTTGTAGGCAATAACCTTAAGGTAGTCTTAAAGAGTTAGGTAAGAAAGCATACCCTATGACCTTAGAAGACACAATGCGTTAAGAATAAGGACGTGACAATTCAACCATCAATAAGAGATAACTAGGGAGTAATAGCATCTAGGAAAAAACATCTTTGATCATCATACGAGCACACATCAATTAGACATACACTACCCCTTAGCTTAGTTAATTAGATAATTAGAATAGTAGATTAATCGGTAGAAATACCACCCCGAGATTCGTACCTTTCAATTTTCTAAAAAAATATAAAAAAGATAAAAAATAATCTTCCTCAACCCCAAACTTAGCGTAGTAATTCTCACTAGCATTCCTATTCCCCTAGAGAACGATAACAATCCTAAGGCTTACCCTAATACTACACTACAACGATTAGGTTCACTGCCTAGGTGGTTGAAAAACTTGCTCGAAGAAAAGGAAGTTTCCTTTGACCCCGAACGCGCGTTGTACGCATATCAAGTTTTTGGCGCCGCTGCCGGGGAATAGAATAGCTAGTTAGATTTCCACCTCGTTTACGTTCCCTTGCTTGATTCCTATCAAGTAAGCTTTTTCCCATTTTTTAGTTTCTCGTAGTCTATCCCCATTCTTCGTGACCTTCATTAGTAACCCATGACTTTTCATCATGGAAAGTGATAACCCGCCACCAAACCAGCCATTTCCCCCCGCCAATTCCCTTAGACAACTGAACCCGAAAGAGAGCTGAATAAGCGAAATAGAGATCTCCATGAATCGGAACCTCAAGGCACCACCATCGATTTTGATGAGGCCGTAACTGACGATGAGTCCACACATTCCCCCACGTCTCTTGAAAACATCAACATTGACAATCTGAGCCAACATAGCGAGGAGATCCCCGCTATTCCTGTCAATGGACCCATCAATAAACCAAAGGCAAAAGTCCTTAGGGAGTACTCTTCTCCCACCGCATCTGGATTTACCAACGCCATTTTCTACCCTTCTGAACAGGTCAATGAGGTGTTGCATGCCACTGACATTTGGCTTATCCAGAATGCATGTCAATTTCATGGATCCCACAGCGAAAAGCCGATTCATCACATCAAACAATTTTTAAAAATTGTGGATACTATCTATGCTGACGGAGCATCCAAGGAGACATCTAGACTTCGGTTTTTCCCCTTTTCTCTTTAAGGTAAGGCTAAAGAGTGGCTCGATAAGCTACCTCCAAGGTCCATCTTCACTTGGGAACAACTCACTACCAAATTTACCAAGAAGTTCTTTCCTCCTGGGAGAACTACATCCATCAGGAGTGAAATCCTTCACTTCCATCAAACAGATGGAGAATCTATCGTTAACTCCTGGGCTCGTTACAAAGATCTCGTTTAACAAGCCCCACACCATGGTATCAACCTTTGGTTGCTTGTTCAAATCTTTTACGACAATGTTTCTGATTGGCTCCAAACCGTCAAGTTTATCACACAAGTCAACCACTTGTGAATGGTCAACCGTAATAAAATTCAAACAGTCTAAAACCAATGCAATGAAGATCTAGAGGAGTATAGTGTTACCTCAGGTCATTAAGTCCCACGGAGGATTAATGGTGTTTAAAAACTTTCAGATTGAATGGGAAAAGGTGATGATTTGGAATATTTATACCTAAAGGAAAAAGTTTGTAAATTACAGGGGCTTAAATGCAAATTAAAGAAAATTAAAAAGCTAATTTCTATTAAATAAACGCTATCACTATTTTTAAAATGATGTTTTTGATTTATAAAACAAAATAACTCAAATAAACTATTTTAATTAAAGCGTAAACCAAAATTATCTAAAAACGTGACCTAGAATGAAAACGCGCGTTATATGTAAAAATTACGCGAGTGCGCAAGTAAAAACGTAAAATTTGTAAAATAAAAGTCCTACGAGTGTAAAAACAATTTTCTTACTTACTATATGACAAAAGAAAATTTAAAAAAAATATATATTTTTTTTACTTTTATATTTTTTATTATGAATTAAATACTATTTTAGACTAATTAAATGAGTAAAAATACTAAAACTATTCAGAAAATTCTGAAACTTTTTTACAAGATACTTTATAACAATACAAAGCTAAGAAAAATACAAAAGGTGTGAAAGCTTTTTTTAATAAGCTAGAAATAAGCTAATGTATACGTATAAGCTTAAATAGACAAAGAGACTTAAGTAATAAATAATGCAGAGTATAACCAGTCAAAGACCCAAGGGCAGTTGGTGAGTGTGTTGTGTGGTGAGCTGGGTGGCCAGGGTTCGAATCCCAGCACTGGACTTTTTTTTTTTCTTTTTGGACTTTTTCTTTTTAAAACTGATTAAACACAATGAGATAAGCAATTTTCAAAACTAGAACTTTTTATAAAAAACCACTAATAAGCTCAGAATGAGCTTATGATTGCTTATCAGTTGTGCAAGAAATGGAATAAGCCCAAGGTTAACCAAGTAGCTAATAAGCTAATAAATAAGCACAAGGTTAACTGAAAATAAGCTAAACAACTTATAATAAGCTAAAATGACAACTGAAAAAGCAAAATAACTTATAAATAAGCACTAAACAAACCCAAATAAGCACTAGCTTAACTGGTTACACAGGACACTATTTAGGTTTCTAGGCACTTTCCAGCTTATTTTTAAGCACTTAAATAAGCTAGGAAATGAAAAAGAACTCTGGAATTAACAAGTTAACCAACTAAGCTATCCAAAAAGCTAAAGATCTCACTGTGCACAGGGCATGTTTTTGGAAAAGTACTTAAAAGAAACAAAGAAATAAGCAGTTTATAAGCTAAGTAGATATAAACTAAGATTTTTCTAGTGAAGATAAACAACTAAATTTTAATATCCCAAAAGATTATAGGCTAAAACTTAATATTAAACACACACTAAAATTTTTAAGTTTATTCAAAAACTGCACTTAAGAAAATTTTGACTTTTTAAATTATGAAGCAGTTTGACTTTTATGAGATTCTAATGATCCTAGATGATCTAATTTGATGTATTAAGCTACTATGAGACTAAATTAGGCTAGATAAACAACTTTCAAACCAGTTTGCATGATTATACAATCTAGAAATCAAACAGATAATAGACAAGGTATGATCAAAAGCTATTTTGACTTTCAATGAAGTAAGCACTGGTTTTCAATGTTGTACTGAGCTACTATGAACTTAAGTGATGTATGTAAACTAAGGTTAGCAACAATGGCACCTTATATCACAGTGTTCATAACTAAAACAAACACTCCTTATGCAACAGTTATACTAGATTTTCAAAGGAATTTACTTACTGAAATTTTAACACTAATGCCAAACTTAATTTTATGATTATAACAGACCATAAAAGCATAGGAGACCAATAATAACAGTAAGAAATATAGAAAGGACAAATATGCTATTTGAACTTGTAAATTTAAGATTTTAAGCAACAACAATTTCTAATGAAAGATCAAACTATTTTAAACACTAATTTCACTTAAGCATGCCACAGAAACATAAAAAATACAAGGATAAGAGCATAAGCTAATGTCTACAGTTAAATACAAATATTGAGTAAAAGCTTACAAACTTGCTATTTGGCTGAAAATCAAGAACTGAGAACAAAGGACCACTCCTATAGAACCTCCACAGGTTCACTAACCCATTTCCATCCAATAATCAAACTGCTTCAGCTTTCTTGCACCATCTCTTTTGATTTTTGATTTTTTAACAATTTTTTTTTTTATTTTTGGTATTTTTTTTTCTTTTTGAAACTAAACAGAGTTTTAAGGTTACTAAAAGCTTTAATAAGCTTTCTAGGAGCTTATATGGTCTTATTCAGTCCTTAACAACAACTAACAACAACATTTGATTAACATGAGATTTTTGAACTTAAAATTGCATAAACTTGAAAATGGAACTTAACACTGAAATTGAAACTGAAAGAGGTTCACATACACTTAAAATTACTTAAAAAAAGTACTTGGAAGCTAAGTTTTACACTGGAAAGCTTGAAATAATAAAAACGACTAAGAAATTTAAAAGTTACACTAGATAGTCTTCACATTGCTTCATCTCTTCTTTATAAAGATCTTTTTGAGTCTTGTGTCGACCTCTGAATCTTTCCCACTTAATTCTAGCCATTGGATCTCTCCAACTCATCATAACTGCCATTTGTCAATTTTGGCTGGAAAAAGTCTTGAGCAGGTTATTTGCATTTAAAGAAGTTTGGGAGGATGTGGAGGTGGAGGGGAGTGGTTAAACAGCTGGGGAGTGAGGTAGAAAGGTGGAAACCACCTCTGGTTTTTGGTTTGCAGAGATTGGTGAGGGAGATGAACAGTAGGTCTGGTTTTTTGGCGGGTTTGACCTTTTTGATCGAGTATTAATAAGGCAGGGGGTTGGGCTGGAATGGATATTGGGCCAGGATATGGATTGGGTTGGATTTGGATTTAATAACACAAGGGTCCGGTTTGGTATAGATTAAACACAAGGACCATTCATGTAATTTGTGCAAAGTGAGGGACCAAAACTGCCACTTTTCCAAAGTGATAATAAGGACCAATCTTGACAAACTTTAATAGTACAAGGACCATATTTGATTATTTTCCATTTTTAAATATCCAAGGACCTTTTATGACAATTTTCAAAGTTGAGGGACCAAAGTTGTAATTTTGCAATTTTTAAACTTTGAAGGGTTTGTTTTGACAACTTTTGAATCCCATGGACCTTAAATGACATTTTTCTTTATTTTGATTTACCAGGGACTGTTTTTGACAACTTTTGAAACTTGGGGGACTAAAACTGCCAATTATGCAAACTTGATATGTTTTTCATCTGATTTTGATATTTTTGCATTTAAAACACATAAAACACTTATTTGTGATATTTTTATCATTTTGATGCATTTCTGAGTGTTTTCAGATGTTTTTGCAGTTTAAAAGGTACAAAAATGATGATTATTTAGACACTCATCAGTCTCCCGCAATGATCAAAAAGGGATTGACTTCTCGACTGGCCGGAAAATTTCCAATCTTAGTGCGGAAGAAGGATGGGATCGCATTGAGGAGTATGTCCAGGACCAAGACAACACTTGGAACGAGCCGGTGACTGTGATAAGTATATCTGCTACCTCTAATAATAGCCCATTATCTCTCGATGATCGGATGAAGAGGGCGCACGAGAAGATCGCATACGTCACAAAATCACAAGAACCCAAGAGGTTGTTTAACCCATACCTTATATGCGACATTTGTGGAGGATCACACGAGTGTGATGAGTGCGATGATAACACACGCCAAGAGCATGCTTTCCTTTCCAGCCATGACATTTATGATGACCCTTCCCTCCTAGTATTCTATCAACATGATGAGTACACTCCTTGGGGTAATCTATAATGGAACACTGAGGGAAAGGAGGGTTCCGAATACACCATCCGTGATGCCTTTGAAAAAGAACTCGAGCAATTTACCATGGAAGGGGTAATGCTTTTAAAGGGTCTCGAAGGATTCATTCAAGAGCAACAAGCTGAATTAGAAAGCCAATTCGCCGAACTCCACAAAAGAATAAGAGAACCTGGTCCAACCCAGCATGATCCAACTTGTGCCATTACTACTCGATCAGGAAATACTACCAAGGATCCCCCATACCCTGATCAAAATCCTACCGCCAGGGAGCCTGAATTGGATAATGGAGCAATTCCTGAACCCCCTTCGACTCCTCACGACCCCCCTCCACAAGCATCAACTCCTGTCCAGCGTCCGACTCTCACACGGATTCTTTATCCCTCGCATTTAAAGAATCAAAAGGCTGAAGAAGACAATGAGAGAATATTGTCTTACTTAAAAATTCTGCCGTCAACATACCACTTCTTGATGTATTTTATCATATCCCTAAACATAGCAAATACTTCAAGAGGTTACTCTCAAATCAGAAGAAACTTGAAGGGTTGATATCATTAGGAGAAGAGTGTTCGGCCGTCATCCAAAAGAGCTTACCTAAGAAGAAAGAAGATCCGGGTAGCTTCACCATCCCTTGCTCTATAGGGGCACTCTCTATGAAAAATGCCTTGGCAGATCTCGGGGCAAGCATTAACTTGATGCCTCATTCCTTATTCCTCAAACTCGGATATTTAGGGCTGAAACCAACCAGAATGAGTATTCAGTTAGCTGATCGATCAATCAAATATCCCATTGGAGTTTGTGAAAATGTTCTTGTAAGAGTAGGGGAGTTCAAGTTTCCGGTTGATTTCGTGATTTTAGAAATGGAGGAAGATAACTCAGTCCCGATAATCCTTGGAAGACCATTCTTGGCTACAGCGCGTGCCATCATCGATGTTCATGATGCTAAACTCACTTTACGAGTGGGGTCCGAGAGCTTAACCTTCGACATCAAGGATTCTATGAGTTATTCCTCCTCTTACGATCATCCTATTTATTTTGTTGAAGAAGTTGATGAATTTGTTGATGATATAGACAGCTGTATTGATGAGTATCTATTAAACGAATTCATGAATGATGACAACAACATCATATATAATGATGAAGAGATTGAGATGGTTGGAGCTGTTTCCTTCTACCCGCGTAGGGAAGAAATTGAACCTCTTGAACTTCAAAAGCCGGAAAACAAGCTAAAACCATCGATCAAGGAACCTCCTACCTTAGAATTGAAAGATCTCCCGAGCCATTTAGAATATGCCTTCCTTCAAGAAGAGGATCAACTCCCTGTCATCATAAGCTCTTCGCTGACCACTGAACAGAAAGGGAAGCTCTTAGAAGTTCTAATAGAATACAAAGGAGTGATCGCATGGAGTGTTGCTGACATTAAGGGGATTGATTCTACTTTTTGCACTCATAAAATTCTTATTGAGGAGGATTAAAAACCCACCGTTCAACCTCAAAGAGGGTTAACCCTAATATCAAGGAGGTAGTGAAAAAGGAGGTCATCAAGCTTCTCGATGCCGGCCAAATCTACCCTATTTCGGACAGCCCTTGGATCAGCCCAGTCCAAGTGGTTCCAAAAAAGGGGGGAATGACAGTTGTGAAGAATGAGAAGGGTGACTTAGTTCCGCAGAGAACGGTCACTGGTTGGCGTGTCTGTATCGACTACAGGAAATTAAATGATGCCACACGGAAAGATCATTTTCCCCTACCATTCATCGATTAAATGCTCGAAAGGTTAGCTAGGGATGAGTATTACTGTTTTCTTGATGGTTTCTCAGGATACTTCCAAATCCCCATTGCTCCTGAAGATCAAGAAAAAACTACGTTTACATGCCCTTATGGGACTTTTGCTTATAAGTGAATGCCCTTCGGGTTATGCAACGCCCCCGCTACCTTTCAAAGATGTATGATGGCCATATTCCATGAATTGATTGAAGATAGCATGGAAGTCTTCATGGATGATTTCTCGGTATTCGGAGATTCCTTCGACCTTTGTCTATCCAACCTTAGGAAGATGCTGAAACGGTGTGAAGAAACCAATTTAGTCCTGAATTGGGAAAAATGCCATTTCATGGTGAGAGAAGGAATCGTCTTGGGACATAAAGTCTCCGAAAATGGAATCGAGGTCGATAGGGCTAAAATCGAAGCGATATCCAAACTACCCTATCCTACTACCGTTAAGGCCATTCGAAGCTTTCTTGGTTATGCGGGCTTTTATAGAAGGTTTATTAATGACTTCTCTAAAATTGCCCGACCAATGACACAGCTTGATCCGCTTCAAACTGTCAAGTTTATTACACAAGTCAACCACTTGTGAATGGTCAACCGTAATAAAATTCAAACAGTCTAAAACCAATGCAATTTCCCTTGGAATATAGTGGATTCCCGGGTCGTTAAGTCCCACGGAGGATTAATGGTGCTTAAAAACGTTCAGATTTCGAATGATCACTAAGGATAATGATCAGTAAGGATTTTGACTGGTAATTACACTACTGATTGATTGGAATGGTATTTGGATACAGAATTATAAAGCACAACAATCAGATTAAACAAACTTAAATGCGTACGTTTACTAAATTTTACGTAAACGTACAAAATAAAACGTGACTTTTAAGAAATAAAATACCTACAAATATGAAAATGATATTTTTACAACCCTAATAATAAAAGAAAATTATTGGAAAATTAAAATTATTTTTATAACTATTTATTTAATTATTATTAATTAAAAACTATTTTTAACTATTTAATAATACCCTAAAATATAATAAAATATGAAATAAAGCTAGAAAAATGAAATTATGACTTAGAAAAATCTAAAATATTATAAAACTAATTTTAAAACTGAAAAGATATTTTTTATGCTTTTTATTTATTTATTATTAATTATTTAATACTTTTTAACTATTTTAAATTCTAATAAATACTAAACAAGCTAATAAAATTATGAAATTTTTTCTATAAATATCCTATGGTTACAGAAAGCTAAGAAAATTATAAAAACTGAAAGTGCTTAATAATAAGCTGAAAAAGAAAATTAAAAAGCTAATTTATATTAAATAAACGCTATCACTATTTTTAAAATGATGTTTTTGTGATTTTTCTTTTTGAAAACTATTTAACTACTGATTATAAACAACTTTTATAAAAACAAAAATTTTGAAACTTAAAAATAAGCAGTTTGATGAGCTTATGAGCTAAACAGTTGAGCTTATGGCTTATTTTGATTTTTTAAGCTCAAATAAACTTACAAACTGGAACCAAAGATAAAATAAGATACAAATAAGCTAAAGCTACTTATATTAAGCTAAAAGGCACACAGAAACACACTGATAAGCTGAGGATAAGCAAATAAGCACTTTAACTTCTTTATGTTCTAAGACAGTTTAAAGGACAAAACAAGTGGGGTCCACAGAGCTTAAGCTCTCAAACTTGGCTGAAACAGATAGCCAGCTGGGTTGTGAGCTTAAAGGAACCAAGAACAACCCCTAGGGTCCACTGATGAGCTTATGACAAGCTTGTGAAAAAGCTTGTAAATCACTGAGTACTGACTCAGTATATACTGAGTGAATTGGGACAAACAAAAAGCTACAAGCAGCCCTATCAAATAAGCTAGAAAGGTAAAAATGAGCACTGGAATAGAGAGAAAGGTAGTTAAGCTACACAAAAAGCTAAAGTACACAAGCTATGGTTCACTAATGAGCTCTGTGAGAGCTTGTGAAAAAGCTTGTAAAACTGTGCACAGGGCACTTTTTCAAACAAGGTGTTAAAAGAAGCTAAGAAATAAGCTGTTAAACAAGCTAATTAGAAATTATAAAAAAATACTATGATTAAGATGAGCAGTTGAATATTAATATCCCAAAAGCTCAAATCTTGAAACTTAATATTAAGTCCTATATAAAATTATCTATTTTATTCAAAAACGACTAAACTGAAAATTTGACTTTTTAAGTTATACTAAAAGTTTGACTAATATGAACTTTGGATTGATTCTACTTACTGATTTTGTTGTAATAACCTAAGATAAGATGAAATTAAGCTAAGTGATCAAGTTATAAGCAACTGTGATGATTTTTACTCTTTAAATCCTAACAGTTATCAAATTAAGTGAGATTAAAAGTGATTTTGACTTTTTAACAAACAAGCAATGGTTTTTAATGTTGCACTGAGTTATAAGATCCTATTGTGACATAGAACAACAACAAACAACAACACAACTGGCCTCTAGCACAGATAACACAGTATATCCAAACAACACTATAACAAACTGCTATTGTGATTTTCAAAAGGTTTTACAGATTAAGACCATGTAACTGATTCAAGCCCTTATATTATCATTTAATGAGACTGAAGAAGCATTAAACAACAACAATAATAGCATAGAACTCAGTGATGACAAATATGCTATGTTTACTGTTAAGCTAAGATTTTTAGCAACTACCAATTCTAGAGAACAAGCAACCTGTTTTTATGTTTAATTCTACTTAGCTACAACTCAGAAACATGAACATACAAAGATTTAAGCTAATCAATGACTTAAACAGTTAAATGCCAAAATGGAACAAAAGGCTTACAAATTGGTTTCCAAGTGAAAACTGAGAACCAAGGACTGAGAATACAACCTATAACTTCCCAAGAAGCTCTAAACCCAAGGGCAATCCAATATTCACCCTGCTCCAGCTGTGATCTCCATTTCCATTGATTTTTTATTTTTAACTAATTTTTTTGTATTTTTGGTAATTTTTGAGTTTTACTTCTAAACTGAGTTTTATGGTTTCTAAAAGCTTAGAAAAGCTTTCTAGGAGCTTAAGTGAGCTTATGAGTCCATAATAACAGCTACAAACAACATTAAGCTAAATTGAGATTTTAAGCTTAAAAATGCATAAACTTGAAAATGATACTGAAACTTGGAATTGATGACTGAAAAAGATTTATATTACACTGAAATTGATAACAACAGTACTTGAAAGCTAAGAAATACACTGGAATTTGAAAAGTAATTAAAACGACATACATTAACTAAATTAAAACTAGATACTCTTCTACATGGCTCCAATCTTCTTTATATTGATCTTTTAGGCTCTTGTTGACATCTCTGAATCTTTCCCACCTATTTCCAACCATTGGATCTTTCAAAATCATCATAACTGTCCATGTGGAATTTTGGCGCCAAAAGGTCATTTGAGTGGATTAGAGCAGGTTTTCTTCAATTAAGGATTCTTGGAAGATTGTGGAGGTGGAGGGGACAAAATGAGAAGTAGGCATGGAGCTAGAGTGAGGTATAAGGCAAAAACAGGGGTTGTGAGGTGAGGTGAAGTGTTTGATGGTGGGGAAGCATTTAATGCTTTTGGGCTGGTATAGGAGGAGGGGGGATGAGCTGGAGAGTAGATAGGTGAGGTGAGGTGGAGGGAACAGGTGGTGAAAACCACCCTGGTTTTGGTTTGCAGGGGAGGGTGAGGACGATGAACAGTGGTGGCGGTATTTATATTTTAAAACGTGGGTTAGTTTTGGGCCAGCTGGGTATTGGGCTTGGGTTGGATTTGGATAAATAATATAAAGGGGTCCGGTTTGGTTTGTAGAAATATAAGCCCAAGGACCATTCATGTAATATTCTGAAAATGAGGGACTGAAGTTGAAACTTTTCCCAAGTTAACACAAGGACTAAACTTGCAATTAATGGTTAGTACAAGGACCAATATTGCATAAAATTCCATTTTTATAAATCCAAGGACCAAAACTGCTAACTTTGTAACTCCAGGGACCAAACTTGTAATTTTCTCAAAACTTATCATATAAGGACCAAATATGCCACATTTGAATAGTACAAGGGTGTAGTTTGAATAATTTCCATTTTTAAACACCCAGGGACTGATTTTGACACTTTTGTAAAGTTGAGGGACCAAAGTTGTCATATTGTAATTTTCAAACTTTGAAGGGTTTGTTTTGACAACTTTTGAATCCATTGGACCTTAAATGATATTTTGCTTTATTTTGATTTACCAAGGACCAGTTTTGACAACTTTTGAAACTTGGGGGACTAAAACTGCCAATTATGCAAACTTGATACGTTTTTCATCTGATTTTGGAATTTTTGCATTTGAAACACATAAAACACTCATTTGTGATATTTTTATCATTTTGATGCATTTCTGAGTGTTTTCAGATGTTTTTACAATTTAAATGGTACAAAAATGATGAGTATTTAGACACTCATCACAGCTTCTAGTCAAGGACGCTCCTTTTGAATTTTCAGAAGAATGTAAGGAAGCATTCAATCGTCTAAAGAAATATCTCACTCAGGCTTCGATAATGGTTACCCCTGATTGGTCCCAACCATTCGAGATCATGTGCGATGCTAGTGATTATGTTGTAGGTGTCGTGCTTGGCAAAAAAAGGAGAAGCATTTTCAACCAATCTACTATGCTAGCAAAACCATGAATGTGGCACAAGAGAATTATACAACTACTGAGAAAGAGCTTTTGGCTGTGGTTTTTGCCTTCGACAAATTCAGGCAATATCTCATCCTTTCCAAAACTGTCGTCTTCACAGATCACTCCGCCTTACGATACTTTTTTTACAAGCAAGATGCAAAACCCAGACTTATTAGGTGGATCCTATTGCTTCAAGAATTCGACAATGAAATTCGAGATAAAAAGGGAGCTGAAAATCTTGCTGCTGATCATCTATCATGATTGGAAAACCCAGACTTAAAAGAATTAGACCATACCAAAATTCGTGACTCTTTTCCTGAGGAACGGCTAATGGCCATTAAGGATATTGAGCCATGGTATGCGGATTATGCTAATTATCTATCCAGTAGGGTCTTGCCAAACTACATGACTAGGCAAGATAAAAAAAAATTCTTCACCGCGCTAAAATACTACTTTTGGGATAAGCCCTTCTTATTCCGTATATGCCCCTATCAGATCATTCAACGTTGTATTTCTGGGAGGGAGATTGATCGGATTATGAGAGAGTGTCACGCGGGACCATCTAGGGGGCATCACAGTGTAAATGTCACGGCACGAAAAGTTTTTGATGCCGGATTCTACTGGCCTACTGTTTTCCGCGACGTTAAGAGATTAGTTCAAACGTGCGATGCATGCCAACGATCGGGAAACATCTCGAGGAGGGACGAATCACCTCAGAACTATATCCAAGTCTGCAAAATATTTGATGTTTGGGGTATAGACTTCATGGGACCTTTTCCATCATCTGGAGGAAATGAATACATTCTAGTTGCTATCGACTATGTGTCCAAATGGGTGGAGGCACAAGCCCTTAGGACTAGCAATGCAAGGGTAGTCATTCATTTTCTTAAAAAGCTCTTTGTACGATTCGGGATTCCCAAGGCATTGATCAGTGATAGAGGAACCCACTTTTGCAATTTTCAAATGGAGAAGGTGATGAAGAAGTATGGTGTTCCGCATAGATTCTCTATGGCATATCATCCCCAAACCAATGGGCAAGTAGAGAACACAAATAGAGCATTAAAGCGGATACTTGAAAAACGGTCCACCAGAATAGAAAAGATTGGGCATTCAAACTGGATGAGGCACTCTGGGCATTCAGAACGGCTTATAAAACACCTATCGGAACAACCCCTTTTCGCTTCGTATACGGGAAGGCATGCCACATCCCTATTGAACTTGAGCAAAAGGCATACTGGGCACTTAAGGCCTGTAATATGGACTATTCTGAGGCAGGGTCAAATAGGTTCCTACAGCTTCAAGAACTGGATAAACTAAGACTTGAAGCTTATGAATCGTTGATCACATATAAAGAAAGGGCGAAAAAATGGCATGATCAACGAATAAAGAATCCCAAAGAGTTTGTAGAAGGAGATAAGGTGCTCTTGTATAATTCAAAATTGAGATTATTTCCGAGAAAACTCAAATCAAGATGGTATGGTCCCTTTTCGATGAAGAGGAAAATGAACAATGGGGTTTTGGTACTACTAGACTATGATGGAAGAGAATTTACCATGAATGGACAACTTGTGAAACATTATCATTTGGACAATAATGAAATGGTCAACGATAAGGATATTGTTTTGGAAGAAGGTGACGGTAATGAAGTCACGTAGGGGCACGACTTTGAGTCTAGCTACAAGACTCATAAATAAAGAAAAGCGCTTCGTGGGAGGCAACCCATGCTTAATTGTTTGCTTGTTTGTGTGTCGTATATCTTTTTATTGATTGTTTATTCTCATGTTTGAATTTGCAAAAATGCTTTATTTTGTCTTTAACCTCGTCTTAATTACATATAAAGGTATTTTACAAAAGGGATAAGTGTAGGGAAGATTACATACGTTTTCAAAAAGAACGTGAACATGAGAATTACGATTATTAAAAAGATATACATGTGTATTTGTTAGAGTCAAATGCTTGTATCGAGTCATAATGAATGTTTTGCAGAAATTTTTCCAGATTCTAAAGATATAAATTTTCCAGAATTTTTTCCAGAGAATCGCAGACCAGTTTCTGTCAAGATAACCTGACGGCGTCAGGATCGCAACCTGACGGCGTTAGGAGGAGCAGAAACAGCTTATCTTTTTATCTCGTTTTCTGTGCTACTTATAAATTTTTGGAATTTCTCAGGTCTTAATTTTCCAGAAAACCTGTAAACATCCATTCCACAAGCATTATATCCTAGTATATTAGAGTCATATATAGTGTTACCGCCGATTTTAAGCGAAGGTTTCGGTTGTTTTCTTAAAGTGTGCAGGTTTTATTTATCAAGAAGAAGATACATAAGATTGGAAGGAGCTTTTCACGCATACATTCTTCTTGAAGAAGAATTTAACCACTACTTCACAAGGATCCTACCAAGCTAATCAGGGGAGTATTAGTTTCTTTCATTTTTAATTACCTTCCATTATCATAACTTTGATACTTTCGGGGAACATGGGGGAGAATGTTCAGTTTAAGTGTAGGGAGGAAAAATAAAATGGGAACTTTGAAACTATGATTATCCTTGACTATTTGCTTTGTCCAATATCATTTGTGTAATAAACCATGAGAAATATAGGTTAGGGTAATTTTGGCACCAAATTTAAAATTTTTCATGACATATAGAAGTGGGCCATTAGTCCTAATAAAGCGTCTCATGGATAGGAAGTTATATGACTAGCACAAAACCCTTTACTACTCAAATTACACCCCAAAAATGTGAGGATCGCCCTTAGATTTGTAGGAATTAAAGCATTCATCTTTAATGCTTCAACAGTGTACCGGTAGTATAATAGATTCTAGAACTTGTTTTGTGATGCATTCCGAGATCGCTAGTGAGACTACACTTGTGTAGTTAGGTATAACTAAATGATAAGAGGCATTAGGATAACCCTTGTTTGATACCCGTATTATAATTAATTCTTCCACATCGGTTGAGTAATTCCCCCACACCCTTACGTTGTACTCATCTTTAGTACACGATGCCCCTAGTTAACCCCTCAGAGCCTATCTTTTTCGCGGTTCTCGTGATGTTTCGGTTTTCCGGAATATCAATGAAGAGCATTGTTTATAATCCACCCCCAAATGTACACCCAAATCGCCTTAGCCTACCTTGGGACTCATGAGAAAAGTTAAATTTTATGAAGTGACGGGAAGGAACGTTAAATTCAAATTCCCTTTATTTACGTAATAATGTACTCAAAGTGTTTTGATCTTTTCAATTCGGGTCAAATTAGTGTTAGAGTAATAAAAACTCAAGTGTAAGGATGTGCCTATAAATCCCTATTATTTTGATGTTATCGTAGAGGATGGTAAAGTAAAAGTGTATGAAAAAAAATAAAAAATAAAATAAAAAAAAAATCGAAAAAAAATAATAGAAAAAAGAGAAGAAAAAAATAGAGTGTTGAAAGAAAGAAAAATATATATATATATATATATATATATATATATATATATATATATATATGGGCTACCATCCTACATCTATCTTTAAATTTATGTTTGTTTGTTTCAAGTTATCTAGAGTTTAGAGTGTCGAGTCTTGGCTTAGCAACGCCATTCTTCTCATGCTTGTAACATAAATATTTTTGACTTGCCACCACTAAAATCGCCTATCCAACCAAACCCTTTGTTCCCTACCGTAAGCCTAACGTTACAACCCTTTAAAAGACCTCTTGGATAGTTTTTCCTAGGTGCTTACGCCAAAGCGATGGAGGTTTGATCTAGTCTCAAGCCTACGGTAATCTATATACTAGGACCGGTTAATGAGTGTTTGTCTTCCATTTCCAACTTGATATATTTCATATACACCCGAGAGATGAAAGTATCCAAACACCACTTGTGAGGTGCTAGTATGTAATTTTCGGGCTTGTTATGACTTTTGTGGGGCTTATACTTGTTGTGAATTGTTCTAAACTAATGCTTCATGACCCCTAACTTATAAATTAATTGGCCAAAAGCACATTTGCTTGAGGACAAGCAAATACCAAGTGTAGGGATATTTGATAAGGATTTGAAAGGTACACTTTTGAAGGGTCATTTAATCCCTTAATCAACCACTATTATATCTGTTACTGCTTAATTTCGTTCCTTTTCACTTTTTAAGTCTCTTGAAGTCAAATTGCTGGAATGACACTTATTCGGATGAAAAGGCGTGAATATATGAAGAAAATGGCCAAAGTCAAGATCAAGACACTCAAGCTGCTAGAATTGAAGGTGACGGTGTCACAGTCAGAGGGCGACGCCGTCGCAATATGCTCCAAAATTGTGACGGCTCAGCAGTGAATTTGTTATTTTGCACCTGACGGCGTCAGGCTTTAAAGAGTAGGGTGTCACAACTCAGACGGCCTAGATTCAGATCCCGACGATGTCAGAAGATGAAGCCGACGGCGTCACAAACATAAGGTGACACCGTCACAAATTTGACGTGGTCAAGACAAAACCCTAATGGCGGCGATCCGACGGCGTCACAATTAAAGAGTAACGCTGTCGCAGTTGTAACTCTATATATAAAATTCAAACTTTCATACTTTTTGAGAGGTAGTTTTGTGGAGTAAAACCTAATAACGATTTTTGGCTTTCTTGGGCAGTATCTTAGGGTTCTCATACCCTATTTTACAACAAGATAAGTAATTTACTTCATTGATTCAATTATGTCTTCAATTGTATGTGTGTATGCTTGCATGTTTACCATGTCCGGCTAATTTACTTGTGTGTTTGCTTAGATCTATGAAACCTAGGTATTGAATATTGATTGGTTGTCACTTATCTTAATTGTAATTGGCCTAGCATTGCGATAGGTCATCGTTGTGTTTTTAATGCTTGAGTAATCTTTGTGAACATTAGTTTATAATCGCCTAGAGTTGTTGTAGGCTAAAAATCCAAAGATAACCTTAGAGTTAGTTTATGAATCCTAGAGATTTTGTAGGCAATAACCTGAAGGTAGTCTCAAAGAGTTAGGGAAGAAAGCATACCCTACGACCTTAGAAGACACAACGCGTTAAAAATAAGGACGTGACAATTCAACCATCAATAGGAGATAACTAGAGAGTAATAGCATCTAGGTAAACACATCTTTAATCATCATACGAGCACACATCAATTAGACATAGACTACCCCTTAGCTTAGTTAATTAGATAATTAGAATAGTAGAGTAATAGGTAGAAATACCACCCCCCAAATCCAATACCCCGAGATTCGTACCTTTCAATTTTCTAAAAAAAATATAAAAAATATAAAAATAATCTTTCTCAACCCCAACCTTAGCGTAGTAATTTCTCACTAGCATTCCTATTCCCCTAGAGAACGATATCAATCCCGAGGCTTACCCTAATACTACACTACAACGATTAGGTTCACTGCCTAGGTGGTTGAAAAACTTGCTCGAAGAAAAGGAAGTTTCTTTTGGCCCCAAACGCGCGTTGTACGCGTATCACTAGTGTACCTACTAAGCTTTCCCACAACAAAGGCTATATCTGGTCTAGTGCTAATCATGGCATACATAAGACATCCAATAGCTCTAGAGTATTCTAGCTTAGACACTGGAGTTCCTTTATTAGGTCGAAACTTCATAGTAGGATCTACAGGAGTATAAACAGGAGAACAATTAGCAAAGTTAAACTTTGTCAGTATTTTCTCAATATAGTGTGATTGAGAAATAGAGATACCATTGTTTCCTCTTTTGATTCTAATACCAAGAATCACCTCAGCCTCCCTCAGATCTTTCATATCAAAATTAGATGACAAGAATTCCTTTGTCTTATCAACTTGATCTTGGTCAGTACTAAAGATCAACATGTCATCCACATATAAGAAAATTATGACTCCTTTACCAAAAGCATCAAATTTGCTATACACACACTTGTCAGCTTGGTTTAAAGAAAAACCATTAGACAATACCACATCATCAAACTTTTGATGCCATTGTTTTGGTGCTTGTTTCAGACCATTCAATGATTTCTTCAATTTACATAACTTGTTTTCATGTCCAGGCATCACAAACCCTTCAGGTTGTTTCATGTAAATTTCTTCATCCAAATCACCATTTAAGAATGCAGTTTTCACATCCATTTGGTGAATAACTAGATCATGTATAGCTGCAAGAGCTAACAACAATCTAATAGTGGAAATTCTAGCAACAGGAGCATAAGTATCAAAGAAGTCAATTCCCTCCTTTTCTCTAAAGCCTTGGATAACCAATCTGGCTTTATACTTATCTATGCTTCCATCCACTTTCATCTTCCTTTTAAGAATCCATTTACTTCCTAATGCTTTGCATCCAGGAGGCAAATCAGTTACTTCCCAACTATCATTTTGCATGATGGAATCAATCTCACTTTGAATTGCTTCTTTCCAAAAAGCAACATCCCTAGAAGCCATTGCTTCACTCAAAGTCCTTGGATCCTCCTCCATAATGAAGCAATATTCACGTTGAGATAAAGTCGTATCTCTTGTTCCTTCAACTAAATAAAGTTGAAAATCATACCCAAAAGACTTAGCTTTTCTTATCCTAGTGCTTTTCTTAGGAACAGATGGACCAAGTACATCATCAGTACCTTTAACATCATCTTCAACTATCTTACTCGAAGATGGCTGAATCATACCTCTTGGTCTTGGTATAGACGTAATCCGTTCTTCATCAAATATTGCATCTCTTAACTCTATTATAGAGTTCACCGACACATAATCATTAGGTTCTATAACATAAAACGTATAACACTTGGAATGCTCAACATACCCAATGAAGATACAATCTATACCTTTCTCACTAGAATCCATCATCAAATTATGTTGGGTATACTGTCCCAGAATCCTTAACATCTAATGATATTATTCCATGACAGGCCTGGAATCAACCATCTTGTAATTCATAAAATTACTCACAAGAAACTTCTTTGCAGAAGCATCTTCTGCCATGTATTTGGATTCTAGAGACTCCCATAGTGCTTTTGCAGATTCAGCGTTTTGATAGATGTCAAATAGGAAATCAGACATACAGTTCAGAATGTGACCACGGCATATGTAGTCGTTGTTCTCCCACTTCATCCTCTTCCTGGTCGTATCCAAAGTTTCATTCTCATCCCATTCTGGACTGGGTGTACTCAGAACATACACAACTTTCAGGGTAGTAAGAAGAAAGTGCATCTTCTTTTGCCAGCGACGAAAGTCATGCCCTTCAAACTTTGCCAACTTATCGAACTTGCTCGTCATATCCTTCACAGATTATCCGTTCGTCATGATCACAGAATACTTCAATCTTTGTTACGAAATTGGATCACAGTAATCTGAGTGTCGTGCAAACACTTTCAGATTGAAGTATTTCGGTGGTTCTACCGAAATCTCTAATCGGATAAAACTCAGATTTTGAACTTGAGAATATGTTTTGTATGTTATGAAAACATAACCAAAAAACGAATATATGACCAAATAACCAACGGTGGTTGTAACTTCCATTGCAGTTATAATAACCGCCAAAACCAGTTAAATTATTTTATAGTGCGTTTTTAACATAGCACTTTATACCAAATAAAATTTTTCCAAGCTGACCTTGCAAGGGGCTGCCGCCCCTTGGACCCTGCTACACAATATTGAACTCGTTTAGCTTATAAGTGTGTCGAGTGCTTATCGCGGATAATCTCTCCTATAAGCTGATGGGCTACGAGATGGGCTGTGAGTAGAGGTTCTAAGAATTTAAATGTGGCGTGAGTTCACTTAAACAAAAGGGTGTCATGTGTGAGTACATGAGGCATAAGCAAGATATTAAACCAAAAGAACATAACATGAGTCAAAATCCAAGTTAAGTATTCTTCCAACTAGTGAGCCAATACCTAAATTATTTAGAAAATGATTTTATTCAAGTGTGTAAACGTTCAAAGTGATATGGGAGTTTCATGTTTCCTTTAAAATTTGGTTAACAACATGATCCTTAGTAGTATGTTTCTTGATTTAAAATCCATGTTTCACGTTCAAATCTCCCACATACGTATGGCAACACAAGTTAAACGTTCCTAGTTCAAAAAGGTTGAGTACAAAACAAATCTTGATCATGTTCTCATTTTAACGAGTGTACATATGTTCAAGTAAATATACATTTTACAAAACTAACACTTGTGATTAAATACTATACGTATAGAAACAAAAGTAGATTGAGTTGCTTACAAGTTGTAGGTGAACAAGTGAAAGACCAAGAACTACCAAACGCAAACCCTTTTTAACCAAACCAAAAGCCTTCCAAAATCTACAACTCGTTTTTCTAGCTTCCCAAAATGTATGATCCGATTTTTCCTTTGCCTTGAAACTTATAACTTTCTTCCTTTTTAGATTGCTAAACTTGGTTACTTGTAATCCATTTTCTTTTAAGTGTTATAAAATGAGAATGTGTGTGAGTTATAAAAGTTACAACCTGTTATAAAGGATGTGACAAAGAGATGTTTGCTTGCTTGTCTTTCCTTGCATTTAATACATAGATTTTCTATCAATAAAGATTAGATTGAATACATTGCCTAGTGTTCGAGTTTTCAAAAAGGTTGCATGATTCATAGTACACTTTGTCTAATAAACCAATGAAAGTTTGTGTCTTGTGTGTTGTGGGGGGGGGGGGGGGGGGGGGGGGGGCGGCAAAAGGTGTGGGAGTATAAGATTTTCATTCAAGACTTTTATGTCTATAATAATTGTGTTATATCATTTTGTTTCATAGATTTGTGTATTCATTTGACAAAACACAAAAATATAAACGTGTGTGTTATATATGTGTATTCACAAGTTGTGTTTTGGGCGGCAAAAGGTGTGGGAGTATAAGATTTTCAATCAAGACTTTTATGTCTATAATAATTGTGTTATATCATTTTGTTTCATAGATTTGTGTATTCATTTGACAAAACACAAAAATATAAACGTGTGTGTTATATATGTGTATTCACAAGTTGTGTTTTGGGCTGCAAAAGGTGTGGGAGTATAAGATTTTCAATCAAGACTTTTATGTCTATAATAATTGTGTTATATCATTTTGTTTCATAGATTTATGTATTCATTTGACAAAACACAAAAATATAAACGTGTGTGTTATATATGTGTATTCACAAGTTGTGTTTTGTGTAAATTCAAGATGAAACTTAACATGTCTAAGTGTTTAGGGATGTTTTGGTTGCACGTTGTAAATCGTTAACGTGTGAAATAAACTTTTGAGTGTGTTTTTATAAAGAAAACATAAAAACTTTGATTTTTGTTTCACAATGAGTTCACTAGACTAAACCATACTATCTATTGGTCGGTTCGTATGCGAGCTCGTGTTTTCAGTAAAATTAGGTAACTTCTCAAAATAAATCAAATGAACTAATGCATGATCAAAATCAAACGAGTAATAATAAATAGTAATTTAGTATTAAATAATGTTTGGAAAATTTCCGATTGTCACACTACTTCATTTACACAAGCCTTGAAGGAAGTCACAAGGGAGATGGACGATGACAATGTATCTAAACTAATTCTGAAAGAAAGGATGGAAGACGTCTACGAAAATGTTCTCTACAAGATCTATTAGGATCAAAGGATTGATAGAGACTATAATGATGAACAAATTGTTGTAATGTACAAGTCACCCTCAATGCACACATGGTATCAAACTCAACCTGAAGATTATGACCTCGTTATTGGAAGAGATGTTCTTAGACCAAGGAAAAAAGCCCCGGGAACACATGTGATGCATTCCCCATACTTCACAAACTCAACCTTTCGGATCTCAAAACTATGATTTAGTTTAGCTTACATGTGGAAGAGACAAGTACAAAACCTCAAATAAAAGAAGTTCCTTTTTTGAAGATTTTCCGGATAAGTTCTTGGAAGAAGGGTCGCATAGGAAGAAGTTCATCAAAATTACTTTACCTTCAAAAAGATATAACAAAGATGCATACTACGAGATGACACAATTAAGCGAAGGGAAGAAACTTCTACAAGTTCAACTTAAGAAAATCTAAACCTCGTCAAGACGTTTACTCCCAACACAAGAAAATCTAAACCTCGTCAAGTCAAAAAAATTCAAGGCCCATGGTGTTTTTGACTTTTATGTTCGAAGGGATGACGATTTGAACTACAGTTTCTCAAAAGCTGATTATGCTAATCTTTATACACATGATATAGATGACATCTGCAACTGACGTGTGAGATGCTACAATAAGAAATAAATTGATCAAGACGTTATAGAATTGATGATGATATTTATGAGATCAACGTATTAGTGATGCATGTCGAGGACTTTCATATGGATGTGGAAAGTTATCATAAAAGGGTAAACCTCACTGCTCTTACTCTCGTATTCCCAGGATTGCACAATCTTCACTCATGGAAATGTTATGAGCATCCTCAGTATGGTCGTATTAATGTTTACGGTAATGACATACTTGAAAAGAGGTTTATGAGAATGGGTGAACTTGCTAAGTTCAAAACATTGACTTTGAGACACGTTTTGGGCAAGGTTGTGAGGATGCTGATCGAGGATGGCCACTACAAGGTGAAGAAGATTGATGATGATGATCAAAAAGTTTTGCTGGGATGGGTTGTGCAGTACATTGAATAAAGGTTGAAACTCCGATAGTAATGGAAACACTTTGAAAGGAAGATCAGATCTCGGAGTTACGTGAACAGGGTGCCAGATCGAAGAAAAGTAAAGAGTAAATCATCTTAAGGGTCTTATTTGTTATTATGTAATAGTTATGGTACGATAGTATACCGTTAAGTTATTAAGTTGTGTAAGTTTAACCTTGTATCTCATGACCTTTTGGTCAATGTATGGTCACGAGATCATGCGTATGTAGGGGAATAAATACCTCTACCTTACATCATGTAGGGGTAAATATCTTCCACTAATGTAATGAGATTGGTTCCTTTTCTCTTTACTTTCTCTTTATATATCTTAAGTGTTCATCTCTCTTCCTCTCTAAAATTAAAAGCTTAATATATGTTAATTACAGAACAACACTAGTACGCCTAATATAAGATATCATGGTGAATATTTTCCCTAAAACAACTAATCTAATTAACAAGTCATGCTAAACGTTAAAACATAAGCATGGATAACAACGTAAAACTGGTTGTGTAAGATATTACTTAGAGCATAAGGTATCGTAGATACCAATAACACGTTATTGGTATGCCACCTCAGCGCCACATCATACACCTCTCAATAACTCACCAATAATTAAAACACCCTCCCTCATAACACACCACTAACATGTTATTGGGTCCCACAAAATACCCCACTAAAAATAACCCCCCACTCACAATACATTTAAAAAAAAAAAAGTAAATGATCACTACTTCTCTTTTGGCGTGAGCCATTCAAGTGGCTGAAATTCAATTGGCTGAATTTTGGCATTTATGGTGGTACCGTTTAACGTGTCATTTGTCTTAAAAGATTGTATTTGGCGTGTGAAATAAATCCCATACCTGCTGTTCTTAATTAGTTAACTTAATCATGAGAATTAAAACTTTGTTTCCATGGCGTTTTTGCCAGCATGATATGAATGATTTATGAGCATATTAGACGAATATATGCGCAAATCGACGGTGTATAGCGAAAAATAATTATACTTGCGAAATTATGATTCTGGTTCGATCCCTGATGCAAAGCGTGCGTTTCTGAAATACAAAGTGCGTGTTTTTTAAAATCAATATAGAGTGTTTTTTTAAAGTTGCTAATTTTAGAATTGGTCAAGAAACACTACAAGAAAAAAAATGTTTTTGGGAGGGTGAAAAACCGTGCCAAATAATCAAAAAGTTGTGCCAAATACTGTTTAGCACAGTTTTAGCTTCATCCTAAATATGAGGGTGCCAAATACATTTGGTTCAGGTTGAAACCGTGCTAAACAGTATTGGCATGGTCCGTGGGACGGTTTAACTTTAGGGTGCCATGAGTGAGGTATTTGGCACGGGTGATAATCTTCCGTTCCAAAATGGGCATTTGTCACACTTTTATATCTCGTGCCAATTGCGTATTTGGTACCCATTCATCTACCGTGCGGAATGTCTATTTGGTACAGTTTTTATTTACCATGCCAAAATTAACTAGGACGGTTTATCTACCAGCACTTGGGGTGTAAACGAGCCAAGCTTTTTATCAATCAACTCGAGCCCGAGTTCAAGCTAGACTCGATCAAGTCGAGCTTTATCGAGCTCAAGCCCAGTAAACTGGCTCGAAACATATAATGAGTTGAGCTCGAGCTTTTGATAGCCCAACTCGAGCGTTTATCGAGCCTTTCGAGCCTTAGTGATATATTATCATATTATTTTTATTTATGTAAATAAAGGCTGATTTAAATATTATCTTAATTTTAAGGACTAACTCAATAAAGGATAAAATATTTTCTAACAAGATTATGAGAATTTTATTGTTGGTTTTATTACTTTTAAAAAATCTAATTTGGTTTTCAAACGAACAAGTATTTCTCTTTCAGTTTGTGATTCGAGATCATGTACAAGTTCTGTGAAGATTGTATTTTTTGTGGCAACTACAATTTGTAATTCGTTTTGGCACGGAATGGTGTATCTGCTATTTTGTTCGAGCTCAGTTAAGCTGCAAATACCAGTTGGCATAGATTCGAGCTTTTCATATAAATAATTTCGAGCTTTTCAAGCTAAGCTCGAGCTTTGCTCGAATCTTGCTCGAGCCGAGCTCAAGCTTGGATGGTTAAAGCTTGACAAGCAATCGAGCCGAGCTCGAGCCAACCTTTTATCTTTTGAGGCGAGCTCCAGCCTTGTTAAGCTCGGGCTTGGCTCGGCTCGATTATACCCCTAACTGGGACAAACGTATTTGACACGACTTTAGTTTTTTGTGCCAAACATAATTGGCACATTTTTATCCGGCTTGCCAAAAAATATTTGGCACGCTTTTGCGTTCATTATAAAAATCATTTGGCATGGTTTATGTAATCATTGCTAATGTGTATTAGCACCATTTTCTGTTACAAATAGGTTTTAGTACACCATCGTATGAACCAACCATCTCATATATGCGCAAATACAATTTAATAGAAGCCAAAAATAAATTAAACTCGACTTTATTAATCATCCATAAAATTAAAGTTAACATGGTCACTTGAATACCATAAAATAAAAAACCGATATCTCTTCTGAAGCACAATGCTCAAAAATTATTAGAACTACAACTTCATCCTTTGTAATGAACTCCCTGATATTTCTTTTGAAGCTCAAATCTGCACATACAAAATAGCAACTTTTATATATGAAAGTTACACATTAAATTATGATGTGAAAAATTGATAAGTTGTCAACACATACACAACCCAGAACAAATTACAATAATGGTAAGCGAATTAGAGAGTTATATATTTGGTGGCAAGGGGTGTTATCGGGACCGAATGAATCGGTTTTTAGATTTTTGAAAAGAGACCCACAACCTGACCCGATTAAGAATCGGGTTATCGGTTTCAGTTGGCATTTGAGTCGGATTATGTGGGGTAAGGTGATTCGGGTTTTCGGGTTCAAACATCAACATATGAGATTAATTAATACAACTTTTTAAAATGTAGATAATCAAACTTAATAAAGCAATAAGTATAACTTATTAAAAGCAAAAAAACCAGTAGCCAATTTCATCGTAAATACCGTATAATTGCTAAAGTACTAGTAGCCAATTCCATTGTAAATCCCTCCCCTATATTAGGGCGGGTTTGTTTGAAAATGATCTCCCCAAAAATCTGTAAAAATGCCACGTGGCATTCTTTTCCCCCAAAACTCTAATATCCGTCCGATCTAAAAAATACAATCCCTCCATTCAATGCAAAACCGTTTCCCTCACAGCATTAACTCCTTTTAATGATATCCCATTTCCCCCAAATCATATTCAAACCATATTGTAAACAAATCAAGGAATACAATTGAATATTGATTTTACCCTAAATTAGTTTCTCCCAAATAAATTCATACCCGAAACCTGTTTTTCCCCAAATCAATTAACCCCCCCCAAAAAAAACCCAGACCAGTTATCATGATCCAATAAAAAGAAGCGGTTGGAGAAATAAATCATTAACCAAATCAAGCCTGCTGATAAGCAATCAACTTAATTTTTGGAGTTAGAGGTTAGTTGGCTTCAATCATTAATCAATTCCGTATTTTAATTGTTTTTGTTATGATAATGCATATGTTTTTCCTGTCATTATAATTTGTTAGTTGTTATGTATATATATGTTATAAGTGGTGTTGAAAAAGTATGATTGAAAAGTATGATAGGGGATAAATTTGATATACATAAGTATGATAGGGAGCGTGTTCTGGTGGAATGTCGGAAATCTGATTCCAGCGACCTAATTGACGCCTGACTTGTAGTACTATCAGTTACAAGTTATTAATTTTTATTTTGATAATTTTTTTGCTCAGCTACATGTTTTTATTTTAACCTGGATGATGATAATGAATCATGTTTTTTTGTAGTCTGATGATAATAAAGAGGTTGTTTGGATTGAATGTTTGTAACTGCTTATAAAAGGGTTGTCGGGATTTGCTAATTGAAAATGAATATAAAGGGTTGTTCAATGCGAAAACAGAAGCATTCAATATTACAAGTTCTTCTAATAAGCAATCCTAACCAACCCCTTTCAATTATTTAACTAAAGGTTGCTTGGGGTTGCTTATAAATGAGCATTTTGAAATTATTAAGTTAACGATAGTTGGGTACGTCTTGCTAATTATCATGTTTGTGATTGATTTTGCATACCTAATGAATTATATGCTTAAAGATTTATTATATTTTTGTTTTAATAACTAAAAGATTTTGTAGATTATTATGTTTATATTAAGGTTAGAAAAATATATTATATGCGTGTAGAGATTAGTAAAAAGCAAGGACAAGTGCATAAAATTTGTTACAAATATAAAGGAGATAAGGCCTATATTAACTAAAGTAATCGGATTAACTAAAATGTTTGGCTTCTGTTTGCGTTTGTAGTTTATTTAATCATGATGTGCATTTCCAAGAGTTATAGCTCAATGTTCCTTTTAATATTTTCAGGAGACTTGGGGTGTAACATTGGATCCACAGATAATGATGAACTTCAAAAAAGGATGACCTGTGAAACATCATCAGGAAGTAGTACTGTCAATGATGCCATCATTCAGGTAATGCTGCAATAACTTATATGCTAACTGTTCGTTACACAATAAAGTTTTAAAGACGCATAGTCGGTACTCATGGTAAGGATAACAAAACTTATGTTCCTTTTCTTCACTGAACATAATGCAGTATGTAGCTGATACATTTCCATTTGGAGGAGTTGGTTTTAAAAAATTCGTATATTTTTTGTTGGTCAAGTTGTCGGAGGAAGTTACTGAAGGCGAAGAAAGTCGTTGTAAGAAAGAGGCAGGAGTAGAGAAAAATACGTTTTTTATTTTTAGTTTTTATTTCATGAATCTTGGTTTTGAAATTCCATCAATAAAATTACTCTAATTTTACACTCTGGTTATTGAAAACAAGTTCTGTTACTGTTAATCAAATAATCCTAAAGTTTTTTTTATCAGACTGAAGAGAGTCTTCTAAGGATTTCAAGTTCGTGGTTGCGGTATTTAGTGAAACAACTTACTTTTTATAGTTAGTCCCTTATGCTTTTTTCGGATTTTTTCCTTCACGCTATTCAGTTTGTAATTCTTTTTGTTTACAATTAGTTTATCTGTAATAGGAGTTGTTGTGTGTGTTTGTTTAATAGTATTTGTGGGCCAACGAGGTTATGAATCGGTTATTTACAATGATTCAGCCAGAAAATAATGTTGATGCACTATGGTAAAATGATTCTCCGGAAGTCGTTAGTCTTGCACATCTGAAACCTACAGACATCAAGGAAGTAATCGAAGCCAAGGTTTATCAGAAATGGCCTGCAAAAACTGTTCCCGACCTCACTCCAACAGGTACTGCTGCATGTTACTTGAAAAAATGGTATGATTTAATATCCTGGCCCATACGATAAATGTACAAATTTGGCAAAACTAAAACCGCTACTTATTCGAAAATAACAATCACTTGGATATGACAGGGTGACGCAATTCAAGGAACATTCACCGCCTTAGCCGAAGACAACTTCCTGGACCACTACGTCAGATTCAACTCATACAATGAGTTAGAACAAAGAGCGGACGCGAAAGACTCAATGCTCGCAGGTAGTTTATATTTACGGACAAATTCAGAAAAATAAACGCAATTAAACAATTATTTGAACCATTTGCATATTACATAGGCTGTATTCCAAAGGTCTACGACACAAACACAACTGGAGACCCAACAACATAGTTACACACAGAAACATCGAGATCCAAAACCTCAGGTATACATGTTATGATTTCCATTTATTGTTTTTACAACGGGATAACAAGATGTATGTAAACATTTTACTGAATATAAATATTCTACCGACAATGGCAGAACAATACCACGGACTCTGGAACCATGGACTTAGATCTGCAGGTACACACAGACATTGTATACAGTAAGTAGTAATGGCCAGCATCTAATATTCTTTGTCCCTAAACCACTTTCTAATGACATGAGGAATAAAACTTTCAGGCACTCCCGTTACTTGCTATTACATAAATCCATATATGTCATAAGCAAAACAGATACTCGATGCGTAAGTAGTGATACTACCCATAAAACTGCTCAATAGAAACTACTTGCCACCGTTAAAAACACACATGCTACTCTGAAAGATACAATCAATCCCTGGGCCCATTACCAGTGTTGGGAATCCAACCTTGCAGCACTCGAAACTTAGAGGAACAAAGTTTGGTGAACCACATACCCCTCAGTATGTTTCTAGAAATTAACCCAGAAGGCCAAAAGGTAAAGTTCATGTTGACACAAACAGATATTAAAAAATAACAAAACCACTGATTAGTTGCCATTCATCTCAGGACGTATACTTTACAGCAGAAGCCACCATTTGAAATGTTAGGAGAAGGTGCCTGATGAGTGTCTAAATACTCATCATTTTTGTACTATATAAACTGCAAAATCATCTGAAAACAGTCAAAAATGAATCAAAATGATGAAAATATCACAAATCAGTGTTTTATGTGTTTTAAATGCAAAAATATCAAAATCAGATGAAAAATGATTCAAGTTTGCAAAATTGGCAGTTTTAGTCCCCCAGGTTTCAAAAGTTGTCAAATCCAGTCCCTGGTATATCAAAATAAAGAAAAATATCATTCAAGGTCCCCTAAAATATTTTAAATTGTCAAAAACGGTCCTTGAATGAATCTTTAGTCAAATGGCGAAAAAGGTCCTTCAACTTTGAAATTTGGCAAAATTAGTCCTTGGAATTTTGAAAATGACAAGTTTGGTCCTTGTACTATTGAAGCTTGTCAGTTTTAGTCCCTTGAAACAACTTTGCTTAATTGGCAGCCTTGGTCCTTGAAGTTTCAGAAATTACAATATAGGTCCTTGTGTATTTAACCTTTACAACTCCATTGAACCCTATCCTAATCCCAAGTGACCCCTGCCATACCTTTGGACCCTTACCACTTTTGACCCCCTTGATTATTAAACACCGGTCAACCCATCCAGTCAAACAACCCCCCTTTTCCCTCCCTTTGTCTCCTTCCTCCCAACTGTGCCTGCAATACACTCAAGCCACCATCCCCCCAGCTCACTCTTTCCACACCTTTGTCCCCTCCACCTCACCTAAACAACAAAATGCATTAAATTCCTTCCCCCTCATATCACTCAACCTCACCCACTGGCTAATACCCAATTCCCGCCAAAAACCAACCAATGGCCAAGATGATCTTAAAGTCATCCAATGGCCCTGGAACCATGTGGGATTATCTCAGAGAAAGAAAAGAAAGCATTTGGAGCTATAAAGAGAGAGAGGAAGCAAGAGAAGGAGGAGTTAGTTAGTTTTATTTTTTCACATGTGTGTCGTTTTCAATGTTAGTGTCTTAGTTTAGTTTAAAAACTTTAATTCTCTGCTCTTATGTACTAAACTTAAGGTATTTTATCAATATCATCTGTTTTCAAGTTCTATTTCAAGGTTTCATTTAAATTTCATGTTTACAATTCCACTGTTGCAAATTTAGTTTTAAACACCTATGTTTAAGATTTAAACAGCTTCTTTGTAAGCTTAAACAAGTTTACTTAAGCTTTATATAGCTTTTGATAAGCTTGTAGATCAATTTTCAAGCAATTTGGTCCATGGTCAACAATAGTCAACTGTACAAGCAAGATGGTATGGAAATGGTGTTTGGATGATGCAGTGATTGGTTTTGGGTAGGAATAGCTTCAATTAGTGTAGTTATAGTTTTGGATTTGGCCTGCAAGCAAGTTGGACTCCTGTGAGTGCTTATCTCATTTTCAAATTTTCAAGTTGGTTTGCATATTTTGCTTGAACTGGTAGTTATAGTCATAATTTGTTTTTACTTGTTTATTTAGTTGTATTAAAGATAGTTAAACTTAGTTTGATCCTTAATTCATGTTGGTTCAACAGTTTGTTCAGTTTTTTAGTTCATAGCAGTTAGTATAAGTGTGTTTGGATTTATGGTATCAACTGTCTTAGAGGTGTATGCAATGATAGAGTTTTGTTGATTTGTTTCTCTCTGGTCATTTGAGACTCATATCTGTTTTAAACTTGTGCCTTCTAACCTTTAAAGTCAAAATCTCAATTTCACTGTCTTAATTGAATATCTGTTGTAGTTTTGAAAAAGCAAAAGTTTATTTTGTGTTCAAAATCCATAAAGTTAGATTACATTAGCTTCATTTCATCCATATATATCATTTCCAGTTCATAAATTAGCTTCAAATTTCATTTTGGTCAACTTTTCATGATTGCTTCAAAAAGTCAAAATGGCAAAACTCAGTTTTGGCCAATCTAAGATGATTTTTCTTGGGCTCATTTCTCAGTCAATATCAATGGAAATTGTAGTTTTAAAAAGCCCTACTGGTCTAGTTTCTTATGTCCATTTTAGCATAATTTTGTGAATTTTCTTTAAACTCTTAAATGGCTTGTCAAAATGGTGCTAAGTGCCCTGTGCAGGGCATTAAGCCTGCACAGGGATTTTGCAGGTTTTGCAAACCTTGCAGCCAGCTTAGTTTAGCTTAACTAGGTCTGATCTTTGGTTTACTAGGTCTTAGCCAGGTCTTCTTTAGGTTCCAATTTGTAGTTTTCAATTTCAGCTTATCTAGCAGCTTGTGCATAAGCTCAAAGTAGGCACCCCTTTAACTGTTTTTAGCTTAAAGCTCTAACATCAAATCTGTGCTAGCTTGTCATCCAGAGGTTATAGCTTGTTGATTCTTGTTTCATTTTGGTTCTTTTAGCATATTATAGCCTTTGTTATCAGTTGGTGGCTTAATTTGTTCATTTGGCTTATTCAAGTGCTTATTCTTAAGCACTTGACACTTCAGTTTCATTTTCCTCCACACAACCCCATGTTTTTCCATTTTTCCTAGCCTCCTAATAATATTTTAGACTTTTCCTGAAGTTTTCAGATTTTTCCAAGTCAGTTTACTGTTTTTCTTGATTTTAATTAGTTTTTAAGCATTTTTAAATAGCATTTAATACAAATAATTAAGAAAAGTTTCAAAAAAATAATTTTTCAATTTTCTTAAGTTTAGATAAATATAAAAAACCAAAAAAGTATTTTTCTAGATTTTTCTTAGTTAAAATTGTATTTTTAAGTAATTTAATTAGTTTTAAATAGTTTAAAATTCCTAGAAAATAGAAAAATAATCAGAAAAATATAAAAATAGTTTTGAAAATTCTCTTTTGATATTTTAGATTTTTCTAAGTCTTAATTTTATTTTTCTAGCTTTATTTCCTAATTTCTTGTATTTTAGGCTATTATTTAATAGTTAAAATTAGTTTTTAATTAATAATAATTAGATAATTAGTTATAAAAATAATTTTCTTTTTCTATAAATTTTCTTTTATCATTAGGTTTGTAAAAATGTCATTTTCATATTTTTAGGACTTTTAATTCTTAGATTTCACTTTTTATTTTGTACGTTTACGTAATTTTTATTTAAACGTAAGTTTTAAGTTTTAAGTTTTAAACGTTCATCAATTTTAAAAATAGTGATAGCGTTTATTTAATATTTTTTATCTTTTTAATTTCCTTTAATTTGCATTTAAGCCTCTGTAATTTGTTGGCTTTTCCTGTAGTTATAATAATTCTCAAATCCTTTTTTTCGTTCAAATCTCTCAATCACTTTACGTTTGATAATCCATTGCATAGCTCGCTGGGACATAACGACCCGGGGAAACACTATACTCCCCTGATCTTCATTGCATTCGTGCTTAAGCAGTTTTAAGCTTATTACGGTCGGTCATTCACAAGTGGCCGGCTTGGGTGATTTAGCTTGACTGTTTGGCACGCATCAGTGCCACATAACCAGTGGCGAGAAAGCAAAAGCAAGAGTAAAAGTGGATGAAATGATGTTGAAGAAAGGAACAACGGAATCCTACGATGAGTCGTCTTGGGTATGGGAGAATATATGGAATAAAAAAATGCATCATCGCTTTTATGAACCTGTGGCTATTGTGGAAATCTTTGATCATCGTCCTGCTCAGATTCATATGATTGAAGAATCTCATCTTCGCCTCTATTGAGAAATAAACACAAATAATGAGCGCTAAAAGAACGAAACTAACACCTGAAAAAGGAAGGAAAAAAGTGTAAATTGTGAATCTCAGGCTACGAGCATGTACTACCAATATATTTAATTTTGTGACATTTGTTTAGTATGTTGAAGTTTACATAGTTATACCTGATAAATCTATTCTAACCATTATTTATCATGTAGCCTCTTGATACAACTTCATCACGAGATCAAATGGGCTTTGGGCAATGCTTATAGAAGGAAATTATTGTGAAGCATTTGACACGCTTGGTCCTTACTCCGAATTTCCAAACCTGCAATTTAATTAGGTAACTTTCTTATTTTTATAAATGAAATAATTAGGTATGTGGGTAATTGCCCAAAGCTTTTAGAAAGTGAGAATCATAATCATATTTGCACAGTGATGAAATTCACATCCAAACACCTGCAGAGACAATTCACTTTTCTATCATTATATATTATATAGATTGTTGTTGATTTATTCTAAAACTGTAAGTTGTCTAAAATATCATGTGGTCATACCAAGACAGTAAAGTAGTATTAAATGAGGAACTTGTGATGAATGTAAAGCAACTCTTGATTCTTGAAAAATAACGTTAAGATATGACAGTGATTTTTAATTTTGTTATATATGTAGTTATGCTAATATAAGGGGACTAGCGTACTTGATGAGCTTGATGTTCGTGGACATCGTAGATTGTACAACGATTTTACATCTAAACTGATAAATGCATGCACTTGTATCATGTGCACAGTCTTTTTAGTTAGGACTTAATGCGATTTAGTAAGTAATATTTGACAATGCAGACCTACTACATAACTGACAATGCAGATCTATTTTCATGATTCAAATTGTAGTAAGATCTTGATTGTACCTTTTGGGGAGTTGAGAGATGTTAGTTAGTAAAGTCTTTTACGTTTCAATAATATTTTGTTTTCATAAGCCACAAATTATAGCTTTTGATCATGCTTATTAGCTTTTTGATGAAACTGAACTATATACAACAAAAATCGCCTTACAATAGTATGTGTATTTGTATCAAAGTAATATGTGCTAATGATATATTTTTGGTATGTAGTTTGGTGTCCAGGCCGAAAAAGGAGCTGCAAATGTCATCTCAAATATCTCTAAAGAATCCAAGTTTTCCAATCATGAAGAAGAGTTCATTGAAATGTTCCCATTTAGGAACATCGATGAGTTGTATATAGTTCAAGTGTTTATACAATATTTGTGTAAGACATCCTAATTGCTTTGGATAATAATGTATTTTTATATCACTTTATTCAAAATGGAACTTATATTGTTCGTTGTTGTTTATATCGTTCGTTGTTGTTTATTAGTTTAATCACACTCAACTTCTTAATGCATCATTTCTTTAAAAACCCGTGAATTTCACGGGTCTATAATCTATAAAATATAAACATGCTTCAAGTTAAACAACTGCATTCAAATGCATGAAAGTATTGAGATTTAAAACAAAATTAGAGTGCACGGTGTGTTTATATGTATATGTTTGTATTAAAAAATCAAAATTGTAAAGAAAAGATGGCATTTGGAGTTTGCCCGGGTCCGATAAATGTAGTACTCCTTATCTATAAAGTCAGAAGTTAAAATTAAACGTTTGCCTATATAATGATGGTAATCATTTAACTATTGCTTAAGATATCCAGCTAATTCCCTTAGACTATGTCTTTGAAAAAAAAATAAGCCGAACATGGACATGCTTAGCGTTACAAGTGGTTTGTATCCATTTTCATATAGAAGGGATCATGTTATGTTTTATCTTTGGCAGGTCAAATGGGTAGAATCGGAAATTTTTGTTATAAACGAAACATGTCAAATGGGTAGGAAGTTTCCTTAAGAGTATTGTTATTACAATAGATCAAAAGTTATCTTTTTATGAATGAAGTGCCTATATATGTTGCTTTAACAAAGACTTTGATCACGAGTCACAAGAACAAAGTAAACCTACATATCCTTTAAATGGAAGAAGGTACTTTTTAAAAGTTATGCCCTTATTTGTCAAGTTTTAAGAAGATATTTGTTTCACATCAATTCAAACATGCTATTTAATTGTTTTTTAATGCTTAGATTGCTTATAGAAAGTATTAGCTCACTGAATTTTATGCTATTTTTCAGGAGAATGTAGGAGGTGTGATGTGGATGTATTCGATAGCAAAACAAAGAACCCAGTATTGGCAAGGCAAGCAGGAAGGGAGACAGAGGCATGGGGAGGTATACGAGGCTGATTTGAAGAAGGAGATTAAGAAGCTTCAGAGGTACAAAGATGAGGTTAAGACATGGTTACAGTCTAGCGAGATCAAGGATATGAAGGTTAGCTTTTAACATGCAATGAAGCAAATTATGAATTGCCCTTTTGTTCAACACATTTATATGAAAACATGCCATTTGGAAGTTAAATTTATTGCAAATGGGTCAAAAGGGTCAAATTAGCTTCTAAGTTGATCTGTGTTATTTCTCACGATTAATCATGGTAGCTATATTAATGACGGCTTAAATAATGACTGACATATGAGTAGCTTTGAGGTAGTTTACGTACATATTGTTGGAAATGTATATATTCATAAATACGTAAATGTCCGGATTCGAACTCGTGACCACGGGATTGCACACATTACGAATGAGAATTAAAGTTAATAATTAATGTTAATCGATTACGATTAATTATTATACAAAACTCGACTAACGATTGTTAAGTATTTAACGGAAATGATTAACGACAGTTAAATGTAAAAGGAGAGAATATATGGTGAATATCTTGAAAATGGAAAAGATATGGGTATCTCTTTTGGGGCACTCTATGGCCGGCCAAGGAGAGGGTTTCACAACCAAAACCCTAACTTTACAATATATATTGGTACTTGCAGGTTTATGCGACTATGTCTCCTATCGTCAACATTGTTAATATTGGATCTGCCGCAACAGAGTCTCATGCAAATGTCACAGTATGAATTACATTTATTATGTAAGTGTTTTGCGGGTATGAAAGTATTCAATATCAGAATATCCTAAAATTTTCTGAAAGGAAAATTAAAGATATCGGAACTAGACAGTAACTACAGCAGGAACTTATTTTTTTTAGTAATATTATTACTGTTTCTGCAATACTTATTACTATGTTTATTCTCAATGATTCCTTTATATGTAGTTTTCTTACGGTATTAAAAAACATCAATTTATTTATGTTCGTTTAATATTTTTTTTTCTATAATATTATTGCAAAAATTATATCAGAAGGTAAATTGGGCGATGTTTGCGCTATTCCTTGGATGATAATAACCCCATTCGATAAGAATGCTTTTTCAGCTTAATAGAAGACAGTTCCAGGTTTTGTTTCTTTTCCCAAGACAATAAACAAAAGTCAAGGTCAAACTTTGGCAAAGGCTGGACTTTATTTGGAACGTCCGGTTTTCACACATGAACAACTTTATATGGTCGTTTAAAGAGTAAAGAGCAAAAAATGTCTTAAAGTGTTATGTTGTGACAAAGATGATAACTACACCAATGCTACAACAAACGTCGTGTATAAAGATGTTCTTCACAGATTATGAGTATTTTTCTTCATTTTCATTATGCCCTACTATAATAGATATGTATCTTTTTTCTTTTACGATTATGATTGGCAGAAACTTATTTTTATTGTGAACATTATATTAAGTTTAACGATATTTTAAAAACTATATTATTAATTTTATCTTAAATAATTTTTGAAGCTAGCCGCCCAGCGGGCGGGCCTGCGGCTAGTATCTTATAATTGCAAAATTTGACGAATCAATATACATGCAGTGCTAGTAGCCATCAAAAAGACAATAAAAAAATAGTAGGTGTGTTTGGCAACGGGGCTTATGGAGCTTGAGCTTTTAAAATAAGTCGGCTTATTTTTTTATCACACGGACTTATGGAGGCTGATATAAGCCATAAGCCTCAATAAGCTCAAGCCCATTGAAAGGGGCTTATGAAGGCTTATAGCTAATTAAATGACCTAAATACCTTTAAATAAATTAGATTATCACGCAAAAGCCGGAAATATATCTGATTTTAATTTGATTTATTTATTATTATTTTATTTTTTTTTTTGCGATTTTGCATTAATAAGCCTTAGTTACAATTAATTCGTCAAACATCTTTATAAAAATATAAGCTCCAGTTTTTGGCTTATAATAAGCCTCAGCGATTGCGTCAAGCCGTCAAACATACCCTAATTGCTAAAGTACCAGTAGTCATTCAAGTAAAAAACAAACTAAGCAGGCTACTCATTACATTACAAACTCAATACCGAACGTCCAAACGTAATGTATAAAAAAATAAACTCAGTGCCAAACATTACATTACTGGCGTAGCAATTTACGTTACAAAATCAGTACCAAACGTTCGATGCATCATCAGTGTATGTTATTAGGCTTTTAAAATTATTGCTTAAAAAACAAAATATTGATTTTCGGGTCTTATCGGGTTGACCCGATAACCTGATAAAATTAATTATACAACCCTAACCCGACTCGATAACAATTTCGGGTTATCTGGTGAAAATAATCCGACAATATTTTTTAACCCAATAAGCCTTATCGGGTTCGGGTCGGGTCAACCCAACCCAACCCAACTGACACCCCAGTGGTGACTATAATTGTAAATATCATAACAGACAAGGGTGTGTCACAAGCTAGAGTGGTAATTATTCTAGAGATGCATTACATAGTGAACATAAGTATTTTACTACTTATATGCTATAGATATTATGCATACTCGGGGAAATACTGATGGCTATATGTTGACAAACACTATTATATAAATCTGAACTTGCTTGAGCACCTGGTGATTAGTGTTGCTCCCCTTTTTTTCATTTAGCCATACCTATGCGAAGCTGATGCATCATTATATATCCCGCCGCCTGTGTGAACGTCCTCATACATCAAGTAAACCTGTTTACAATAACCATTTCAATATAATTACCCTCATCATAAATTCAATTTCACCAAATAAAACTAACTGTACAAAAAGCTAGTTATCAGCCTTTCTGGCCCAACCATTTTTTTACAGCTGCCACTTACCAAATAAAATGAGCAAAGAACGAGAGAGAGCATGGGCTTGTTGAGTATTATCTAGAATAATTATATGAGATTTTCCTCTTTTATTGACCAATATGAGGTCCTTAAGTGCTCTAGCGCTCATTCCACTGATAAAGTCCAAAATATCTACAAGACACAAGAATGACCTATACACAAAAATAAGCAAATGTAATAAGATACGGGATTGTTCATTCACATACAAAATTCCAAAATATTACTATAACATAAACACTCTGAATAGTCATAGTGATCAATACCACACATATACAAACGGCGTGTTGAGACTTCTCCATTTTCATTTTTTCCTTAAATCTCACCGCAGCACCGGAATCGCTGAATAATTCATACACAAAATGTCTAACACCAGAGATGCGATCCATTTTGATTAATCTTGCTTAAATCAAACGTGCATACATGTTTATGTTATGCTACAATATTAACACCTTGTCTCGAAATTCTACTTTTATACTTTCAAAGCACTAGACCATACTTTCATACTACAAGGCAAAAAATAGAGGTAAATTCCTATCACCATACTATCAAAACATTAGACCACAAGTCCCCCTATCACGTGTCCGTAATCACAGCAAAGGTCCATATTCACTTGATCGAGCAATTAAAAAATTATGTTAATTTTCCCTTGGGCATTTCATTGAACACCTTCCATACATCAGATTTGATAATGATTAAGCAATCAATTCAACAAAATTTAGACACTTCATCATTCAAGGATGAAAATACCAAAATCTAATGCTATTCACAAAAAAAACTAGTAATTTTCATCATAGAATACACGAAATGAATGGTTTATGTAATCTACTACAAACAATGATGAATATCAATAATTAATCCGTACCTTCAATTTCTAACTCAAATAAATAAATCTCATCTATTATAATCTAGCAATGCCGATGGCGGTGGTGTGCGACGGTGATAGTCCACAACAGCCATGGTACGCAACGGCGGTGGCAGCACTTTAATAACTTGTAATGGCGGTGATGTTGGTTGTTGTTGTGGCGAAAGAAGCTGGTGTCAGAATGAAAGTTTGACAATGAATTTCTATAAGTTGCGAGTATCATTTTTGAGGGGCAAGAAAAGTTGAGGCAAGGTTTTGGGGGGAACAGAAAAGATAAAGGGAGGTTAAGTTTTGGTGGAGTGGTGTGGTCGCCTGTTGGGGGAAATGAAAATTTCATATCGGGTTTCTAAGGAAATGAGAATTTGAGAGCACGTTTTTGGGGAAAGTGTTAATACAAATAAATCGTAAAAACGTTTATTTATATTTTATGATCTTTTTATATTTTGTCGATAACAATTGTAAAATTATTTTAACAAAATAAATAAAATACGTAAAGATTTAGAGCCAATAGTTTACTAACTTATTTAACTAAACAAATAAACTATTAAACATGTTTAGTTAAATAGTTTACATAAAATCGAAACCATTTTTATAAAACACTTATAAGCAACTTTGGTTACTTACATTTTAAAAATACTTGCTAAGTTAAATGTAACTTGTAAAAGCTTAGATAATGCATAACCCAAAACCCATGACCCATGGACCTTGACCCAAAACTCATGGACCATATGCATGACATCATGTATGACATCAAAATGGGTAAATCCATGACCAATGACCCAAAGTTCATAAACCATGACCCAAAGTCCATAACCCATGACCCAAGATGTATATTACATCATGCGTGACATCAAATAACCCATGGATCTTAACCCATAACCCAAAATCGGGAATTGTAACCTAAAATCCGGACTGGTATTACCAGATAGCTTAATCCCTTGGATAACACTTGCCGAATCCCTTTGGGAAAGGATCCAGCAGATCTGGGTGATCAGAAAATTGTTTTCCTATAAATAGTTTGTCATTTCATCATTTCTCCTCACCCTTTTTTGATATATTTTCTCTCTGTATTCTTACTTCTCTAACCTTAGATCCAAGGATCGTCTATGTAGCTTTTCTATTACTGATTCTCTAGGTTCCTCTTTAAGGCGAGATCACGACGCTTAGCATAAAAGACGTTCAAGCTAGAAAACATGAGTTTCTAAACTTCATCATCATTACAAGATCACAGAAGTGTCCCTTGTGGTTGGTTCCTCTTAAGTATGTCATAGGTGTGTTATGTTAACTAGTGGTGCTTGGATTAGTTCCTCCATTGTAAAGGAAGTCGGTATCTAGCCTTATATTGGATAAAGTGTAGGCGAAGAAGGTTTGGTTCTACCTTGTGTGAAGAACTCGGTATTTAGCTTTGTACCGGAAACATTGTAGGCAACGTTGTGACAGGTTCTCCACCAAGAAAAGGAGCTTAGGTTGTGTAGTGATTCCAAAATCTCAAATGGGAACTCGGGGAGTGGAGTAGGGGCAAGGAAGGTGAGCTTGTAGCCGAACCACTATAAATATTTGTGTTATGGTTGTGTCTATCTTTCTCACTCTCGTAGTATAGTTTAATCACATCTATCTATCAATATCCAACACGCCAAAATAGATTGACATAAGTCAATTTAAAAGTTTTAAAATGAAGTTTTAATTGCTAAAACTATTCAACCACCCCCCCCCCCTCCAGTTTTCTACAATTGGTATCAGAGCTTCTTTACCAAGTTTCTAGACTATGTTTTACTTTAAAAACTTGAAACGATCTGTGTATGTTTTGAAAACTACAAAAAGGAAAACCTTTGTAAAAACTGACATCAAAAATGTTTTCACGATAATGATAAAACTTTTATGTTTGGATATTTGATTGTTTTGGTATTACACTAAATATTCCTAACCAATTCGTTTTAAGAATCTTTAGTTTAGCAATCTTCGAAAACTTCATCCTAGTAAAGGAAAAATGGAGTTTACACAAAAGAAGAACCTAAAAGAGTTGTTAGCCTGCTTTACTTAAAAGCGTCAAAGGCATTTTAAAAGCTCATGAAGTAGCTCGCGTCTATCTGAGATAACTTAGCAAAGGTATGATTTCTCACAAAAATTAGTGTCTTAGAAGGTGCTAGTTACATATGGTTAAAGTGTTGGGCTATTTTTCTTATGTTAACATCGGCATGATTTCATTTCTAAACCTCCTAGTTAATCATTGATTTTATGTGTCTTACTTACATGAAATATTCACATGAATTGCCGTGCGCACCAAATCACATCTTTCAAAATATATCCTTTCTTGAACTTCACATTCCTTAGAATAAGTTAGGAATAGTATTCTACTCCATCAATTCTCATTCTCTTAATTCATCTCTTAAAAACTCTTTAAATGAAAAGATTAAGTTGAAGTAAAGAAAAGTTGTCTACGTCTTAATCATCATAAATGTTACTCATCTATTCCCATGCCAAACTATCTCACGGTAATGAGTTCACTCTCTTAATATTAACCCTTAAACTCTAGTTTTAGTTACTTAGAATCAATTACCAAACATTCAAAACCCTCTTGTCTACTATCCTCCTGGATCCTTTCAACTTAACGGCCGGATCCCTTTTGTAAAGGATCCGGCAAAACCGGCATGACGGAAATCTGTCTATACTCTTCAAACATCACAGACAATATTCTCTTTTTCCTCTTAAATCGACCAAAAACACACACACTCTCAGTCTAAACACTAAACCATCCACCTTGGTCTCCTAATAACCTGCATAAGTAATTACATCTTCCTAAAAACTTCTCTCTATCTAAATAAAAGGTTTTTCTCTTATCAAAACTTGATGAGATGGGTTAATCAAATCATTCCTACAAACTTAAGTATGCAAATTTGAAAACTATCTTTAGATATTAAACCCTTATAATAACCTAAATTGTCTTTCATCTCGTATGGATGATCATTTGAAATAATGGATTAAAAGGTCTATTGAGCATTGTTAATACAAGTAAAAACATAATTTGTAATACTTAACAATCAACTAACATTTGCTAATCTTCTTAAACTCCAAAATAATCAATTCTTAATAAAGAAAGTGTGAAGTATCTTTAACCAAAACATTCATTCTCCAAAGAAGTTTTTCTAACTCAAAGAATGTACTAGACACATGTTTTCTATGTAATAGTCTTTATCCTAATACATTTGATCCGTTTGTATAGGTCTCAATATGTCTTACGAGTATGATTTTGATCATCGAGTAACTAATTTTTACATCCCAGACATTTCACATCAACCAAACACTCCCGGTAGTCATGTTCGTGGATTCAATAATCTTGAAACCCGTTTCTTCTATGAAGGTCGTATTGTTGATCTTCTCTTACCTTCCAAAAAGATATCAACACATGTTTTTGCACCATAGGATTTGAGTGCCTCCTTACCATCAACGAGAAAATTTGTCCACGATTCGTGTTGGAATTCTTCCATCAAGTTAAAATCGTACGTAATGAGGATCGTTCCATCTCACTTTGGTTTTGGATCAAAAACCAAAATTTGTTCGGACTCTTGAGCAATTTGCTTGCATCCTCCGAATTCCAAACCGTGGGTAATGTGCATATACTGAATATTGGTCTATTGAGTCTCTCTTTAACTATCGTGAGGAAAATAGTCCATATTGCTCATATATACCTTCCCCACAAGAACTAACCATTCTCATTCGTACTCCTCAACGTCTAAATTATCTTGATCCAGACATAATTCATAGACTTGAGCTCCGATATGAGTTAAAACTTAAAACTAATAGCAGTTATTTTGCGTGAAAATGTTTGGAGTCTTACAGGAAATCGTGAGCAATTTCTGGTGTGCTATGCTCATATGATCTACTGTCTTCTAACTTAATAACCTTAATTACAATCTTGCTTACTTCTTCGCTAAAGAATTGTACATCTCAAGGGTGACAAAAACAAACTAATACCCTATGGAATGTTCTTAACTCGTCTCTATAATCACTTCATGCACTTTCACCCACACTTTCAAGGTCCTCATATTCACTTGTCCATAAAGTAATGGAACCTTTGAATGAGCCTTACATTTCATCCTTCTTCATTCTTGAATCATCCACCAACTATACACCATTTGATGAAGATGAGCAAAATAACGGAAGTTAGATAAAGTTGTCAAAATAAATGTTGTAGAATAAACTTTTAAAATGAAAATTTAGTATCTTGTCTTGAATACTTTGTTGACTAACTCCTTGAGTTTTTGTTATATTACTTATGTCTAAGAAATTTTACCATGCTTGATCATTTATCAAATATCTAATTTAATTTTGTTTGATCAACTATTTATTTATTTCGCTTACCCATCTTGTTACTCTAAAAACTAGATTCCATCTATGATTATTAGAAACATAAGTTTTGAAATTCGATAAATAGCGAACCCATTGTGTCAATCTAGCACTCATAAGCCGAATCCTTTTGGGATAACCTGTCGGATCCCTTTTAGGAAGGATTTGGAGGAACCAGCCAAACATAGCTATGATGTATACCTTATTACATCCATCTCACTGTCCAGACCTTTTTAGATTAGTTGCCTATGTCTTATTAGCCTCAACTGAGTTATCCTTAGTGTTAGTAGCTCTCCTATTCTCTTATGGATGACTTAGAATCCTTCTAAAGATGTTTATGATTTATCATTTCTCTAATACTAAACATTTTTCTGCTCCAATGCTTACATCTTCTTACTCTCATCTTAATCCACTTATTCTCATAACTATTATGTTTTTTATAAATTTATTTACCCATCTTACCCTCAAAATGCTCTAAAATCAATTTTCATTTCCTATAAATTTTAAGAATTATTTTAATTTTCTTCTTGACCACTCTCAAATTCCTATCTCCATTAACCACTTTCTAAGCGAACTAGTCTCATCCCTGATCATTTATTAGCATTCTTTAGCTCCCATTTTTCCATAAAACTCATTATTAAGTCACTTCTCATCATTAGTTTAAGTTCTCAGAACTTCTTCCATTTAAGCAACCTCCTTTCAATCATAACACCAACCTACATAGGCTAGAACTCTTAAATGCCTAACCATTCCTTCTCTTTTCTATCTCAGTTAGCCGGATCCCTTTTGAAAGGGATCCGGTGGATCCAGGCAAACAGAGACTGGTAAAACTACTTTTAGTCACTTGAAACTCACCCTTATTCATTTCAAAACACTTCACATTGTCTTTAATAATTCTCCTAGAAGAGTGTATCTCAGTAGTTGACCTTTGTGCATGAAAATGATTAGAATTTGAAGGATTTTAGTGGTTTAGGCTTTAATTTCCTTTTATGGTCTTCCACTATATAAACCACTTATGTTTGTGCTTCAATCCCACACCTCAACATCACCTTCCCAGCAAATTCATATTCAACACCCCTCACAATGACTAAGATATCAAATGCTCACTCCTCAACTAGAAGCCCTCCTAGAAAAATTACTCGCATTATCCATGAAATATCATCAACCGAATCCTCACCTATCCAGAAACCCTCACCCAACTACATCCAAACTCCACCTTTCATTGAACCAACACTACCACAACTTGCTCTTATCAAACCATCATCATCACTTGCTTCCATTAAGATAACACCATCACTTATACCTCTTGAACCAAACTCTCGACCATTTGGTAAACAAACACCTCAAAACACTCTCATCTCTACACAACCAACAAGAGCTTCTCCTCTTGAACCAAGATAACTCTCATTCACTACACCTCATCCTTCGCCGCATCTCTACATGAACACTTCGGAGGACTTGCCTCCTAAACCTTCTTATCCACCACCATTGCCTACATTACCCAACAACCTCATTCACATAACGTAGGTGTTGACATCAATGTGTCACCACCAATAGCACACGTGTCTCCTCCTCCTTCACCTTCTAATGGCCCATTTTGGGTAATAACTAGACATCAACCACTACAATCGGACAACATGGACGTTGACACATCTTTACCTCCTCCACCTACACACACATCTCCAGTAACATCCGTTGTGCACCCACAACCTTCTCTCTTAGGTCCTTATACTTCAAACATAACTCCATCATCACAACAACCAAGTCATGAAGAAACTTGCTACCATTGTCAACAAACTCAAACCTTAGAACATAAACTTCGTAACGAAGTATGTTTCATGTTCTATCAGCCTCCTTAAAATGCCTTGATGGCATCAACAAACCTAACCACCCCTAGAAACCTTGAAGGTCAAGCACAAGTGGTCATTATCATCTAGTTTTAGCTTAGTCCATCTCATTAGCATTTTCTTATATGTTAGATCATATTCTTAGTTTTATAGTTTGATCTTTTGAATAATCTCTCTTGTCTTTCATTATATGAATCTACGTGTTTAAATGCTTCTTGATTATTTAGGCATATTAGTGTGGCTATGACTTTATTTTATATTTTATTTTCTTTAAACTGATGCTAACAAGTTGCAGGTACCCGGATCCCTTTCTTTATACCCGGCGGATCCATTCTGAAATGGATCTGGGCGCTCAGAACCAAAACAGATCCTTACTTAAGTTCATTTTCAGCATAAATTATATTATATGCTTGTATCCTAACCTTTGTTTTGTATATTTTCAAAACTCACTTTGAGTACTTGACGTCCTCAATAAATTGGAGCTTTCGTCAAATCAAAATCATTGCACATTTTGCAATGCTCTCATCTTAGCCTTCCTAAAATACTTGACGCCCTCACCAAGGGGGAGAACTCATCAAAGGGGAGCAAATATGCATATATCTAGTTTCTTTCTTATATCTTCTTCTCTTGTCTCTAAATTCTTGCATTCGGGTTTGTTTCTTTTTGACACTCTTTTTGTTTTGACAAAAAAAGGAGAGAAAAGAGTAAAAACTTTATTCATAATTTTACGAATTCTATTTTTTACTTAAAATAATTTTATGTTTTGTCATCAACAAAAAGGAGAGATTGTTAGTACAAATAAATCATAAAAAAACGTTTATTTATATTTTACGATCTTCTTATGTTTGTCGATAACAATCGTAAAATCATTTTAACAAAATAAATAAAATATATAAGGATTTTGAGCTAATAGTTTACTAACTCATTTCACTAAACAAATAAACCATTAAAGATGTTTAGTTAAATAGTTTACAAAAAACCAAAACCATTTTATAAAATACATATAAGTAACTTTGGTTACTTACATTTTTAAAATACTTGCTAAGTTAAATGTAACATGTAAAATCTTGGACTATCCATAACCCAAAATCCATGACCCATGGCCCTTGACCCAAATCCATGAACCATATGCATGACATCATATGTGACATCAAAATGAGTAAATCCATGACCTATGACCCAAAATTCATAAACCATGACCCAAAATCCATAACCCATGACCCAAGATGTATATTACATCATGCATGACATCATATAACCCATGGATGATAACCCATACCTCAAAACCCGTAATTGTAACCCAAAATCCGGACTGGTATTACCAGATAGCCGAATCCGTTAGATAACACTTATCGGATCCCTTTGGGAAAGGATCTGGTGGATCTGAGTGATCAGAGAATTGTTTTCCTATAAATAATGGCCATCTATGTAGTTTTTCTATTAGTGAGTCTCTAGGTTTCTCTTAAAGACGAGATCACGACACTTAGCTTAGAAGACTTGCAAGCTCGAATACATGAGTTGCTAGACTTCATCATCATCATAAGATCACAAAAGTATCCCTTGTAGTTGGTTCCATGTTATAGGTGTGTTATGTTAACTAGTGGTGCTTGGATTAGTCCCTCCATTCTAAAGGAACTCGGTATCTAGCCTTGTACCGGATAAAGTCTAGGCGATGAAGGTTTGGTTCTACCTTGTATGAAGAACTTGGTATTTAGATTTGTATTGGAAAACGTGTAAGCAACATGGTGACGGCTTCTCCGTCAAGAAAAGGAGCTTGTGTTGTGTAGTGATTACAAACTCTCGAGTTGGGTACTCGTGGAGTGGAGTAGGGCAAGGAAGGTGACCTTGTAGCCGAACCACTATAAATACTTGTGTTATAGTTGTGTCTTTCTTTCTCACTCTCGTAGTATAGTTTAATCACATCTAACTATCAATATCCAACACGCCAAAATAGATTGACATAAGTCGATCTAAAAGTTTTAAAACGAAGTTTTAATTGGTAAAAGTATTCAACCCCCCCCCCCCCCTTCTAGTTTTCTACAAAAAGGATTTTGGGTATGATAAAAATAAAAAGTTGTATTTTAATTATTAGACTACTTTCATCCATAACATCACTCCAGTTTTTATCTCAGTGTCACACCAGCTTTCTCTCTCCTTTCACACTTTTTTATTTTTCATTCTCAACCGCTCACACAACTTCACTTTTCAACCAATTTTTTATTTATTAAAATACCTCATTAAATACACAACATACCTTGACAAAGTAAAAAAATAAATAATAAAAACATTGGGGCCCCACAATTGCAAGAAATCATAAACGGCGAAGTATTCACCTTTGGTGAGCCTTGCCGGCATGAGTCGAAACCTAGCCAGCAGTGTTACCGCGTGAATGTGGCCCTTGCCACCCCTTTCCAGACTCCATTAGGAGTATTCTTATTTTAAGTGGTTTATTTGACGCACGTTACATGGTGCGGTTGTGAGTTGTGCCACGAGAATGGCCTATTTTACCAAAACATAAATTGTAGATATTTTTCTTCCGGTTTCATGGCTGCTTAAATCATCAAAAGAATGAGAAATAACTAAAGTAGAAAGCTCTCAAAAGCTAGTCCATCCACAAACTATATAAAAAACCGCAACAAGATCGTAGTCCTTAATTAACCTTACAAAATCCATGACCTCAAAGCTCTTGAACAAGAACCAATACTTCTAATCTCATTGTACTTGCACATACTTATACACACATAAACTCACGCTTATATATATGATGTAATCACATTCACACACGGTTGTTGTCTTAACTTTTTTAACAAAACGCAAGTAATTTATTATTACGACACTAATTACAAAAATAGTCATCCCAATATAAACACATGTAGAAAATATATATTGTTTTCATTTTTATTATTTTTAACTATTTCTCTAGACAAGTCATTAGGAAATCCCTATGCGATAGATATAATTTACCTAGAGATTTCCTAGTAAATATTATTCATATGAAATTCCGACAGTTTATCTAGGGCGAATTTTTTGTCACTAATTGCTAGGAAATCATCAAGTAAACTTTCACTAATAACTGTGCACACAATCGTGCGAATACTGTAGGAATTCTGTAGTTAATTTCCTTCGATTTATTTTCCTAGAAAAAATTGGTGTTGGCCCTTTTTCTTGTAGTGATGATAGATATTAATTCGATATATAAATTGATTATAGATATTAAAAGTTAATGACAAACAGTTATCGAGTTGAAGTAAATTAACAAAATCAATTATAAATTTAATTTGATGTCCAAGATAATAAAAGCAAAATATATTCAACACGTGCGGAAAAAAGTGTTATTAGGTTAGTTTTTCAAACATGTTCCACATACATCAGAATTAAAACATTTTTATCTAAAAATCGCCCAAAATACATTTGTATTTTTCACAACCTATAAAAACCGTTCTAAATACATAAGTATTTGGCATCGACATAAGATAATATTCCAAATACATATAGGTATTTGGCACCGTTCATACCAACCGTTCCAGATACATGAGTATTTGGCACCAACAACATATAGCGTTCCAAATACATATACAAATTTGGCATCGGTGGTACTAATGGTACCAAATACATAAATATTTGGCACTGGTAATTCAAACCGTTCTAAATACACATGTATGTGGCACCATTATTAGAAAACGTTCCAAAAGCATATGTATTTGGAATAGTTTCTTAAAAGTCGTCTCAAATACTTATTTTTTTTGTCACGGTTATCCCACAAGTGCCAAATACGTGTATTTGGCACGATTTTTTGACCGTTACAAAAAGCTTCGTCCTAAAAACCCCATTTTCTTATTGTGAAAAGACATAATTTAAGTTGTCAAGTTTTTTAAAAGTTGCCAAGTTTGGGGTATCTAGATGTAGGTTAGGAAATTTATATTAATTTAAGTTTTAATATTCAAGTTTTACTTTTTTTTTAAAAGAGATACATTCTTTATAAATAATAGAGATTGTTACCAGAAAGATAATGAAACTTCGTACGTGTACAAGATCGTGAAAGTTTAATGGGTACATATATAATAGGGAAAAACAACAAAAAGTGTTCGGTCGCATTAGGGCACATCACTCTTTACCATTTACTTTTCAAAAGTAAAAAAAGAGACCAGGGCGACTGTTTTATTAGGCAACTCTTGTATATTTTTTACAAGTGTCCCTTATTTTTGACACTTGTATATCTTTAAGTTAACTACATTTTTTGTCCTTGTGGTTTGCCGCGTATTTTACTTTCAGACCAAAATTTTAAAAAGTTTCGGGTTTAGTCCAAAAGTGAAACATCCGTTTCAGGTGTAGTCCATTTTGTTGTTGACTATTAGCTTGACTGGTTAAATAACATAAAATGACTAAGCATCCGTTTCACGTTTGGTCCTTCATCTCATTTGTCTAAAACACATTTACTTTCTTTCTTGCTACTATCAGAACCAACAACACAAAAAAATATCAATGGTTTTCTTAATTATCTCTTCAGCCACACCCAAAGAAGATCTCAGCTACCCTTATCTGATTCCTAAAAACTGAACATCAGTCATGAATCCTTGATCTTTTTTGTCTTCTGTAAACGACTTCACAACCGAAGCTTAACACAAAGAGTTACATGGCTTCACGATCTTTATATAAGGTCTCAGGTAGGTTTGTTTTGTTGTTTTGTTTTCTTGTCTAAGATCTATGAAGAAAATTCTTTCTAGTTTTTTATCTTTAAAGGTCTCTAAATTTATTGTAAAACACGAAATATTTTATTTATTTATTTTTTATTTTTTTGGGGTATAAGGATTATTCCTGGAAGAATAATACACGAAAGAACTTAGACCAAGATCTTATGTTTCTTTTTTCTCATTTATTTGAGTCTTAGTTGTCTTTAAGAGTTGGGAAGTGAACGTCATGCTTTGGGGATTATCATTAGTTTCAGTTAGGATATGTGAGATAGGACAGAGGGTTGATTATTGGTGGGTTTCTATTTAAAATGGAGAAGGTGATTATAAGTTTGGCTATGTTCTTGTTTGTTTGTGTGTGGGTCTTGCAGATCTGCAATATCCATGTATGTGTTTTTTGAAGATCTGGACGGATGTGTATTTTGTAGGAAATTCGATTTGCATCTGAAAAAATGTATAAATATAAATGGGTTCATTATCATATTCATCTTCTTAATCACATCAAGTATGTAAACATGGTTTATAAACAAATTTGGATATGAAAAAAAGTATAGGTGGGTTGTTATATTTTCAAATTATGTTATAGGTGGGTTGTTTTGTTTTGGATCTGGAAAAAGAATAATGGTGGTGGTGGTGGTGGCGGCGGCGGCTATGGAAGCTATGGGTATTCACCAAATGAGGGTACATAGTCATTTTTAGGTTATTTAACCGGTCAAACTAACAATCAACAACAAAATGGACCAAACGTGAAACGGATGTTTCATTTCTGGACAAAACCTAAAACATTTAAAAAATTGGACTAAAAGTAAAATACCCGGCAAGCCATAAGTATAAAAAATGTAGTTAACTCAAAGATATACAAGTGTCAAAAATAAGAGACATTTGTAAAAAATATACAAGAGTTTCTCAATAGTATAGTTGCTCCCTTTTGGAGTTCTAAACAGTGAGGGAATAAAGAGTAATATTCCATAGTAGGGCTCAGCAAATCCACCCGAAACCCGACCCGAACCGATAAACCGATCGAACCGAACTGAACCGGCCTTTGTCGGTTCAGTTTCGGTTTTACATATTTATTTCGGTTTTTGTCGGTTTCTGTTCGATTCGGTTTTTGTCGGTTTTTTTAGTTCGAAACCCGAAAACCGACCCGAACCAAGGCATTCGGTTCAGTTTCGGTTTTGATATATATTTTTCAGTTCGATTCTCGATTTGAGTTTTTTCCTTTTTCAGTTTTCGAATCATGTCGGGGTTTTTTTATGTCGGGTCGAGTTTCGATCTCACCCCTATACCATAGTGTATATAATATTTGACTTTGATGAGTACTACAATATTTGCGTTCACAACTGCAATAGTATAATGTTAGTTTTTCGCCCATTGTATAGTTTTTAGTTACCGAATATTTAAAACTAAGACACGAATTCTACTTCTTTTTATAGTGGGTATAAAACTCATGTTAAATGTTGCAAGTTTGAAAATCATTTTCAATCATAGTCTGTTTATTGTTTAAATAGCGTTTTCAAGTCATTATATAAAGACTAAAATACACCGTTGGTCCCTAAACTTGTAGTGGAGGATCGCGATGGGACGAAACCGGGCATAATCATCGCCACCGGTCCAAACAGTAGCGATTAAATGCCAGAATGGTCCCTTGACCACTAACACCTATGTCAACGACTCTTTTCTGTTAGTTTCACGAGGGTAATATAGTCCAATCACATTTATAACTCAACCTAGTTAATTATAACCCAAGAACTATTCCACCAAAACAAAAAAGTGGTATTCTTTGAACAAATAATATCAGTGTTCCTGACTCCTGAGTCCTCACCACTTAAGTATGACTTCATAAAAGTCAACTTGTAAAGAAAGTAATAGCTCACAGAAATTTACCCAGGATTATCAAACAAATTTATACATTATCAACTACTTAGCTAGTTGACTTATAACAGTCAACTATATACAGTGTTTTTTTAAACTGGAACATAACTGATACTATGGAGTCATTGTCTGATACATGTTAATTTACTGATTCGTTACAAAATATAGAAGATGAATTTGGGCCCAACTTCAAAACGTTCAACTGCTGAATCTTCAAATGATCTACACAGATGAGATTGATATCCAGAAACTGTTGAACCGACAAAACTGTTAGGCCTAAGTTGATGATGCTGCTGCCACCTTGTCTGCTAAAACAAGTATACAAATTACAAACATATAAGTTATGAACTGTAGTGTTACAGGTTAATGGAATTTAACACATGACATGGTATTCATCACTGAAACATCACCTAGGGTCGCCTTTGGGCGAAGAGTGCTAGGACGCAGTTTGTAATCTTTTCTTTGCTCCGAAAGGGTGTCTTAACACCGCTTGAAACATCTGCAGCAGCACCACCAACCCTTTCAGCCTTCCCCTCCAAGTCAAACCCAGGAAAGTTCTCAACATCAAACCCTGCAAACTCAACCATTTTGGCCTTCCCCTTCCCGTCTAAACCTCGCTTAAATTCTTGAACAACTTGTCTCCCTTTTTTTCTGGGCAAAACCTCCTCTTCATCAACCATCTTTCCTTTTCCATTTCCTTTAATTTTGTCCCTTTTTTTAGCTACAACCCCTTCTTCGTCCTTGATTACTACCCCTCCTTTCACTCTTGGTGTCCTAGTTCCACTCCCCTGCATTTTTTTCTTATCGATCCCCTGCCATTGACTTGTAGTCCTAAAAGGTGTTTGACTAAGCATCCTAAAGTTAGCATCCTGCTCTACCCAACCCACAACTTCAAAACTGATGTTTTTTAAGTAAAATTGTGCTAACTTTTGGGGCTTGTGGGCTATGAAGATATCAACTGAGTCATTTGTTTCAGCCATTCCAAACAAGGTATGAACATCAACATCAGTATGAATCAAATGCAAACCATTTTCTAGGGATTGTTTAGGATCACAAAAAAACAACGCCCATTTTTGTTCATTAATCTCTGATAACATATTATCAAGGCTTGAACTAAATATGTCCCTATCACTGGTAAAGGCACACAGATTAATTAATGAACCTCGTTCATACCTGAGTGGGCTATAATCAAAAACCCCATTATAGTGGATTCTGAACAGGACCTCACCTTCTTCTTCTTCCTTCACATCCTTAAAAGTGGAGACGAATATGCTTCTGTCCTTCATTCTTACTTTTTAGTTTTTTTAAGAATGATTTTGACTAGATGTGTGTTTCAGTATGTGCGTGTGGATGTATGTTAGGTTTTGTTTTGATTGGGTTTTGTTAATTGGGTCGGGTTATTATGATAGTGTTTATGGTTTCGGATCTTGTTAGTTGGGTTCTTTTGGTGATTCCCAAAACATTAATTGTGTATAAGCTTATCAAGGAAGGCAAAAGGCCAAGTTGCAGGGTATTAGGTTTAAAATGTCACACTTGGTCCCTCAATTTGGCCACTTAGCCGTTTTTTGCACTTAAAATTCCCGCGTCTTTTTTCTCACACAAACTTGACTATTTCTCTGTTTACTAACTTCACAAATAGTCCCTGAATTTGGAACGTCCAGTTGTTTTTGGTATTTATTGGTTAATACACTATACCAATTGCATACCAACAATCACAAGAAACATATCCTAAGAAAATCTCATCAACCTCCCAATGGCTAACTTCCCACTACTTGAAGGACTCGCTAAAGCTTCGAACTCTGACTACATGTTTGACTCGATTTCTCTCTTTTATCAGAGAGAAAACGATAAGGACATCAAAATTGCTAAAGGACTCCAAAACACTTTGACTGACTTGATTCGGGGTATGAAGGAAACCCAAGAATACATCTCTGAGATCGAAGGCTTTCGAACTACGGTGATGAACTACAAGGTTATAGAGGATCTTCGCAACAGGCAAAAGGCTAATGTCTTGAAGGCGTTGGAGATAAGGAGGATGATCTGTCAAACACACTCACAGGTGTGTGACAGGAACAAATTCCTTGATGATCTTAGGAAGTGTTGAGAAGGAAAAGCTATGGTTATGTTTTCCTTTTTTTTTTTTGGAAAAATATGTACTGAATATTTAATGTTTAATATGAAGTTAATGAATCTATATGTTATGTTCTAGTGTTTTAATTTGTTAATTATGTTGTTAATTGTTGTATTTGTCTAAGAGAGTTGTTATATCGGTTTTGATTGTATTGGGTGTTGGTAGAACTATGGTCCTTGATCAAACAGATTTAGAGTGTAGGGGACACAGGTTTTAGTCCCCTATCCTGTCTTGCATTAACTTATAGCAAGCACTTTATTCTCACATTTTACCACAAATTTGAATTCAAATACATAAACCCAACCCTTTCAGAGAAATTGAGTCAAAATGGGTAAATCTAGAGCTCGTAAACAGATTAAATGCTCCAATTGTCAAACTGTTGGACATAATAAGTCTAGCTGTCACAAGGATCAGGTACCAAAACCAACAAAGAAAAGTATGGTTCGAGGTAGAAAAAGGCATTGTGATGGCAGAAGGCAACAGGTATTCATTTAATTGTCATTTGTATAACGATTGTTCTAGTGTGTTTACATTCTAGTTGATGTACAAATGTATTACTTTTGAAGTGGATGGATGAACAGGATATAAGAAAGACTATGGAACAAGAGTTTTATGATGCTCTTTACGAGCAAGAAGAAGAACACAGAAATTTGGAGGAAAATGAAGAGCAGTCCAGGTTGGATGAAGAAGCATTCCAGCAGTTTTTGGAAGAGGAGAGAATGTACAAAAGAATTGAAGAGGAATGGGAGAGGAAAATTTGGCTTCAAGATGCAGAGTATGAGGCAGCTTACTATGGAGTGTCTGTGGAAGAGTTATATCCAAGACATCCATATGTGCTGGATAAAATTCACGCTCTGAAAGTAACAAATTCCAGCAGTTTTCTAAGGCTGTAGGCTTCTACTCTTCTAGCCATTTTGTAATATCGACAATATTATGTTTCAACATGTTTTTGTTTTTTTTTGTTGACTTTATAAGTTGACTAGCTTGTAAGAATTTATGTTGTCTTTACTCCTTATCTACCTGTTCAACAACCACAACTCTCATCTACTTATATAACACATCTTAAGTCAGCAATTGTTTATCATGCCACCATATTATCACCATGGATGTAGAAAATGGTTGTCAAATGGTATGCATTGACTGTTGGCTTCAAAGGGAAAACAGGGCTGGTTTGACCTTTTTTGCAAGGCGTCCACCTTATAGAGCTTTCATGTGGTATGTTTGTCCAGTGTGCCTTGAGATAAGGGGAAACACATCTTATACTGGTAGAGATGGTGTTACAAGGGAAAACACAACCACAGGAGATAGTGGTGGATATGTGATGGGTCTACATGTTTCTGCAGCTACTAGTGTTGGTGCATCCTTGGGCTGTGATGAAGAACAAAGTGAACCACCTACAACTGAAATAGCAAGTGGAGTTCGGCCAAGCCAAACACCACGTGAAGCACCTGCAACTGAAAGAGCAAATGGATCACCTACTAGTCATTTATCGCAGTGAATTCCTAGCAAGAAATGTTATGTTGTCTTTCAGTGTAAATGTAGCTTTAACTGATATGTGTGTGCTTCTTTTGTTATAATAATTGAATTTTTGTTACAATTTGAATCTGTTGACTTTATAAGTCAAACAAGCGAGATTTTAAAAACTAACAATTCGGTTTCGTATCCTCTAATAATTTGGTTTATGTTGACCTTATAAGTCAAAATGGGTTTTCCCAAGCACCCACCTAAACTGGATATGCAAGCGCAAACTACAAAAAGAAAACAACATTTCCAAAATATACCTACACCACCACCTAATTACACCATATGAACCAAAACATACATGTTAACAAGTATCGTTTTCAGTAACCATCATCAGGCAAAACCTATACATCTTCATTACATCAACAACTAAAAATAACAGGTGAACTTCTTGATGGGAGGCTTGTTATTCATGGGGGGAGACTTGAGGTCCTTAGGGGGAGGCACATACCACTCATTCCTATTTGTGCCGGAGCATCCCACAGCCGCTACAAGACCAAGTACAACTTTGGGAGCGGAAGCCTTGGACGCCTTGGAAGCTTGGGAAGTGGAACCTTTAGAATTAGTGGTCTTAGAAGACATGTTCCCACACTCATCATCAGATGTGTCTGAAATAATGATGACATCAACTTCATTTCCCTTCACGTTAGTATCTGGAAAGATAGACAAAACAGATATAATCAGAGTTGACCCATTACAACTTTCTTAGCTTGTAAACATTCACTCTAAAGTCTGACCTTTCTGAGACTCCTTATTCCCATATTTTTCCCACAAGTCTTCAAGTATCACATCAGCAATGTCATCTCCTATATCCCACTTATTCCCATAAGTAGCCATGGCATAGTCAACCATATCGGCAGATACCTTTAGCTTGCTATAATCCCTCTTTTTGACAGATTCTGAAACCGCTCGGATTTCTGTCAAATAAATAGGAGTAATTTATGCTCCTCCCTTAAAATGGGAATAACACAAATACAAAAAAAACCCGACTAACCTTTCATCACTTGAGCTTCTTTCGCAAATCTGCATAAATCATCAAACATTTCATCAGACATTTCATCTTCTTTTAACCAAGTATTCCCGTATTTTGCCTTCACATAATTTACCATCTCATCAGTTAGATCCGTACAAGTAAGCTCCTTGTCTGCCATTGTTAAAGAGTGTGCGAGGGTTGTGTGAAGAAGGCGGAAAACAATCAAGATGGTATATGGTAAACCGTTTCTCATAATTAACTAGGTTGAGTTATAAATGTGATTGGACTATATTACCCTCGTGAAACTAACAGAAAAGAGTCGTTGACATAGGTGTTAGTGGTCAAGGGACCATTCTGGCATTTAATCGCTACTGTTTGGACCGGTGGCGATGATTATGCCCGGTTTCGTCCCATCGCGATCCTCCACTACAAGTTTAGGGACCAACGGTGTATTTTAGTCTTATATAAAACTTGCTACTAATAGACGGCAGCTTTTTAAAATGAAAAAATATGTTTACTCATACAGCCCTAAAATAATTGTTCTTTATATATATATATATTTCACTTTTGTTCTTTAATATTTTTGTTTATTTTATATAATATTTGATGAAAATTATAGTAATGGAAATACATTTAAAACCTAATCTATTCATCTATTTTGCATCAAATATTATATAACACGAAAAGATAGTTAAGTCAAAATTAAAAAAGTTAAAACAACACAATTATTTTAAGACGAAAAGAACAAAAGATAAAATTACCAATATGCTAAATTATATGAACATTAATATGACTTTATTGACCAAACTAATTATACACTGACAAGCCAAACATACAACTAACTAATACGTTAAGAGCTCTAGGTGTGGTCTTCGCCACCCTTCGCCAAAGTGACATGACACTTTTATTGAGCCTCGCCGCCACATCGGGAGATTTTGCTATAACTCGCCGTTGATAAGCTCGTCGTCTGCACGACGAAGCAAGTTTTCGTCCTCTTGGTACTGTTTTGTGAATGTAGCTTTTTTTTTTTAATAAACATTAACTTGTAATGTTTTATATACTTGGTAATGTTTTATAAATTAGGAAATGAAAATACATTAAACTTGTACCGTTTTATAAAACTTGTAATGTTTTATAAACTAGAAAGTGAAAATACGTTAAACATTGCATTGAAAATACGAATTACAAATTAATACACACTACGATACGGAAATTAAAATGAAAATACAAATTACAATAAAACGTTTTTGTTATAACACTCGTCGTAAGGAGAATACCCATCTGCAATCGTGCTATCTTCCCACTAGTTGAACAAGATGTCAAACAAGTTGTTCTTGCGGTATTCAGCTTCCCTTGCTTTTTGCTCCCTACGAGCAGCTTCCTCTCGTGCTACGTTTTCTTCCATTTTTCGCAATACTTCTTCATCCTGAGCAAGTAGTTGTTGTTGTTCCTTGGTAAGTTGAAACGGATTGGCTTCGTGTTCTTCAACCGGTTCGTCTTCCGTTGGGAAAACCAAAATCATATATGTTTGTCTTCCGTATCGTGTTTATTTTTTCCGTATCTTGTTTTTTTTTCATATTGTTTTTTATTTTTCATATCTTTATTTTAAATTTTGTATATTTTTAATATGTTGTATTGTATTTTTAATTTTAATGAATAATTTTTATATTATTTGAAAAATTGAATAAAATAAATAAATAAAAAGTTGTGGACCTAAATGAATAAGTTGTGATTAGTTGTAATAAGAAAAGGTTGTAGAAAATATTTGTTTTAATGATGTGTCATCTTGTAAAACCCAAATAAGGAGGTGAAGTTGCTCACTACCCGTGGAGCTATAAGATCAAACAATCAAACATGAGCATCAGTATGTTAGCCTCTATTGTTAAGATAAACTTCGACTTTAAACTTACTCCGTATTAGATACTACTTCTCGGTCTTAAAATATATGTTCGATAGAAGTGACACATAAGGATATGAAAATACACATATTAGATTTTTCACCTATTAAACGTCTTCGCTTGTCTCTTTTAAGTTGTTTTGATCGGTTGTAACTAAAATTAAGTTTTATTCCAAACAAATAAAGTTAGAAAAATGAAAGTTTATTTTAGAAGGGAAGAATTATATCAGTAAAGTCAATTATCCAAGTTACAGATAGAATTAATGAAAACGACAACCTCAACTCCTAAAGTATAACTTGCCTGATGAAACCATTGTATTAGATAACAAGCTAGGGCCGCCGGTGACTTATTGGCCACCGTCAATGCCCCCACCTTTAGGGTAATACAAACATGTCTTGATTCATTGTCCAACATATAGCATTTAAATCAAACTCTTTATTTAATGTAAAAAAATTACATGTTTATATCCTTAAAAATATAATGATGAACCTTCTGTCGAAGATTGAGAATGATATCTACTTCTTCGTAGAGAAAAGTTCAATGCAGAACAATAAATATCTAAAGAAAAAAACACTCCATCTCAACCATCTATCTATTTTTTATCTAACGGAATAGATCAAACCTTATTAAAAAACAAAGGGGCATTTTTGTAAATCAATAGTTTTTCTTTCTTAATTTTTCCGGCGAATTGGATATCACCTCCGGCGAGTGAAGCGTAGGTAGTTCTGTAACGGCGGTTCTAACGGAATAGATCAAACCTTATTAAAAAACAAAGGGGCATTTTTGTAAATCAATAGTTTTTCTTTCTTAATTTTTCCGGCGAATTGGATATCACCTCCGGCGAGTGAAGCGTAGGTAGTTCTGTAACGGCGGTTGACGAAGTGAGAGTGTGAGGTTCGATCTGTACTAGACGTGATGAGTGATGACATGGCAGATGATGGTGGTGGTGGTTGGGTGAAGGAAGGTTAAAAGATTAAAAGGTTTAAAGGGAAATGCGGATGGTGGTGGTGGTTGGGTGAAGGAATATGTACGTATTGCAAATGATGAATTGACAATGTCATAACTTTGATGCAAATAAGATATCAAAACATATATATGAACTGAAAATGCTTATTTGTTTTTGGCTAGGTTCAAGCGTGTGATTATTCAAAATTATTTTCTTGTTCAATTCGATCATCCTAAATTCTAAGTAAACTTGAATTTAATCCCACGATTAAAGAATTACATGGTTGTGTTTGCAGAAGCATGACTAATGTGTGAGTTTGGTTTGAAAATGATGTTGTATAGCATAAAGGGCTTCAAAGAATTACATGGAGGTGGAGGACATTAAAAATTGGTTTTGCAATTGCTTATTTTCTTCTTTTGTTTTTATTTGTATGAAGTTGTATAGCATAAATCTTTATTGTTGGCGAATGTGTTATTATATGATGAGTGCTAGCTTCTTTTTTAGAAAACGTGTTATCTGCTCTACTGTGTTTACAATTGCTCGAAAACAACATTTTTTGCTTTTGGCTTTTCTGGGCTGTTAGCATCTATACTACTTATAATGGAGGGATGACCCTCTCTCCTAAATTTTTTTAAGATGTCATTAATGTGTTTTTTAAGCATTACAATTTTAATTTATCATTCACAACATTTTAATGCTTCATTTATTATTTCTTTTTGAATTAGTTTAGTTTTAATGCGAAAATGCACATATAAATAAATATGATTTTAAAATGCATGCAAAACTATTATTATATCGTAAGAGTGTTTCGAGAACCAATCTAAATAAATTTTGAATTATTTTAAATAAAATTAACCACAAAAGTAAAAATCGGGTTTTTTGTAAAAGCCGGGGAATTTTTTTTAAGACAAATGATGCAAAGATGTAAATTCACAAGTGATAATTTATTTGATTTTATACATATTACACATATCTATACTACTTATAATGGAGGGATGACCCTCTCTCCTAAATTTTTTTAAGATGTCATTAATGTTTTTTAAGCATTACAATTTTTAATGCATAATGTACACCATAAATAGCGTTTACTAATTTATCTTCCACAACATTTTAATACTTCATTTATTATTTCTTTTTGAATTAGTTTAGTTTTAATGCAAAAATGCACATATAAATGAATATGATTTTAAAATGCAATGAAAACTACAAAGTTTCAAAACTATTATTATATCGTAAGAGTGTTTCGAGAACCAATCTAAATAAATTTTGAATTATTTTAAATAAAATTAACCACAAAAGTAAAAAACGGGTTTTTTGTAAAAGTCGGGAATTTTTTTTTAAGACAAATGATGCAAATATGTAAATTCACAAGTGATAATTTATTTGATTTTATACATATTACACATATCTATACTACTTATAATGGAGGGATGACCCTCTCTCCCAAATTTTTTTAAGATGTCATTAATGTGTTTTTTAAGCATTACAATTTTTAATGCATAATGTACACAATAAATAGCTTTTACTAATTTATCTTTCACAACATTTTAATGCTTCATTTATTATTTCTTTTTGAATTAGTTTAGTTTTAATGCAAAAATGCACATATAAATGAATATGATTTTAAAATGCATGCAAAACTATTATTATATCGTAAGCGTGTTTCGAGAACCAATCTAAATAAATTTTGAATTATTTTAAATAAAATTAACCACAAAAGTAAAAAAAGGGTTTTTTGTAAAAGCCGGGGAGTTTTTTTTAAGACAAATGATGCAAAGATGTAAATTCACAAGTGATAATTTATTTGATTTTATACATATTACACATATCTATACTACTTATAATGGAGGGATGACCCTCTCTCCTATATTTTTTTAAGATGTCATTAATGTGTTTTTTAAGCATTACAATTTTTAATGCATAATGTACACAATAAATAGCTTTTACTAATTTATCTTCCACAACATTTTAATGCTTCATTTATTATTTCTTTTTGAATTAGTTTAGTTTTAATGCAAAAATGCACATATAAATAAATATGATTTTAAAATGCATGCAAAACTACAAAGTTCCAAAACTATTATTATATCGTAAGAGTGTTTCGAGAACTATTATTATGCAAAACTACAAAGTTCCTAAATTTTTTTAAGATGCCATTAATGTGTTTTTTAAGCATTACAATTTTTAATGCATAATGTACACAATAAATAGCTTTTACTAATTTATCTTCTACAACATTTTAATGCTTCATTTATTATTTCTTTTTTAATTAGTTTCGTTTTAATGCAAAAATGCACATATAAATGAATATGATTTTAAAATGCATGCAAAACTACAAAGTTCCAAAACTATTATTATATCGTAAGAGTGTTTCGAGAACCAATCTAAATAAAATTTGAATTATTTTAAATAAAATTAACCACAAAAGTAAAAAACGGGTTTTTTGTAAAAGTCGCGATTTTTTTTAAGACAAATGATGCAAATGTGCAAAGTGCTAAGTGCTAATTCAATGATTAATATATTAATTATTATACTTTTCATGGATAACTCTAAATGATTGCTTAAACATGTAAGTTTTCTTTACATTATAAACATTCTTTTATTTATATCTTCTATCTATGTGGGACAAGTGTTATAAACAATATTAATGATTCAAACATTTTCATAAATATATACTTTACAAGATGTATACATTATAAATATTAATGATACAAACATGTTCAAAAATATAAATATTTTTCATAAAAAAATTGTTTCGACTTAGTTGTGACTACGGACCACTATCAATTAATTTGACCATAACCCTATAACATTATTGACTACCGCAACGCAAAATCACGCCACTTTCAATTGTTTTTATATGAATTAGTTTGATATTATCCATCACTTTTTTTAAAGTTATTCAAACTCATTATGTTTTCGCTATTGGTAAAGTTATTGTAAGAGAAAACATAAAATTGAAAACATTTTTTGCCGAAATTTTATTACTTGATACCCGCCATCGCAACGTGCGGGTACCCTACTATAATATTCTAAAGAGTTGAAATATGCGACATGAAACTTTTGACATCCGCAAATTTATCGTCACATAAAACGATTTAGATTATAAAGCAAGGTTCATTGAAATTTTTTTATTTCAGGGTACCCGCCGCCGCATCGCGCGGGTACCCTGCTAGTTTCACATAAATGCAATAGTCACTTTCTTTTGTTATCATAGTTGACTATGACTTTGAATGTATATTTTTTAGAAATAGCAAATAATGCATCTCTCTGGAATAGGTCTAAGGAAATTTTTTTTAATGTGTTTCACTAAAGAATCACATGTGATTTTATCTCAAATTACATGTGATTCTTTTTTTATGGATCACATGTGATTCTTTTTTAATGTGATTCTTTTTGGTGGATCACAAGTGAATATTTTATTGGATCGCTTGTGATTTTTTAATGGAATTGTGATTTTTTAAAAATAACAAATCACATGTGATTCTTTTGGTGGATCACATGTGATTTTTAAAAAATAACAAATCACATGTGATTTTTTTTACGGATCACGTGTGCTTTGTCTGGACGGAAATTTTGAAAAAAAAAATCGTCGAAAATATATAAAAATGCTTATTTATAGAAAGATGATTTTTTTTTTTCTCGTCGCGATGGTGTATTTTTTTAACTTGAAGATTTATAGTTTGCAAGATATGTTATTTTTAAAAAAATTGTGAAAAGTGAGTTTTTATAAAATTACATTTTTACCTTTTCTATGTTAATTTTTATTTCATCTCATCAATTAGATGAAAAAAAAGATGAGATGAAATAAAAATAGATGGTGAGACCTTATAATTTGTTTTTTTTATTTGACTTATTTTCCATTGATCTCACCTCCTTCTTTGTATACCTTTGATAACATATCATTAGATAATCATTTTTATAGGCTGTGTTTGGCAGCGGGCTTATGAGGGGCTTATGGGGCTTGGGCTTCTAAAATAAGTCGGCTTATAAAATAAGTCTTGTTTGTCATGCGGGCTTATGAAATCATAAGCCCCTGAAGGGGCTTAAAACTTTAGCCCCAAAAAAGGGGCTAAAAACTTTAGCCCGGGGCTTATGAACCATAAATTACATATTTACCCACAAAAATATCTAACATATACCATAAAACTCATTTAATTATATCCTTTTTAGTAATTTTGCAATAATAAGCCCCAGCCCCAGCCCATTTGATAAACAAGTTTACAAAAATACAAATTTCAACTTCGGCTTATAATAAAAGCCCTAGCCCCAGCCCAAGCCCCAGCCCCAACCCTAGCCCCAGCCCCAGCCCATTGCGCCAAACATACCCTTAGTCTTATTTATAATATAGACTTTAAACATTGAAATGATAATCAACTTTTTGAGTATCAAAACCAAGGTTTTAAAAACCGGTTTTTTAGTCGACCCGGTCGAGTCACCGGGCACCGGTTCGACCGGTTCAACCGGTTCGACCGCCGGGTCAACCGGTTTTTCATTTTTTATTATTTTATTTTTTCCGACCGAGTCAACCGGTTTGATCACCGGGTCAACCGGTTCGACCGCCGGGTCTAACCGGGTCAACCCGGTTTTCATAAAAAAATTTTGAAAAAATATAAAAAATATTTAAAAAAAAAAAAAAAAAAAAAAAAAAAAAACGAAACCCGGCCGGGTTTCATGACCCGGGTCACTCAAAACCCGGCGGGTCTAACCGGTTGACCCGGTTTTAGAAAACCGGGTTTTTTTGACCCGTTTTAGTGCCCGGGTACCGGTCCGACCGGTTGAACCGGCCGGGTCGACCCGGGTTTGAAAACATTGATCAAAACCAAAACACCAACAATATCTCAATTCCTGACTAGAGGCATATATCCTTGTTGACTTGCTTTTGGTAGCTTCAATTACAACCTCTCATTCTATATCTTCGTATTTTTTAAATAAAAGTCGTATATTTTGCAATTTGCATCACCGTGTTTCAACGAATAAGTTGCTGAGTCAAACCTTTTGATCCATTCAACTACCCCCGGACAATATTGTAGCCTGCCTATAAATACCCCTTACAGCTAATTCACTATCCTCACTTCCAAAAGTATATTCTCATCTATTTTTCTCAGTTTTCTTCATTCCATCAAACAAAATCTTTCAATCTAAATTAAACTTACCAGAGTTTTTGAAAAATCTCGAAACAAACCGAAACAATGAGAGGGATGCATTTTACGTCATCCAGAGCTTCATCACCAACAAATTCATGTGCTCAATCGCCAGCTAGAACACCTTTATCTCCAATGAGTACTTCTCCTCATCATAGAACATTTTCTGTCACGATGATGGAAGAAGATTTATTATACGCTGAAGAAATCATTAAAAGATGGGACATTAATTCTTTGTCCCACATGAAACTATACTATTTGTTTTCGGGCGACAGACGTGAAGCTCGAGAGTTTGTTAAGTCGGTTAAGAACTTACAATCCGCGATGCATTTCTTCGTATCGGATAGTGCTAGCTCGGAGAAACTCATTCATGCTCAAAAGTTGATGCAAGTCGCCATGAAGAGGCTGGAAAAAGAGTTTTATCGAATCTTGTCATCGAATAGAGACTATCTCGATTCGGAGTCAGTTTCTAACAGATCTTCGCGATCTAGATCGAGTCTTTCAGATGACGATAATGCTTCAGATGAAGATGACACGAATTCATCGGTTTCTGATAGCAAGAGAGCTATGGTCTCAGATATGGTTATGGCAGATCTTGAATCCATTGCCGATTGCATGATATCATCCGGTTATGGAAAAGAATGTGCGAAGATCTACAAAATTATTAGAAGATCGATCGTTGACGAGACTCTCTATAATCTAGGAGTCGAAAAATACACTTTCAATCAAATCAACAAAATGGATTGGGGAACAATGGAGCCAAAAATCAAAACATGGTTGCACGCTGAAAAAGTTGCAATTAAATCATTATTCTGCGGTGAGCGAATTCTCTGCGACTACGTTTTTTCATCTTCTGACAAGATCCGAGAAGCATGTTTTTCTGATATATGCAAAGAACGAGCGACCGCTCTATTCGAGTTCCCTGAACTAGTTGCCAAATCTAAGAAATCTATGGAAAGAATGTTCCGAACTCTAGATTTATATAACGCGATATCCAACCAAACGCCAGAGATCGAGATGATCTTTTCATTCGAATCAATGGCCATTGTCCGAACACAAGCAGTCACATCATTAGTAAAACTCGGTGACGCTGTGAGATCAATGTTGAGCGATTTCGAGGCCGCGATACAAAAGGAAACATTGAAGACTCCAATACACGGTGGTGGAATTCATCCGTTAACTCGTTACGTTATGAATTATTTAGTTTTCCTGAGTGATTACAGCATTTCACTTTCAGATATACTTGCTGACTGGCCTCTTCAAGTTCAGTCACCATTGCCTGAATCTTATTTCTCTAGCGACAACATGGATGAGTTATCGTCCATATCGGCTCGGTTTGCGTGGTTGGTGCTTGTTTTATTATGTAAGATTGACGCTGGTGCCGAGCTTTACAAAGACGTAGCTCAGTCGTATTTGTTCCTTGTTAACAATCTTAACTATGTTGTTTCGAAGGTTAATAGTTCTAACTTAAGAGACCTAATGGGAGACAATTGGCTAGTTAAGCATGGGCAAAAAGTTAAACAATATGCTGGAAACTACGAAAGGATGGCGTGGAGTAAAGTGATCTCGTCTTTGCCCGAGAATCCAGTAGCTGATGGTTTAACAACTGAGGTTGCGAGGAATTCTTTTAGACGGTTTAATCTAGAGTTTAACGAAGCATACAAGAAACAGTCTAGTTGGGTTATTTCTGACACCAAAATTCGAGACCAAATTAAAATATCTATTGCGAAAAAGATTTTGCCAGTTTACAAGATGTTTTACGAGAGATATCGAGAGGTTTTTCAAGGAACTGATTCGGTGGTGAGATTTGCTCCTGATGATTTGGGTAATTACTTGTCGGATTTGTTTCATAGTACCGGAGCTCCAGGTAGTATTAGTACCTCATCGCATTCATCTTCTTCGTCTTCTAGCTCATTGTCGAGAAGCCAGTAAACCGGTCTGTACTATGTAGAGTTTATCTTGGTATATTAGTTGTTTGGCTAAATGAAAATAGTTATAATACAATCTTTAATTAATTTATTGATGAGATGAACGAGTCTTGATGACATGAATTTAAATTTCATGTTCGGGTGTATTAAATATTTAAATCAGTTGTAAAATCTTATACATCCAAAGACAGCATCACTTGATTATTCAGGTTTCCGTAAAAGGTGTTGATACTCACACCATTTTATTGGATAATTACATCACTTTGTATAAGCTGTATATCACAGCGTACGATATTGTAATGCACAAATTGTGGTGAGAGTAAAAAATTGTGGTGTGAGTATTAACACTCTTCCGTAAAGGGAGGTAATTTATACACTCACCAAATTAATTGGTACATTCCATTTTAGACTCACATCATTTTTACACATTTTTACTATGTGAGGGTATAATTTAACACATTTTAAAATGAAATGTGCCGATCAATTTAGTGAATGTACAAATCAACTCCCTTCCGTAAAAGCAGATGAATACATACTTGTAACTATTTTGGAGCATCGTGTCTACATTTACTTTTTGATACTCGCAATAATTCATATCTACCTATTATATAAAAAAGAAAGTCTCTTTTTTACTGTGGATGGCTTAGAAAATGACACATCAGCACCTTAGACAATGACACATCAGCTACTAATACTTCTACCTATTTTAAGAGGCCACGTCAGCCTTACTAATGTTTACCTTTTGAAAAGGGATGTACTATTCATACGGGGTTTACCCCTTAGACCTACAAACCTTAGTGGGCCCCGGTACTTTTTGTCCCCCTTTTTTCTCCCTCTCTTTCTCACATGCGGCTGTGGGTCCCCACCACATAGCTGTACCAATTTTTTTTTTTTTTTTTATTATTATTTTTTTAAATTTAATTGTGTAGTGTTTAGGTATATGTATAGTGTATTTTTTTGTGTTGTGTTTTTATATGTATAGTGTTTTTATATGGTATTTATTTTACGTTACTTTTTATAAACTTTTTTTTATAAACTTTTTTTATAAACTTTTTATAAACTTTTTTTATAAACTTTTTTTATAAACTTTTTTTTAAACTTTTTTTATAAATTTTTTATAAACTTTTTTTATAAATTTTTATAAACCTTTTTTATAAAATATTTTTAAAAAAAGTTTATAAAAAGTAACGTAAAATAAATACCATATAAAAACACTACACAATTAAAAACACTATACATATAAAACACTACACAAATAAATACACTATACATATACCTAAACACTACACAATTAAATTAAAAAAAAAAAAAAAAAAAAAAAAAAGAAAAAAAAATAAGTTGGTACAGCCATGTGGGGGATCCACAGCCGCCATGTGGGAGAGAGGGGGACAAAGGGGGGACAAAAGTACCCCTAAAACATAGGGAGTGTTTTACTAAAATTATAGCCACCGTATTAATAACCCAACCCTTTCTTTTACTGAGTTTTTTGTTAGACCATAGTAGTTTTAAAATTTATTTAACAAAAAATAGCACTTTCAAATTTATTTAACAAAACATAGTAGTTTTACAAAAACGTATTTTACAAAAACATTAAAAGAAAAAAAAAACACAACAATTCCACATGACGCCTACAAGTAAAAAAAAGAGGGAAAAAAAACCAACAATTCCTCAATATGATCGGTGTGTATTCCTCAGTGATCGGCCGCCTCTCAATATAGTCACCAACCGTTTCTTCATTATTTTCCGATCTCCCAATGTGTTCAGGTATGATTGCTTGCATTTACCCTAATTACTACTCCATCCGTCCCATATTAAATGTCCATGTTTGATTTTTCAAGTATTTCTTTTACAACTTTGACTTTAAATATTTTTATTTGTGTTATATAGTATTAGATAAAAATAATACGTAGTGGAAATACATTTAAAACTCAATCTATTCATATATTTTGCATCAAATATTATATAACACAACCAAAAATATTTATGGTCAAAGTTAAGAAAGAAGGACTTAGAAAATTTAAACTGGACATTTAATATGGGACAGAGGGAGTAGTTGTTTTCTTTCAGTATCAATAAACCAATTACGTATTTGTGAGATGCTTTATCAGAAAACATGTCCTTCTAGGCCTAGAAAAAGACCCGTGGAGCCGTGATTAAACCACATAAAAGTGATCATTTGTTTGTCTTAGTAACCGACGTTTATTGTCGCTTTTTATGCTTCTCAGTCTGCAAAATGTGTCTGTAATATGGTAACTTTCAGTTTTTTGGTGTTTGAAAAATGTTTCTGCAATCTTAGTCTGCAAGTCCAGTTTAATGTCTATGCTTGGGTGTTGGTCAGTGGGTTTGCAGTATATAGGTGTTTGGGACAACGGGTCTGCAGTTATATGGTTGTTTGGGACAGGAGGTTTGCAGTTATTTGGGTGTTTGGGACAGTGGGTCAGCTCTATTTCTGTCATGGGTGCTTGGTTCAGTGGCTCAAAACATGGTTGTAGTTGTATATTTGGTTTTTATCTCCGTTGTATTTCCAAACTGGGTTGTTTTTGTTTAAAGGTCATGGGTCCAGTTGGTATTGCTGCTACTTTGCACCTGATGGGTCATGTGGTATAAATTTTATTTTATGTTTGTAATATATTTGTGCTTTTCATTTAGTTTCCTTTGTATCGTTGTGTTTCTTGGATCCGCTATACTTAATTATATCATGTTACTTGGGTCTGCAGTTTTATTATACATTGTGTTTGGGTCTGTAATTTCATTAGTTGGGTCTGCAGTTTGTTTCAACGTTAGACTACTATTTAGTCATTTTTTGCTGTGGCTGATGTGGTTCTTTCATTAGACCTGTGGCTCTTTCACGATGTGGTTCTTTCATTAGACCAATGTCATTGGATAATACTATAATACTAGAAAAGGGAAGTCTAAACTCATATGTGTATTAATAGCCTTACATAAAAAGGATACAATATTTGAGCATATATAACTACTGGATATGTCCAACGTCACTTATATTATAAACTATTATTTTGTCCTTTTTTTATTTATTTATTTTAATGGTTTTGTAAATTACATATTTGTAAAACTACTATGTTTTGTTAAATAAATTTGAAAGTGCTATGTTTTGTTAAATAAATTTTAAAACTACTCTGGTCTAACAAAAAACTCTTCTTTTACTACTCCATCAAATCATTTACTACACTTTCTCATTTTCTTTTCTCTTCCCTTCTAGAATTTTTCTTCTCTCTAAAATTCCGGCCAGCATGTATCTTCCGATGTTGAATTGAAGACGCCCTTGTGAACGTCTTGTATCATGTAGTAAGCACCTTAGTCTCTTGGTCTACCCTTTTAGTCTCTGTTGTTCTTTCTTCTCCGGTAGTGTCGCAAGAAATCGCGTAATTAAGTTGCTATTCGGTCTTGTTTTTACTTTTTTTTTTTGTGTGTAGGTATTTTTCTACACATATTTGATTTTGTCTATGTATTTTGTAATGAGAAGCTGATATGTTGAGTCCTTTTTCCCAAAAGTAAGTTGTCATTTAATTTCCTTATACCCAAAAGTAAGTTGTATGCATTCTTTTTCTTTGTTGGATTACCTATTTGGTTCGCGTGATTTTTGCAGATTTGCTTTTATGTTGGACTCATCTTTGAAAAAGGAAGATGGTTAAGATAGAAACATTGGTATCCTAAATTTATATTTGGTTATCTCCACCTTGGAAACTATGGTTAACACTAGAATTATCTTATCACAGTTAGATTTTAAATAAATATATATTTGTAGACAACTTTTAATTCTTTTATTTCATTAAGTTGGTGCATACGGTGGACGTGGAGCAATGGTGAGAGACTGAGAGTCGATGGAGGTGATACATCTTTATTTACAATAAGATGGCTTTTGTTGAATTTGGTCTAATCTCTTTTGTTGCTACTTGCAGGCTGTTCTTGAAAGAAGAAAATAAAGATGATAATGGTGTGATACATGTTACAAGAAAGTGTTGGTTTTATGGACAATAAATTAATAGACGTGTGTTAGGATCGAACTCGAGACCACGGGATTACACACCTTACGTATGAGAATTAAAGTTAATAATTAAATATAAATGTTGTATTTATTTATTAATTAAACAAAATAATTATAACGAACGTTATGTAATTAAGTGTAATGGACTAACGGTCGTTAAATGTAATTGGAAATGACTAGAATGCAAATCAATTTTTGGAAGGTTTCGGAATACCTTGTGGGATACTCTCTCCGATCGGCCACAAGGAAACCCAACTCATATCCAACTCAACTTGTTCTCCAAGTTTTGCTAAGTATATATACAAGGCTAGGGGTCTTGTGTTTTGCATCTTTTGTACTCATAACCTAAAACCAAAAGGTGTTTGTGTGTTTTTTGTATTTGAAACCAATCGTACAACCCTTATGGGTGTCGATCATCATCTTTTCCAAAACATAATTATTTTGTTTAATTAAAACTAGCATTACTTTAATTTGTTTTAGTACGTGTGTACAAGAACGTGGTAATAACATACTTTTGTTATTATTCTTGGATTGAATTACAAAACGGTAAGGGGTAATTCTTATAATCCTATAAACCCTAATTAGGGTTTATCCTTATTGCTAGTTTGTGGATTTGATTCTTGTTCGGCTAGAATCAAGAAAGGTACGCATACTTTATTCTTTAGTTAATTAATTATTCATTATATGTTCCTATACGCTTCCGCACTTGCTTTGATGTTTTGTGTTTTATTTTTGAATGTCATGTTATCTAATTCCAACAGTGGCATCACGAGTCATTGGTTTTAATGAGTAATTAATTACTAAACGCGTAAATAACGAATAATTGTATGTTGTTTGATATGGTTAATTTAGGGTTTTGGTTTATTTTTTGTATGGGCCGATTATTTTTTTTGGGGCGTACCCCTTTAATTTTTTTTAGTCGACACATTAATTTTTTTTTAGGGTTTTAAAATAGTTTGTTAACCTTATCGAAACCTAGAATTAATATATAAGTTACGTGATTAATTCATGAATAATTGTTATGTGACATGGGATTATTATATGCGATCTTGTGACTATTTGTATAATTGTTATGATATATCCATGATGATACATGCATTTTTGTCATGGATAGTTGCTTGAATATTTGTTTAATTGTTAAGATATATTTATCACATGTTTATTTACGATAAATCTTGAATTGGGGAAGACTCCAATTATATACACTAATGAATCAATTATGTGCAATTTGGTATATCATTAATTATGGGTTTACGCAATCGATTCGTCGATGTATGTGGCTCACTTTCAATTGGGAGAGTGAAAACCCTAAATTAATATATACATTAATTTAACCTAGACATTGATTATTAATAGAGTTTTATCGAATAAGTTGCATGTGGCTACTTGTTTTCACGTATAAAGTGTTTATTATGTGCGCATTGTTTTTAGTTGTTTATTTTTTATTTGTTACTTGTTTGTTTATTATGTTAGACAGTTTTAAGCAAAGTGTAATTTTGAATAGAAAAATAATACGGACTAAACAATGGTGAAATTTGATTTGTTTTGGAAGAGTTAAGTTTTCAATAGTTTAATTGATTGATGATTTTTGTACAAGTGGTCTGAACGGCTCACCCACTAGAACAAACTATAAAGGGGTTAATAACGAAGTGCGCACAGTCACACTGAAAGGATGTCTAAGGTTATACTTTTGCGCTTACCTGGTCCTCTGCCCCCTGTCAGTTCAAGTGGAGCTACTAAGTAAGCCATAAATGTACAAACTCATCTTAAGGGCGAATTAGTTTTAATTCCATGCGCCACTTCGATGGTAATTACTCGAAACACTAAGTGTTTACACTTATGCAAAAGTACGGTATAATGGATGATAATTAACACTAAATTCCTTGATTGGTGAACCCAATACCTCAATCAAAACTTTGATAATTTGATCTTTATGAATTGGTAATAAAAAGTTTTTTATTAAAATTATGCTACAAGATGAATGCATGACATCTTTGTACATCTTTGATTTGACCACATAAAATCAAAACTACTACCCTTTTAAATTAAGTTATATGCCATCTAATTAAAAGGAACACTTGAAGTTGCAATTTATGTCATGAGAGTACTTGGCTAGATTGTGATGGAGAGGTAAATCTCTATGTAAAGTGAGACCTTACATGGACATATTTGCAGTTCTTTAAGTTAGACACTTAAGTTGAGTAGGAAGTGAGACTTGGACTCAATGGCATAAGATGGGATGAAACATGTTTATATTTGCAATAGCGTTGGAAAATATAAATCCCATAATGATCTAGGAATTGGAAATTGTTTGCCAATTATTGTTCGACAGATTACCCTGTTATGTGCTTTCGTTACTAGCAGATCAACTGATGTAATGGAACTACGATAATTTGGATCCTAGTTTTCTAGAAAATTCTATGGTTATATGAATATTACCTTGGGTATTTTATTTTCTTGAAAAGTTTAATTATCGAAAATACTAAAATTGAATTTTGAAAATTCTTTAAATGTATTAATGCAAAATTAAACCGTAAATATAGGTTATTCATGTATTGGTAAATTGATCTACACCTGTAAGGGTTTTTGGTAGAGTCAACTTTGCTAAAAGAATAAACCTAGTCCTCTTTTCATAAGAAAGAGTGAGATTCAATCCTATTCCTTTTCATGAATGAAGAAATGTATGATAGGACAATTAGAATTGTCTAAATTCTAAATACGTAGCTCGTAAGCAAATTTTAATAGTTAAGAAAATTGCATATTTTATGAGTTATTAAATTAGAAGCTAGACTAATTACTGTATAATTGGTAAAAGACAAACTAGCATGTTTTATCTCGTTGTTTTGTTTTGACCATTTAAAAGTACTACTTACAATTGTTGGAATAGTAGAACTATTAAGAAATAAATTGCATGCCCAATTTTTCAAGTTAATAGCATTGATGGATAGTTCATCATCTACATAGTAGAATACACTCTTTAAGTACATAAGTAATTGTTATGTATGGACTTTTTCAAAGGTGTAGGGAAGTAAATAGAACACTATTTTCTTTCACTGGTTAATGCAATACTTACAATGTTGTCAAATCCAGTGGGAGTATTTTGTTCTTATTACTGAATAAGGAATTAATGTAATAATCTCTAATTCAGTGGGAGTTACAAGCTTTGTCATCTTGGTAGTAACCCAGATTATCTCTAGAATGTCTTAAGATAATTACTTTCCACTTGTAGACACTTATGTTTTCAAGGATAGTCATGTACGTTTCCTTATTAGACAATGAAGTGGTTCTACATCTACTAGTTATGCTAATATCAATGACACAATCATATTGGTCACATAAACAAATATATGTCGTGTTGTTTATCTGCTACATGATGTTGTTCCATGCACAAGTGGGAGAAATCTATATTGTGTGCAAGGTACAACATATAAGTATATGATTTAACAGATTCTCTTGACTGCAAGGTAAGAGACTAACATTCTAATATAACTTGAACATATCTAATTCAAGAAACACTTGGTGTTGCAATTTACGTCATGTGAGAACTTGGCGAGATTGCAACAACAAAGTAAATCTCTATGTGAAGTCAGACCTTGCATGGACATATTTGCAGTTTCTAAATTAGACAAGTATTTAGAACATGTGTCAAAATGATATATAATGTCACACCCCCAAATTACCTGTTTTACAGCGGAATGGAATACCTTGGGGAGGACTGTCATAGCATAAAAGTTACAGTTATATCGAACGACCTAAAGTGTCGTTTTGAAAATATCATTTGATTCATTAAAATAATCAGAGTTTACAAAGATTAGGTCCCAAAAGATTTTCAATATATCAAAACGAGTTTGTTACAATCAAACGATAGTTAAGTGCAAAAATATAGGTGAGACGCGTCGACACCGCGACTCTATGATAAGTCCACATGCATGCCATGAAGTGAATGCCTTAGATACCTGAGATAAAACATGCTAAAAGTGTCAACATAATGGTTGAGTGAGTTCATAGAGTTTCGTTAACAAGTAAAGCTTTTAAAGAGCGTTCATGCAACAAAGGCAAAGTTTTTGGTCATTTAGAATAGTCCACAAAGCAAAGGCATTGTAAATCCACTCAGTTCCAAGTTCCGCCCATACAAAACTTGCAACCTGTGTGTTCACAACCCACTGCCAAAATATGTATGTCTAATAGTCAAGTGCACATTATCATAATGGTTCACAAAGCAAAGGAATTGTGAATCCACTCAGTTCCAAGTTCCGCCCATACAAAACTTGCAACCTGTGTGTTCACAACCCATTGCACAAAATATAGTGTGTCTAGTAGTCGAGTATAAGTGGTCATAATAGTTCACAATATAGTACCACGTATATAATAATGTATGCCAGGCAAAGCCCCTAGAATAAATAATATGCGTCCCGTAACATAGTGGACGAGAGGTTGGCCGACCTCTAATAGCGCTATCCATACTACCTACTAATAGGAGACTAACAATGCGAATGTACGAACGGTACATCATACAACTATTAATATACAATTAAGAACACTCCGAACATGGGAGAATTTGCACTGCTCCGAACATGGGAGACTTTAGATTGAGAACGCTCCGTAACATAGTGAGACATTCTGCTCCGGACTGGGGAGGCTTTAAGATTGCTCCGAACAAAGGAGACTTTATAGTGATGCTCCGAACATGGGAGACTTTATAGGGATGCTCCGAACAAGGGAGACTTTATAGCGATGCTCCGATCATGGGAGACTTTAGGTCAAGGTCATAACACGTACGGTTCAATAAGTTCAAACAAGTCATAAGTTTGTATTTAAGTTCAAGAGTTCCGTTCAAAAGTTCGTAATTAAGTTCAAAGATTTAAGTCGAGTTCAAAAGTTCAGAACAGTCAAAGAGTTCGAATAATATCAAAAGGTTCAAGATAGTCGAAGCGTTCAAAATCACGTCAAACGAGTTTAAAATATATCAAAAGGGTCCTTGTACAAGTTAAAAGAGATCAACTATATGTCAAAAAGCTCATATCAAGTCCAAAGTGTTCACTTATATGTTAAAGGGTTCAAATCAATTTAAAAGAGCTCAAATATACATGTCGAAGGGTTCAAAATCAAGGAAAGTGTTTCAACTAATAGCGTTCAAAAGATATTGATCAATTTAGTTCGGGCATAATCTACTTACGCGCACATAGAGTGATACAAAAGATATTTAAGTTCATATAAATGTAAAGTAAAAGCAAGTAGTTGAGCATGTATCTCCCCCGAAGAGTTTATAAAACAATTAAACGAGTAAAAGTGGGGCTACGAACTCACCTGTTGCAATAGTTATGATGACAAAGTGGATGCACAGAAATGAGACGCAACTCTCTAACCGCGACCTATTATGAATGATATACTCTAATATAAGTCATGAAACAATGTCGTGCATGCAAACTGATATGATATCCATACCACTTGTACATTTTGGAAAATAAAGTTTATCGTCGAAATATATGTTTATGACATATTGTCAAGTTACCAAATACTTTACAAGTATTTATGTTGAAATGATATCCTACGATAATCATTTAGTGATTTATTATGAATCTATAACTTTTCTTGGCAAAATAATATAATTTGACAAGTCATGAAAGTGACTATATGGCCTCGGAAAGCTAGTCGTAAAATGGTGCACATCGAGTGTTAGGAAACAAACTCAACGGTTTTGGGAAGCTTGTATCGTTATCTCAAAGTTTTAGCATTTAAGTTTTCATCATAGAGGTTCCGATCATAGAGAAAAATATAGCTAAAGTATGGTACTTGTGTCCAAAATATAGTTTAAGGGTGGTTTTCGGCAAAGTTTAAGTAACCGTAATTTATTCATTACAACTCCGCTCGACGAACGGTTGGACATTTTGGAAAATATGCTAGGCGAACTTACTTTTACTAGAAGACATCACGTTATAAAAAGTATTACATCCTCGTTAAAAACGACCCTCAACATGGTCACTTGTTGCCGTAATACTTGTCTAATAGAAATATATTAGTTTTTCTTATATAATATAGTTACGGCAACTTTATGTAAACATGTGTAATTTAATCGTTACAAGCCCGTTTTCTACGTTTTAAATGTCCTTGGAATCGTGATAATATATACTAATATATTTTTGATAAGTCGACACATTCAATAACGCTTAAGACTCATTTTTGACTCGTAAAAAGTTAATATAACATGCTGAATTTTCTGGATTTTATAGTATTCGTCGTCAAATTTGAAAATAGCATAACTTCTTCGTTATAGCTCCGTTTTAATCCGTTCAAGCGGCCACGTTTTCGTTTTGAAGTGTATTTTCTAAATATCTAGCCCAAAATATTTTACAAACTGTCGGATTTTCCAGATTTCAAAAATATGGACAGACCCTTATGTAAACTTGTCGAAATGAGTTTTTCTCGCGCCAAACCTATTCTAACCAATTCAAAACAACTCCGAAGCTATCCAAATCCTACCATACACCTTCTTAGGGTGTCATGGGTTCCTAGACCTCACCAAAAGTGATATGTTTCAAGGGATTAATTATAGGATAATTATAACTAATAATATGTAATAAAAACATTAAAAGTGGTATAAATTCATATGTAACATGCATGTTTTCTTGCAAAAATGATGAAATAACATAAAGATGAATATGAAAAAGTTATGAAGATCATGAGATGCTTACTTGAATGATTATGTGAAAGAAAGTGATGAAAACCTTAATTAATCTTCAAGGTTTAATCCTAAACCTTAACTAGAACACATAATGGATCTTGTAAATACTTGTAGCTTGAAAAGTTTTGGATTCCTCCATGTTTCTTGAGTTGACCGGTTTATAGAGGAGAAGAAAGGAGAGAGCATTTTTTTTACACCTTGTTAATATCTTGTGTATGTGTTTTAGTATAATATCAATATAAGTAGAAGATATTTAGTAACAAAGTGTGTGAGTCACTTTGTTGGTCGACAAACACACATAAGAAAAAGACTAGTTGTAATTTTTTATAGCTAAGTACATTTGTGTAGTAGAAAAGTGTAGTTATTTAGGAATAATTAGTAACTTTTGTACTTATTTAAGCATTTAAGGTAGCGTTAACTAAGAATAAATTTTAACGGGTCAAAATAAAATATATTGATGTCATAAAAGTTATAAAAATACATTTCTTACAAGAATTGAGTGAAATAATAATTATCGTGTAGTATTTACGAAAACCGTCGTAATTATTTATATATAACAATTTATATACAAAATAAATTGAAAACATCGGGTAAACTAATAATATAATTTTTATAGTCTTAAAATGAGTACAAAAATATATTAAGAATATTTTTGGAAGTGTCGGATCAATATTCAAAATAATCTTTACGCGATAGCGTTTATTTAATAAGAAAATAAACGTTTAATGTAAAATACAAAACCATGCACGAACCGATATGAAATGATGAATATTGAGTTTGAGAAATGACCGAAAATTGAGAATTGTGACATATAAGACTACTTCAAATTAGATATTTATGAATTATTAGAATGACATAAATAAAGTAATCTAATACTTCTTCAATTTGTTTATTTATGTATTTTGAATGACATAAATGAAAGATAATGTAGTCCTACATTATTGTGAAGTAAACAAATTAACTTGAAATTACTATTGAAACCAAGAGTTGTGTTCATAATTACTTTAGTTAAACATGTTTATGATTCATTGTAAAGACGTAAACATAAAGTCTTTTAAGACTTATAATAAAGTAAGACGTTAACTTGTTATGTTTTTTTAATTAAGACATATACAAGAAGTCATTGAGTTGATCAATGATTTATAAAGTATAATGGGATTATAACAATTTATGATGAGACATGGATATGAAGTGACTTGGTTAAAAGTACTTGTGTTATAAAGCATGCAATTGGCTTGGAAAGTCTATTATACCATTAAGTTGACTTAGTTGGTAAATAGGTAAGCCAAAAGGAATATGTTTATCTTATATATTGTTAGATTGTCTTACAATATTAATTTTAATGAATACCACAAGTTGATGGTATGTTCAGTTAGGAGAATCAAACTATATTTGATTTGTTTGATTCATGATAACCATAACTTCTTTCTTAAAAAGTAACAAGGTTAGAAAATTGAGTATGGATTGAATATACTCAATGTGACTCCAACCTAGAAGATTGATAAAACACCATTTTTATGGAATGTGATGAATCACATTAAGTTTTAAAATTGAAGATTCTGATTTTGTTAAACTACTTATGAATAGGTTATTAACAAACTTAAGTCAGGAATTATCAATGTGTATTTGTAATATCCCAAAAAGAGAACAATGTAGTTTTGCTCTAACTGCTAAGTATATATAGATAGTCTATATATTACAAAAGGCAAGTGGGAGTTTTTCTATCTTGAAAGATAAAATTACAAGATACATAATCTTCTAAAACACACTAGTAAATATCATGATGAGGTTAGACATGTAAATGATAGACCTCAAGATGATGGAATTTTCATTCATAGATCTGCAAGGATATCTCAGATATTTGATTTATATGCTGAGAAGAACATGAGTTACAGGATTCTAGTAAACCTGATAATCATTATGATGGATTACCAAATATTGAATTGGGTAAATTACTCATACTATGAATGTTAAAGATGTTGTCCATAAAGATAATCAATTTTGGAAATTTGGTTTATCTTAATAGTTAGGCTAGAGAATGGAAATGAGTATTTTCAAAGAGATGAAAAACCCTAGTGGTTTGAATTTCTATGTAGAAATCATATGGACAATATTGTACACATATTTAATGCATGTCTTATGACGAGATTATTAATCATGCTTAAGCAATTAATTATGATTGAATATTCTTTTCTAGACACATTAAATATATAAAGATGATAATTGTCATACGTGTTTTCATTAATATGAAATATGACAATGGAATATCAAAACTCTTTCTTGAGAAATTACTTGAGCGAGGACGGTAAGTAATCGAAAGGTTTTTTGAGTTCATATATATACATAATCTTTGGAAGTGTACGAAGTGCAATAATTTATGAATGGATAAATGCATGCATCTATGAAATTATTCTTCTATTTAATTATTAAATCTTAGTTTTGATTTATAATTGAAATAAGATAAATTTTAAGTATTCCTGAAAGCTAGTGGGAGTATTATGTAAAGGTTTTTAAATCTTATATGTTGTATAACATATAGGAAGTAACATTCCTTGTAAGCTAAATGTTAAGTCTTAGTTTGGAATAAAACTTCACTTATAAGATTTAAGAATTAAAACATACAACATTGGAATATATGTTTATTATTAATAAACATGTGCAGTAAAATAAATGATTCTAATAAACATGATATATCATTTGGGAAATTGATAAATATTTTTTGACAAGATAGAACATGAATGAAGTCTAAGTTTGACCTGTAGATTCATCATGTACATCATGTTGTGTATATTAAAATTGTTGTATCATTTCTTGAATAAGAAGTGATTTGACAAAATTGATATCTAACTAAAAGTTATTAGATAACTTGTGTAATGAATATTCTAATAGAATTACATCCTCAGCCTGGAATTGCTCCTAGATTCTATGGATGAACAATATGTCAAAAGTTGTGCAAATTGTCATCAGCTTCAAACTTGAAGGTTTGGAAGACATCAAACATTACACAATAAGATATTAAAGTTTACGGAGTTTTAATAAGCATATTGTTGTTTGTATACAATGATGCTGGTTTAATTGAGATGACACTCAATACTAGTCATGGTAGGATTTCATCCTTGTTAATGACCATGTGAACTAGTTGTGCTACTAAGAGCGCGGTTGCATTATACATTAAAAGAATAAGAATACTTTAAACTTTAAAATGTTTGAAAGTTTAAATTGTCATAAATTGGTGATAGAGGATGTCACACACTTTATGAATTATTATGTGGATTATTGAATGCACACATACAAACTTCACTAATTGAATTCTTGAAATAAGTATTCTCAAAATTATGATAGATCAAGTTGGTTGATTTATGCCTTGTCAACAAGTATGATTGTCATTACTTGAGGCATAATTCATCAACTGAAATTTTCATGCATTGATCTATTTGGTATTTGGATAAAGGATGTTAAACAATTATTATAATAAATAAAATACTTGGTATGTTTGATTTTATAATATATTGTATCTTATATTTGCATGTTTAATCCGTGAATAAATTTATTTATTCTAAATCGTCCGTTGTCAATTAATGATATAGGAGTATCATTAAACTAAGACAAATCTGAGAGATATGGTAGAATGTACTTGAAAGTATATTGATGAGAATGCATACCAATTTCAGATGATATTCAAGGAATTGAATATAGGACTTATCCCAACTACATAATTTACTTTATGGATATTGTTGTTAAGTAAATTATGAATAGTTATCCTCAGACTTGAGATACCAGATAAGTGTCATGAATGTAGTGCATTTCTGTGGGGCAACTTAACGCTATACGTAACTGGTAGTCATAAGGGTTGTTTCCTGAAGTGTTGCAAAGTTCATGCGTTATTCTCGTAGTCAAAATAGAATTTGTTCCTTCAAAGTTATTTAGAGTTTAATACTGCTGGGCCCCTCGTAGGGTTGACAAGATGTTTGCATGGCCATGCCCAAAGTTCTCCCCTGAATATGTTTAGAAGATTTGGTAATCTTGCTCAATCACTAATAACGAGAAACATGATGGTTGAATAAAGAATGACTTAATTCCATATCTTTATTTAACATGGTATTAGAAACAAAAGGATAATAATAATGAGAAATCATTAAAAGGTTTTCCAGTAGCCTTGCTCGAGTTGTACTAGAGGCATCGAAGTGTTGCTAGACGCTAACCGATGTGATCACTCTATTAAGATATGTCCAAGTGGGAGCTGTTGGTTTTATGGACAATAAATTAATAGACGTGTGTTAGGATCGAACTCGAGACCACGGGATTGCACACTTTACGTATGAGAATTAAAGTTAATAATTAAATATAAATGTTGTATTTATTTATTAATTAAACAAAATAATTATAATGAACGTTATGTAATTAAGTGTAATGGACTAACGGTCGTTAAATGTAATTGGAAAGGACTAGAATGCAAATCAATTTTTGGAAGGTTTCGGAATACCTTGTGGGATACTCCATCCGATCGGCCACAAGGAAACCCAACCCATATCCAACTCAACTTGTTCTCCAAGTTTTGCTAAGTATATATACAAGGCTAGGGGTCTTGTGTTTTGCATCTCTTGTACTCATAACCTAAAACCAAAAGGTGTTTGTATGTTTTTTGTATTTGAAACCAATCGTACAACCTTTATGGGTGTCGATCATCATCTTTTCTAAAACATAATTATTTTGTTTAATTAAAACTAGCATTACTTTAATTTGTTTTAGTACGTGTGTACAAGAACGTGGTAATAACATACTTTTGTTATTATTCTTGGATTGAATTACAAAACGGTAAGGGGTAATTCTTATAATCCTATAAACCCTAATTAGGGTTCATCCTTATTGCTAGTTTGTGGATTTGATTCTTGTTCGGCTAGAATCAAGAAAGGTACGCATACTTTATTCTTAGTTAATTAATTATTCATTATATGTTCTTATACGCTTCCGCACTTGCTTTGATGTTTTGTGTTTTATTTTTGAATGTCATGTTATCTAATTCCAACAGAAAGAATATGATGAGTTGATGTTTAGCTTTTCTTAAGAATAGATCGAAAAACAATGGTATGTGCCATTAACAATATTGTTACATATTATTGATATTTAGAATTTGATTATCATGATTGTTTCCACATCATTAACACTTTTAGGGATTGCTACTTGCTAATACTTGGCAGACAAAAAAAATGGCTTGCCAAAGGACATGTTACGTTTGATGCACTAAAATGATTGTTAAGGTTTCTGTTTTCCATTTTAATTTTAAACATAGTAAATCTATTTTTATTTGCTATTTGTAGTACCAGTATACATTGTAATTAAATCCATAAATTGGGTTTTTCTAACATGTGCCCCGGGAGCACATGTTAGAAAAATAAATTAAGCTTAGATTGTAGAAGTAGTGGTGTTGAATTGAAGATTTCACAAAGTAACTTAACGTTGCATATATATAAGTGCGGAAATCGTTTTATATTTGTTCAGGAATGTGTTAAAAATATGAAACAATTTTGTACTTTATATGTTACACATATTTTGTGCTAAAATTAAATGATCATAAAGATTTTTGTGTAGAACTTTTTATGTGAGGAATATATTACAATATTTGTTACTCCGTATATGTAATTTACTGTGTGATATCTAGAAAGTGGGTGGAATAGGTGTAAGACTACTGTTGTTACTTTTTGACTTTTGAAACATGACCATGAATGATGTGCCCATGACCCATATATGCTATTTAATATTTAGATCTTAAATCTTCTAACTTTTTCTTTTATATTACATTTATCAAATATATCTAACGTTTGCATTAATAATGTTGATGCACAAATGACTCAAGCAAAGAAGTACGGATGATAATGTATTCACAATACTCAATTTGGTGGTGATGGATGTCCATTAATATTTTGATGAGATTTTAGAGAAAACAGGCGTTTTAACCACCAATGAGTGTATTTGTACAAGCTCTCTTGAATTGAATAATTTGAATAATGTAAAGTATGTGTGTCTTCGCAGTTTAAAAAAACGTAATTCATATAACTTTTTATTAGGCATTTACAATGCTTTTGTCACAACCATTATATAGAAATTCCTTAAAAAATAAATGACATTTTCCGTAACCCGTCGCAAAACATAAGTAACGAGTCCTCGTGAATGCTATTTGATTCCATATATGAGTATAAATAAAATGATGTTTGAACATTAAAGTTACAATACAATGATGTAGGGGTGTTCATTGGTTCGGTTATCAGGTTGTTTGGTTTGTTCATTTCGGTTAATTTGGTTAAAAAAAATTCTAGGGTATAATCGAGAACCGAACCAAACCGAATTTAAATTGATTAAACCGACAACCGAATCCCAAAAACCGAATCGAATAACCCGAATTATATAAATTTAATTATTTATTCATTTAATATATAGATTTTTAGCAAATAAAAAAATTAAAAATTAATAAATATTTATGGCATAAAAGAGTTTTAAGATAACTTTTTTATATAAATATATAAAAAAAATATATATATATTTATTTGAATTCGGTTTTTGGTTTGGATTGCTAAAACTATAATCGAACCGAAAATCAAATATTTAATTTGGTTCGGTTCGATTTTGATAAATTCGGTTCGGTTACGAGTTCGGGTCAGTTCGGTTTCGATTATCAAACAACTCAAAAAAGAACAATGAAGTACTTTCTTGTTTGACACTCAAGTGAAGAAAGAAAATAGACTAGGAACTGTTAGGGTGGGTGATGAGAGTATGGGGCAAAGAAATTTGTGCAAGTTTTGTCAAATGACTCGAATCAACTATTTCCATCCTCATCATGCTTATGTAGACATGTAATTAAGATGAGTGTTTTCTTGCTATAAACTAAAGCCAAAGACTAGACAGTTAGCAAGATTTAGCAAGTTGTTCAAATTCAAATTGAAGTTAAAAGTTAAGTGAGTATGATGACCATGTACTTTTACTTCATGTCAATAAACACGTTATTTTTTTGGCTAGATGAAATTGGGGACTTTTGTTATGTCTTGTTACATTTATAGATAAATATTGTTACTTCATTAAAAAATCACATAAGTGTGTTTTCAAAAATTGACTCACATTAATCTTGGAAACCTCAAATATGAATTCACATGAACTTTCATGGGCCGTGCTTAGCACGGCAAAAAAAATTTCCTGGTGATTTATCAAAAATCCCAACAAACCTGGTTAACTAGAGGATAGTGTAGCATGTGTGACAAACACTTTTTCTATTCTTTTTTTAATCTCTACTTCTTAATAATACAAACTAAAAAGTAATATATTACATTAATTATATACAAAGTTATCTAAAAAGACATATTAATTAACTAATTGGGCTACCTTAGTTCCTTTATTGTTGGGCCTTACAATTTCTTTATTTATTTTTGGCCTGTACTAGAACATGGAATACACGATCAAGCCATCAAGGAACTTCAAGAAGATCATCAATACTTCGCATATAGAACTCGTAGCAGTCGACGATAATATGCACAAGAATAACACTCAATATCGATCTATTATAGATTACGAAGAGAAGATACAACACAGAAGACTCCTCCCCCTCACCTCTATTTTTAAAGATGAAGGGAGAGAACACAAGTCTTAAAACGACATATAGGTCATCTGAAAACAAGACAAAAACTTGGAAACATATTTGGTACTAACTTGAAAACATATATCCCGAACTAATTCTTACAGCTAAACATTACCAAACTAGAGCTAAAACGTTCATTAAACCCAAAGGAATATCAAGATAATGTGCATACTAATCATCACAATTTCCACCATAGTATCACAATTAGTCGATACCAATACACATCAGCTTTAACATGTGTTGGAACCTCGAACCGGGAATCATCTTCATCAAAAAAACCAATAGCAATACCCGCTACTAGTTACACCCCAAAACCCGTTTTTAAGTATTTAATTAAGAGTATACCATCGAGTAAGTTTGACTATGACTTTCATGAGTTGAAGGCTTTATATGATTTGCTAGTTAAACCAAATAGTCAAACAATAAGTAATAGTATACGTAATATGAAAGTAGATAGTATTATGTGGCTCAAGCATTAGAAAAAATAATTTGAGGGACCCAAGTTGCCAGAAACCTAAATTAGTACCAGAACCAACTTGTTATAGTATTGGAATAAACTTGTTTTAGTACTAGACAACCTTGTTCTAGCATGTAGGGACTAAAATTGCCAAGTGATTAAACTAGTACCTGGTATTTATAACTAAATACTTCCCGAGCCTTCTAAGACATTCCAAAGAGTTTTAGGAGTGTGTGTGATTTGGATGTGACGACACAACAAGAAAAAAATAGGGAGAAGACAAAGGCTTAGTTTATGACCACGTTATGAAGGTTTAGGGTTTTAGATCAAGGATTTAATCCCTAGCAATGATCCTATGCAAGTAAGTAATCTTTATATTCTGAATTGATCGCTAACTGAAGAGATAGGGTTCATAAGCAAGATTGGAGGTTTTGGATAATGGATATTCTAAAACTAGTATTGAAGTGTTTATGGAATTCGGATTAAGAGAAAATTGGTGATGTTAGGATATGATAATGATATGATTATGTGAATAATAACTAGGATTCATTTATTGTTATGGGTGGGTTAGACACCCTTAATTATTATGTAAAATAGATGTGTTAATATGTATTGGTGATCATTTGACTAGGAAAGCAAGTAAAGAAAAGGATGGTGACTTGTTGTTAATATTAGCTTGTATTTAAGGTAAGTAACCATGACTATAACATGTTTTGTATAGAAATTATCATATTATGTGTTTGTTAGTAATTGTGTTAAGGAATAGGAAGGCTTGACATAGTGGGCATGGATAATTGCTAAAGACTTAGTTATGTGTTGACAAGGTTTGTGTTAGTCTATTGACATTAAACTAACAAAATTATGTAGATATTGGTAATACTAGAAAATGATGACTTGATTATGTCTTATGATTGAAGAACTAGCATGATATGTTCTTAGTTTGATTTGGCTTAGGATGCTATGATTCGATGACGATTGGTAATGTATTCATAATGCATATATGATGATGTTTATATGGTCATATGTTATTGCGGGTTAAATACTAAGCGTTTTCACTTATGGTTTAGTTGTTTAACCGTTTTGTGGGTACTTATGTATTGAAGGTAAGACCTTGATTAAGGTCCAGGATTGGAAGCTGATACGCTTACTCGCTTACACAGCGCGTTCGGGGTCAAAGGAACTTCCTTTTCGTCGAGCAAGTTTTTCAACACCCTAGGCAGTGGTTTTTCAACACCCTAGGCAGTGAACCTAATCGTTGTAGTGTAGTATTAGGGTAAGCCACGGGTATTGATATCGTTCTCTAGGGGAATAGGAATGCTACTGAGAAGTTACTACGCTAAGGTTGGGGTTGAGGAAGATTATTTTTTTTGTCTTTTTATATTTTTTAGAAAATGAAAAGGTACGAATCTCGGGGTTTGGATTTGGGGGTTGGTATTTCTACCGATTACTCTACTATTATCTATTCTAATTAACTAAGCTAGGGGTAGTCTATGTCTATTGTTGTGTGCTCGTATGATGATCAAGAATGTATTTACTTAGGTTTTATTACTCCCTAGTTATCTCCTATTGATGGTTGAATTGTCACGTCCTTATTCTTAACGCGTTGTGTTTCTAAGGTCGTAGGGTATGCATTTATCCCTAACTCTTTGAAGCTACCAAAGGTTAATGACTACAAAATATCTAGGATTTATAAACTTAACACTAAGGTATTCTTTGGATGTTTAGCCTACAATAACTCTAGGTGATTATAAACTAAGGTTCAACAAAGATTAATCAAGCATTAATAGCACAACGGATGACCTATCGCAATACTAGGTCAATCACAATTAAGATAAGAGACAACCAATCAATAATCAATAACTAGGTTTCATATTACCTAAGCAAACACACAAATAAATTAGCCGGACATGGAGAACATGCAAGCATACAAACAATCAATTGAAGACATAATTGAATTAATGAAGTAAAACACTTATCTTGATGTAAGATAGGGTATGAAACCCTAAAATACTGTACAAGACAGCCTTGGTTCGGTTTAGGTTTTTACTCCACAAAACTACACACTAAAAACTAAAAAATTCGGATTCTATATATAGTGTTACAAACTGCGACGGCGTCACTCTTTAATTGTGACGCCGTCGGGTCGCCTTCGTTAGGGTTTCGTCTTGGCCACGTTAGCATTGTGACGGCGTCACCTTATGCCTGTGACGCCGTCGCCTTCAGTCTCTGACGCCGTCTGGATCAAATCTAGGCCGTCTGAGCTGCGACGCCCTACTCTTTTAAAACCTGATGCCTAGGGGTGTTCAAAAAAACCGTGAAACCGACAAACCGAGCCGAACCGCTCAATCCGAAACCGAAAAAACCCGAAACCGAATAAACCGAAACCGATAAAAACCGAAACCGAAAAAACCCGCTTATTACGGATCGATTTCGGTTTTAATATTTAGATATCCATGGTTAACCGAACCGAACCGTATATAATATACATGAAGGTTTTTAACTAAATATTTAAATAACACTACAAGTATCGATTACATTATTACACTACTCTTATTGTATAACGAATTTTGTGCTTCTAATGTACACGTTTACTAAACATCCATGTGTGAAAATATATTAATGTGTTTGTAACATATAAACATCGAACAAATATTTTTTTTAATGTGTCATGTATGCTTATTTGAACATAATTATTGTGACGAAATAATTTTAAAATGAATTTAGTTTATTCAATATTATTTAATACACTAAAGTTGGTTTTACCTTTTAGATCATGTTATTGTTCATATGGTTAAACTTATTTAAACGTCTAAAATGGTTAACCGTGAACCGAACCGCGGATAACCGCTCATTTCGGGTAACCGCGTGTACGGTTACCCGCCTAACACGGTTCGGTTTCGGGTAGTAAAATGAATTACCCGCCCCGTGATGGATAGTTAAAATATCCCAACTAACCGAACCGAACCGCCCCATGAACACCCCTAGTGATGCCATCACTTGTAAATAAGCAATTTGGCTACTGAGTCGTCACAAAACTTGTTCCGACGGCGTCACAAGTAGAACCTGATGCCGTCCCCTTCAGTTCCAGCAGCCTGAGTATCTCGATTCTTGACTTTGGCCATTTTCTTCATATATTCGCGCCTTTTCGTCCGAATAAGTGTCATTCCAGCAATTTGCCTTCAAGAGACCTAAAAAGTGAAAAGGAACGAAATTAAGAAGTAACGGATACAAAAGTGATCAATTAAGGGCTTAAACGACCCCTCAAAAAGGTACCTTTTAAATCCTTATCAAATATCCCTACACTTGGTATTTGCTTGTCCTCAAGCAAATGTGCTTTTAGCCAATTGATTTATAAATTAGGGGTCATGAAGCATTAGTTTAGAACGATCCACAACACATATAAGCCCCGCAAAAGTCATAACAAGCACGGAAATTACATACTAGCAGCTCACATGGGGTGTTTGGATACTCACATCTCTCGGGTGTATACGAAATATAACAAATTGGAAATGGAAGATAAACACTCATTAACCGGTCCTAGTACATAGATTACCATAGGCTTGAAACTAGATCAAACCTCCATCGCTTTGGCGTAAGCACCTAGGAAAGACTATCCAAGAGGTCTTTTAAAGGGTTGTAATGTTAGGCTTACGGTAGGGAAACACTGGGTTCGGTGGGATAGGCGATTTAGTGGTGGCAAGTCAAAAATCTTTATGTTACAAGCATGCGAAGAATGGCGTTGCTAAGCCAAGACTCGACACTCTAAACTCTAGATAACTGAAATAAATAAACATAAATTTAAAGATAGATGTAGGAGCCCGTATGCTTTTTCTTTTTTTTTATTGAACACTCTATTTTTTTTTCTTTTTCTCTTTTTTTCTATATATTTTTCGATTTTTTTTTCGTACACTTTTACTCTACCATCCTCAACGATAACATCAAAATAATAGGGATTTATAGGCACATCCCTACACTTGAGTTTTTATTACTCTAACACTAATTTGACCCGAATTGAAAAGATCAAAACACTTGGAGTACATTATTACACAAATAAAGAGAATTTGAATTTAAAGTTCCCTTCCCGTCATTTCATAAAATTTAACTTTTCCCATGAGTCCCAATCGTCCCAAAACTGTGTACAAAGGATATGACTCGACTAAGCAACTTATGCAAGCAACTAGATAATTGAACTAATGGTTTAGTGTGATAACAATAATGCACTAAAGGTGAGTGCATACAAGGTAGGCTAAGGCGATTTGGGTGTACATTTGGGGGTGGATTGTAAACAATGCTCTTCATTGATATTCCGTAAAACCGAAACATCACTAGAACCGCGAAAAGGATAGGCTCTGAGGGGTTAACTAGGGGTATCGTGTACTAAAGATGAGTACAACGCAAAGGTGTGGGGGAATTACTCAACCGATGTGGAAGAAGTAATTATATTACGGGTATCAAACAAGGGTTATCCTAATGCCTCTTATCATTTAGTTATTCCTAACTACACAAGTGTAGTCTTACTAGCGATCTCGGAATGCATCACAAAACAAGTTCTAGAATCTATTATACTACCGGTTCACACTCTAAGCATTAAAGATGAATGCTTTAATTCCTACAAATCTAAGGGCGATCCTCACATTTTGGGTGGAATTTAAGTGGTAAAGGGTTTTTGTGCTAGTCATATAATTTCCTATCCATGAGACGCTTTATTAAGACTAATGGCCCACTCCTATATGTCATAAAAAATTTTAAATTTGGTGCCAAAATTACCCTAACCGATATTTCTCATGGTTTATTACACAAATGAAATTGGATAAAGCAAATAATCAAGGATAAGCATAGTTTCAAAGTCCCCGTTTTATTTTCCCTCCCTACACTTAAACTGAACATTGTCCCCAATGTTCCCCGAAAGTATCAAAGTTGATAATGGAAGGTAATTAAAAACGAAAGAAACTAGTACTCTCCTGATTAGCTCGGTAGGATCCGTGTGAAGTGGTGGTTACATCTTTCTTCAAGAAGAATGTTTGCGTGAAAATCTCCTTCTCATCTTATGTATCTTCTTCTTGATAAATTAAACCTGCACACTTTGAAGAAAACAAACGAAACCTTCGCGTAAAATCGGCAGTAACAATATATATATATATATATATATATATATATATATATATATATATATATATATATATATATATATATATATATATATATATATATGTATATATGACTCTACTAAACTAGGATATAATACTTGTGGAATGGATGTTTACAGATTTTCTGGAAAATTAAGACTTGGAAAATTCCAAAAATTTATAAGTAGCTCAGAAAACGAGAAAAAGTAATAAGTTGTTTCTGCTCCTCCTGACGCCGTCAGGTTGCGATCCTGACGCCGTCAGGTTATCCTGACAGAAACTGGTCTGCGATTTTCTGGAAAAAATTCTGTAAAATTTTTATCTTTAAAACCTGAAAAAATTTCCTGCAAAACATCCATTATGACTCGATACTAGCATTTGACTCGAACAAACACACATGTATATCTTTTAAATAATTATAATTCTCATGTTTACGTTTCTTTTGAAAACGTGTGTAATCCTCCCTACACTTATCCCTTATGTAAAATACCTTTATATTTAATTAAGACGAGGTTAAAGACAAAATAAAGCATTTTTACAAATTTAAACATGAGAATAAATAATCAATAAAAGATACACGACACAAACAAGCAAACAATTAAGCATGGGTTGCCTCCTACGAAGCGCTTTTCTTTATTTATGAATCTTGTAGCTAGACTCGAAGTGGTGCCCCTACGTACCGATATAAGTAAGCTTATCCTCAAGAATGTCATAAGGATCAAACTTATCATTTAAGTTCCTAGTAGTACGTTTGGTTCGATATGCCTTTTCAAATTTCTCTCCATCGGGGTCATAGATCGTTATCCTAATGTGCCACTCTCCATTACCATCACTAGGCGGTCTATCCCAATCCCACCTATGCTTGGGTTTATCGCTCTCAACTTTCCACTTATTCATGACAAGGTTGAAGGGCAAGCTTCCTAGGAACTCGGTCATCTTCCTAAATACTAAGGCGTCCTCGAACGGGTTCACTTCCATGTCCCCAGCCAATTCTTTTTCATGAAAAGTTGCTTTACTAGCAAAGGCTTCATCTAGATAAAAAGGCCGTTGGGGACCTATGAAGTTCTTATTAATCTAAGGTCCATATCTAGATTGTGCTCTATCCAACCTAATTTCGTGTGGGATTTCCTCTTCTTTATAGTAAGTATGCTTTTTGACATCGTAAATTGACCTAGCACTCCCTTCTCCTACCACTATTTTGGATATCTTACAATCAATGATGGCACTAGCGGTAGCTAAGAATCCTCTTCCTACAAGCAATGGGCATTTCGGGTCCTTATTCATGTCTAGCACATGGAAATCCGCCAAAAGAGTCCTACGTGTACTACCATGTCTTTTATTATCCCTACCGGATATGCAATACTACCGTCCGCTAGACCTAAGATGGTTTCCGTTGGTTCTATCTTACCTAAGTTAAGGCTTCTATGGAGGGACAACGCAACAAGATTGATGCATGACCCTAAGTCGGCTAGAGCATCGAGAGGTTTGGAAGTTCCAAGCCTACACGGAAGAGTGAATAGCCCGGGATCGTCTAACTTCTTAGGTAAATTATTTTGCACAAAAGCGGATCCATGTTTTCCAAGTCTAAGTTCTAGCTCATATTTTTCTTTTAGAGCATTATAATAGGGTGCATGAGCTAAGACTTGAAGAACCGGTTTTTCTTGATGGAGTTCCTTGTACTCCTCCTCTAGATTAGGTTTGGGTTCTTGGTTGACGGGTTTCTCAAGAGTAGGTTTTACCAATGGTGCGGGGCCTTGGTACCTCATTTTGGATTGCTTGGAACCCTTGTTGATAGCGTTCACCGAGTGGACCATTTGGTGTGAGGGGCATGGATGCGCACTCTCCCATGGTGAACAAGAACATGAAGTCGATGAAATCAAACTCACTTTTGGGTTCTTTATAGTATCACTTGGGAGTGCTACAATTTCATGGTCATTAAAGGATTTTAAGAGGGCATCAAGCTTGTTTGTCATCTCGCTTTGTCGTCGCTTAAAATCGGCTTCAAGCTTAGTCAATCGAGTTTCTTGAGATGACATGAATCTAGATGCAATTGCCTCAAGACTAGTGGGGTTCCCGGTGTTTGTAGGGTTGAACCTATTAGGTGGACTAGATGAGCTTTAGGGTGTGCTTGAATTTTGGTTCCACTTAAGGTTAGGGTGATTCCTCCATGAGGGGTTGTAAGAATTTCCTAAGTTGTTTTGTTCGGGCTTGAAAGTGTACCACTTCTCTCCCGCTCCGTCGGTACGCGTGGAGGCGTAGTCCGAAAAAGCTTGTTCGGGGAGTCTTGTGCAATCTCGAGTGTCGTGGGAACCACTACACAATTCACAAGGTAGAGTGATTTTGTTCACTTGTTGTGAAGACTTAGGATTGTCGTAAGAGCTCATGAGGAATTTGACTTGATCTTCGAGCTCGAGCATCCTACGGTCGGAAGATTGTGAGTCAGTGAGAGGCAAGGAGATTGCCTTTACGGTTTTGGGCAACTCACAGGGGTCATTCCAACTTTCGTTGTCATAGAGAGCAAGGTCCTCTATTATACCCCATGATTCTTCCGCGGTGAGATCACTAAGTTTTCCACCGGCCGCTTGGTCAATGGATCGCTTAGTGGGGAAGTTGACATGATCGTAGAAGAGTTGGACTTGAAGCCAAAGATCAATGCCGTGATGAGGGACTCTATGGAGTAAGTCCTTGAATCGAGTCCATGCTTCGTAGAGAGATTCACCTTGACGTTGTTGGAACATCATGATTTCATTCCTAAGCTTAGTAGTTCTCCCCGGTGGGAAAAATTGAGCAAGGAAACGAGAGGTGAGATCATCCCAACTTGAGATGGAGCCGGCAGGAAGTCGCTCAAGCCAATTACTAGCTTGGTCCCGTAGAGAGAATTGGAAGAGACGCAGACGCGTGGTCTCCCGAGTAGTAGCATCGAGGTCGATGGAATCGACAATTTTAAGGAAATACTTAAGATGCTGATTAGGATCTTCGGAACGAAGTCCATGGAATGCACATCCGTTTTGCACTAACCGGATGGTGTCGAATCGCAGGGCCATAGTTTGGGCTTGGTCGGGAAGCTCAATGGTGTTCTTATAGCCTAGGTGACTTGGTCTCGAGTATTCACCAATAGTACGGCCTTTTGGTGGGTCATTTGGTGGTGGGTTGATGAGTGGTGGTTGGTTATCACCTTCCATAATGAAAAGTGATGGGATTGCGAACAAAGGTCACGAAGACGGGGGATAGACTACGAGGAAGCTAAAAATGGGAAAAAAAAAACTTACTTGATAGGAATCAAGCAAGGAAACCTAAACGAGGTGGACTCCTAACTAGCTATTCTATTCCCCGACAGAGGCGCCAAAAACTTGATACGCTTACACAGCGCGTTCGGGGTCAAAGGAACTTCCTTTTTATCGAGCAAGTTTTTCAACACCCTAGGCAGTGAACCTAATCGTTGTAGTGTAGTATTAGGGTAAGCCACGCGTATTGATATCGTTCTCTAGGGGAATAGGAATGCTAGTGAGAAGTTACTACGCTAAGGTTGGGGTTGAGGAAGATTATTTTTTTATCTTTTTATATTTTTTAGGAAATGGAAAGGTACGAATCTCGGGGTTTGGATTTGGGGGTTGGTATTTCTACCGATTACTCTACTATTATCTATTCTAATTAACTAAGCTAGGGGTAGTCTATGTCTATTGTTGTGTGCTCGTATGATGATTAAGAATGTATTTACTTAGGTTTTATTACTCCCTAGTTATCTCCTATTGATGGTTGAATTGTCACGTCCTTATTCTTAAAGCGTTGTGTTTCTAAGGTCGTAGGGTATGCGTTTATCCCTAACTCTTTGAAGCTACCAAAGGTTAATGACTACAAAATCTCTAGGATTTATAAACTTAACACTAAGGTATTCTTTGGATGTTTAGCCTACAATAACTCTATGTGATTATAAACTAAGGTTCAACAAAGATTAATCAAGCATTAATAGCACAACGGATGACCTATCGGAATACTAGGTCAATCACAATTAAGATAAGAGACAACCAATCAATAATCAATAACTAGGTTTCATATTACCTAAGCAAACACACAAATAAATTAGCCGGACATGGAGAACATGCAAGCATACACACAATCAATTGAAGACATAATTGAATTAATGAAGTAAAACACTTATCTTGATGTAAGATATGGTATGGAACCCTAAAATACTGTACAAGACAGCCTTGGTTCGGTTTAGGTTTTTACTCCACAAAACTACACACTAAAAACTAAAAAATTCGGATTCTATATATAGTGTTACAAACTGCGACGACGTCACTCTTTAATTGTGACGCCGTCGGGTCGCCGTCATTAGGGTTTCGTCTTGGCCACGTTAGCATTGTGACGGTGTCACCTTATGCCTGTGACGCCGTCACCTTCAGTCTCTGATGCCGTCTGGATCAAATCTAGGCCGTCTGAGCTGCGACGCCCTACTCTTTTAAAACCTGATGCCGTCACTTGTAAATAAGCAATTTGGCTACTGAGTCGTCACAAAACTTGTTCCGACGGCGTCACAAGTAGAACCTGACGCCGTCCCCTTTAGTTCCAGCAGCCTGAGTATCTCGATTCTTGACTTTGGCCATTTTCTTCGTATATTCGCGTCTTTTCGTCCGAATAAGTGTCATTCCAGCAATTTGCCTTCAAGAGACCTAAAAAGTAAAAAGGAATGAAATTAAGCAGTAACGGATACAAAAGTGATCAATTAAGGGCTTAAACGACCCCTCAAAAAGGCACCTTTTAAATCCTTATCAGAAGCTCTGGAATTGGATGTACTTGGTATATGTAAATGATGTTAGAATTAGGTGTCGAGCTCAAGTCATGGTTGTACCCCCAAGTGTCATAAAATAGTTTGTAAATGTTGTTTTGAAGTGTTTAGTCCAGGTTTTTGTTTTTGAATAAAGTTCAAATGTGTTTTTTTTAAGTAAAATGTAAGGAAAGCGGGTCAAAATGGGTGTTTGGCAAAACACCTGTCACTTTGTAAAGCACGTTTCCACGGGTTATTTGGACCAAGTATGATCATGAAAATGGTTTATATATTGTTTTAAAGTATTCTGAAAGTTCTTATATTGTGTCGAGATGTGAAAGTTGAGTTTTAGTCAAGTATGAAAACAAAAAAGCAAGTAGTGCAAAATTTTGTATCCACTTTGAAAGATTATGAGTGTGTGAGAGAGAAAGTGAGGAGAGAGAATGAGAGGAATGGTGAGGCGCGAAAACACACGACGGTTCACAACGGGACTAGAGAGAGGGACAACGACACAACTATAAACAGACATAACTACAGAGAACACCGATCTCCAATTGCATCATTTATGTTCTTCAATATTCCGAGAAGTTGGGGGGTTGGCGAACTATGGAGAGAGTTCAAACAACTTGGGATGGTGTGCGACATCTTCATGGTGAAGAAGTTGCTTATGAGTGGACAGAAATATGGATTTTTCAGATACAAAAATGTGTACGACGAAGATCGAATGTGTGAGAGGTTACGAAATATTGGTGTGGGGGCAACAAGATTAATAGTTTTTAAGGCATATGACAGAAAGGAGAAAGAAACAAAAGATGATGGAAATAGAGCCAGCAAAGTGGGGAGTCAAGGGCGGAAATTTGGCGATCAAGGTTTGCGAGATGTGAGGAAGTACAAGGATGTGGTGGCGGGTTGGCACGAAAACAAGGAAAACAATTGGGACCAATTGATTGCGAAGACACACATGGAGGAACAAGGGGGTGTAGACGAGAAAGAAAAAAGAATAATCAACGTGGATAGCAAGTATATAGAGGAGGAAACAATGAGGATAGGAGTCATTAGGGAAGTAAGAAACATAGAATTTTTGGATACACTGGAAAAGTTATGCGAGGCAGAAGGTATGGATGACGTACATGTTAAGTATCTGGGGGGTTTGGAGGTGATGCTTGTATTTGATTAAGAAGAAACGGTGAAAAACGTGATTGATAACAATTATCATAGACTTAGAAGATGGGTATGGAAACTGAGACGTTGGGAACCTGAGTTTAGGCCGTCTGGACGTCTAACATGGATAAGCATTTTTGGGGTACTGATCGGTTGCTGGAACAAGAAGACGTTTTGACAAATTGCGGCCTGGAACAGGACGATCTATGATATGACAAACTGCTCATTACAGGGGTCTCAATCATTAACAATGGGGAGGGTCCTTATACATGCAATACAAAAGTACATTAATCAGAGAGGAGGTATATTTGAAGTTGGGTAAAAGGATGTACAAAATTCATGTGGTAGAAGAAATTAGAGATATAGTAAAGGTTGGGGATGACAACGAGGAAAACAGTGGGTCGAATGACGATGTGAAAGAGATGAGGCAGACTGTGGAAGGTGCGGTGAATGAGGAAGGTCCAGACAAAAATTCCGATATCGATAAAGAGGATGAAGATGGTGACCGGAAAATGTGGGAAAACCATAGGGCAAAAGGAAGTTGGAAAGGGTCGGAAGTCAATGTTGGAATCACTCCTAAACATTAATTCAAGTGTTAGTGATTCATATGTAATAGTTAGCTTAATATGGCTTTTATGTTAGTAATCATGCCAAGGCTTATGTAGAAAGCCCATGAGCCTTGGCCCAAGTCCAATAAGGAAAGGAAGGGACTAGGAGTGTTGCCCTAGCTCCCTCTCCTATAAATAGTCTTGTAATACCCTCACTTGAGGGTTGGTTGTTCAATTCATTCACTCTTTTACACCTTACGCATAACCGGTCATAGTCTATACGTGTGTGTGTGTTTGTATTTGTTCAACCGATCTCTTACTCTTCTCTATTTCTTCTATTGATGCTTGTGTTACTAATATGGGAACCTAACAGTGGTATCATTCGCCAAATAGTTGGGTGAACACATTTTTGTTGTTTTGAAGGTTTTTAGTCTTACGCGTAAATGAGATTCTAACTTTTTCACGCTTAAAAACGTATTGTTTACACTTTTTAATCCAAGATTCTTGTCCTTTCAACGTTTTAAGGTGTTAAAATATCTGTTTTTGGCAAAAAGTTTCAAACTTTACGTGTGGATCATTGTTTTTAAGCTAGGTTTTTTACGTGGGTATTGTTCTACGCGTAACTGTTTTCTAAGCTTTGGATCATCAAGTTTCACACTTTTGTGTTATTTTGGTGATATTGAAGCTATTTCATCACAAGAATCTGGTTTGGAAACATCAGTTGGCAGAAATCACTTTTGGCTAATTTCTACGAGTAAGTGAAACCCTAATCTTACGCGTAACTTTTCCGTGGTTTAATCTTCAGTTTCGTGGATTACTCAGTGTTTTTCTTGCTTGGATAAGCCTGAAAACACTTTGACTTTGGATATCTTTTGCACTGTGATAGTGTAAAAGATCTTTTGGATAAAACCCTAAATTTACGCATAAGCTTAAGCTTACGCGTAGAACCCATTACGCATAAGATTCATCTTACGCCTAAGCTTTGTCTTACGCATAAGGTAATCCTACGCTTAAGTTTTCTACGCCTAACTTTCTGTTTACGCATAACTTTAGTGTTTTCTCATTTCTTACGCGTAAGCTAATCCTACGCGTAACTATTACTGTTACGCGTATCTTTGGTGTTTTTACGCATAAGTGGTACTTTGCTTTTCTGTGATTTCTACGCCTAAGGATACTTCATCAACAACGGTTCATTCGACTACAAAGATCCATTTAACAACACAAGTTTTCAACATGTCACAACCACCATACTCTAACTATTTTCCTTACACTTATCATCATCAACAACAACAACAACTAAGTCCACAACATCAACAATTTAATCATCAACAACAAATTTATCAACAACAATTTAATCAACAACATACTCCACAACTTGGAACAATTCCACCACCACAAATGGTTCAACCACCACCTAGTCTTCAAGTACAACCTTACACAAACTTCTACAACCAACATCCATCCAGGAATACTATGAAGGAACCGACATGGTTTGGCAAGATGTGTGAAGCCTTAAGTAGCCAACAATCAATTCATGAAGCTGGCTCACTTGATAGACCTCCAATGCTCACTCCCAGAAATTATGATCAATGGGTGATAAGGTTCTTTAGGTTTTGTGATCTAAAGAAGCCACATGGAAAGTTTTTAAAGAAGGTCATTATGGAAGGTCCATTTCAGATGCCTACTGTTATCACACCCGCAGATCCAGATGCCAATCCACCAAGAGATGCTGTCACCAACATTGCAACTATCTCCGACCTCACTGGTGATGAACTTCTACACTTTGAAGCCGATGAACTAGCAATGCAATACATCCTTTTGGGACTACCCAATCCGATCCTTCGAAGTGTTGATGCTCAAAAGACAGCTAAAGCAATGTGGGAACATATTCATCTTCTAATGGAAGGCACACCACTCAATCAGGAAGACATGGAATCCAAAATCTACTTGGCTTATGAACACTTCATGATTGAACCAGGAGAGACATTAGAGTCATATCATCATCGCTTTTCAGACATCATTAATGATTTGGACAAACACAACATCATCATGCCTCGAATTGCTGTCAACACTAAGTTCCTCAGTAGTCTTGGTCCGGAATGGGAGAAGTATGTCATTTTTCTCCGCCAGGCTAAGAACCTTCATCATGCTACATACGGATTGTTGTACGACTATTTGAAGCCTCACCAAAAAGAAGTTGACAAAGAAAGGACTATCCGTGGACTCCCGACTTCACAGTCAATTCCTGATAATCAACAACTTGCTTTGTGGGCTCAAACTAATCTTCCTCCTCAAACAGCTCAGCAACCAGCTCCTCAACCAACTGCAACCATTACACCATATGATCAGTCACAGCAACAACCTCAACAAACTCAATTGGTTCCATACAACAACAACAATGCTCAAGCACTTTACAGTGAAGCTGATGAGGTCTCTGCTGCTTTCGATGAATTGCAACAAGGATTTGTTATGATTGCTAAAGCCTTCGGTCGGTATACAAACAAATCCAACAATCGCATTCGTTCCTCATCCAACACAAGGAATCAAGCTGTTGTAAACAATGGACGTGTTAAAGTTCAGAACCGTGGTTATGGTCGTCAGATGGGAGGTGGTCAAGGGTTTAATTCTATTGAAAGGAATAACATGGGTGCTCCGCAACAACAAAGGGGTCAAGTGGTTGAACAGGGGAATGCTCAGAATGGGGTTAATGGTCTTCGTTGTTATAACTGCAATGAAAAGGGTCATCTGGCTAATGCATGTCCTAAGCCGAGGACAAGAGGCAGTGCTTATCACAAAGAGGCGTTGCTCTTGGCTCTTAAGGATGAAGCTGGTGGAACTCTTACAAACAAGGAACAGAGCTTTATGGCAGATGCAGATTCTGATGATGATATGGAGGACTTGCAGGCTAATGCAGCAGTGATGTTGATGGCACAAATGCAAGCTCTACACATGAGTAACACAGGCCCAGTGTATGACACTGATGGCTAGTCTCAGGTACCGGAACAAAATATACTCATCCCTGATCTGATATCTCCGCCAATTTCTCCATCCGACCAGGATCAGAGTGTTCAACATGAGCAATCCACATCTCATTCCGATGATTATCAAATAGATCCCGTAGTTATATTTGACGATCAAGATGACCTTATGGTTAATATTGATAATCAAGTTGACTCCGTGATTATATTTGAGGATCTAAATAATGATCATGTTGAGACTCACGTTGAACAAAATGAGCTTCGGTCTAATAGAGAAATTGAGCTCCTGACCTTAATTAAAGACCAACACTCTCGGTTGGAAATTTGCACTAAATTAAAAGAGAAAAATGCACTGTTAATTAGGGATAATGAATGCTTAATTCGAGAAATCAATTTTTTTAAAACTCAAGAAAAACGTGAAGAAGGTTTTGAAGTCGCTTTTGCTAAATCTCATCAAAACGAAAAATCATTAGAACGACAGATACGTGATCTAGCCGTTTCCAAGAATGCTTTGTTGTCTCAAATAGAACAACTGAAACATGAACATAAACAACAACTTAACGCTCTTACTTTGGAAACACAAAAATCCAAGGCTGAGTTGTTAACTTGTCAAAAACAGTTCTCTGAATACAAACAGCATTCTACCAAACGAATAGATAACTATCTTGAAGAAATTGTAGACTTACAACACAAAATCAAAGAGTTTCGAAATGTTGTTTATAAACATGGTGAGTCAATCACAACTATTCAAAAGTTTACTTTTAAACCAAATCCAAATGGATATGGACAAATTCTTGCTGATTACAAACCTAAGTTTTCAAACAGAGCATTCAAACCAAATCCTAAAGTTTACAGTGCAGAACATAGAATTGATGATTCAATTATGACTGTTGTTGAATATAATCGCATGGAGGAATTAGATGCTGATGACGAGAGTCGGTCAAAAATGGAAAATGTCGTTTATAACAAACCATTTAACTATTCAAAAGCTGTAACTTTTGTCACACAACAAGATACCTCTAACAAACCTTTGGTTATCACACCAGTTTCTGAAGTTAGTCCCCAACACAATGGTGCACAAATTAATGGTCCTTTACCTTCACTTAGTGAAGTAACAGCTAAAGCCGAAAGTTGTCGTGTTATCAAATATTTTGACACTTTCTTATCTGACCTCAAAATTTTGGAACGTGAGATTGATTTTCATTCTGAAATAAAAGTTCAACATTTTCAATCGCCAATGGCGCGAGAACAAAGAGATATTCTTCAAAAAAGAATTTTACCCCATGTCAAAAAGTTGAAAACTTGTGCACTATATTGGGAAAGGGATTTTCACAAGGAACTTGGTCTCATGAAAACAGTTTTCGAGAAAACAGAAACATCGATTTCAAATACTAAACGTAAAAAGAAACTGTTGAGAAAAGATGTTGATCGACTCTTGGAAGATGTTATCTGTGCTGATATCCATAATGTTGTGTTATTACAATCTGTTGCATATGCATCTGATCATCTCTGTGCTGACACTGTTGATTCTGTTGTAATTGTTGAGAATACTGATAATGTGCTTCAGATCGAGTCTTTAAAAGTTGAAAATGAACGATTATTAAACGAACTTTCAAATGCAAAACGTCGTCTTAATTGGTGTCAAAAGGATATTCACGATCAACAACTTGTTTTTCAAAACAAAATCGCCAAGTTGCATGCAAAAAATCTTAATCCAAAACTTGAGCAACTGGATAATCAAAACGTGTCTTTTAAGTGTCAAATCTCAAAATATGAACATGAACTTTCAAAAGTTAAACAGGAATATGGTGTCATATTTGATTTACTCAAACAGACTCGTGATGAAGCATCAAACGAACTTGATCATTATCTTGCACACACTAAGAAGTAATGAATTTTTCTGGAAAACTTCGTTCTGAAAATCAAGATTTGGTGCACACTATCATTAAGCAAAGGGAAATGTTAGGAAAGTATGAACAAGTTCAGCCTAGCATCATTAAGAGAATTGCACCAGTAACACTTAGCAAACGTGAACCCAGAATGCCTACTGATAAAACACAAGATACTAATGTGTTTCCCTCTACTGAAACAGGAATAGTTGCCTCTTTTCCCAACGTCCGCACTTCACAGCCTAGGAGCAATACAAGGAAGAATAGGAAGTTGCGACCTAAGAAAAGATCAATAAAGAATGCAGAAGTAGAAGAACACCCTAGGATTTTGAATAAGACTCATATTGCACCCACTTTAGATATTGCATCTGACAAATGTAATGGAAAAAGTGTTGTAATGAATGCTAAACCTTTAAGTACTTTTGATATTCAGTCTGATGCTTCTTGTGTTATTTTTCGTAAAAGTATGCTTTCTGATTGTCATGACAAATGTGTTGCTAGAGCTATCTTGTCTCGTTTAAGGAATCCTAAGAATCGGAATACCCCTAGGCCCACTAATGCTTCTACGTCTGTGCTTGGTAGACCGCCCTCCTTAGATTCTAAGAAACGCATTGATGTCCTTATAGTTCCAGTATCACCTCCAAAGAATGTAGTACCACCTAGTGCATTCACTAAGACTAAAGCTAAGACTAGTTGGAGATGGCAGAAATGGATACATAATACACTAGGATTTAAATGGATGCCTAAAATCATTGATGTGTGTATTTCTACTATAACTGCTGAGGAACCCTCTAACTCATCGGGTTCCACATCTACCTCTATTCCATCTGTGTCGTCTATGTGTAATGTAGGTGATACATATCATCCTTTGGATTGTTGATAGCGGATGTTCCCGACACATGACAGGCAACCTTAAACTGTTATCAAACTTTATTGCAAAGTTCATTGGCACTGTCAGATTCGGGAATGATCACTTCGCAGCTATCATGGGCTACGGAGATTATATCAATGGCAATATTGAAATTAGCAGGGTTTATTATGTGGAAGGCCTCGGTCACAATCTCTTTTCAGTCGGTCAATTATGTGATGGAGATTTGGAAGTTGATTTTCGGGAGAAAACTTGTTTCATTCGTGATCTACAAGGAAACGATCTAATGTCTGGCTCTCGCAATTCTAGTCTATACACAATCTCAATGCAAGACATGGTTGCTTCATCTCCCATCTGTCTACTTTCAAAGGCAACATCAACAAAATCCTGGCTATGGCACCGTCGTCTCTCACATTTAAACTTTCAAACCATCACCAACCTTGCTCGACACAAACTTGTTAAAGGTCTCCCGAGATTCCGATATTCCAAAGATCACCTATGCTCAGCTTGTGAACAAGGGAAAAGCACTCGTGCACATTTTCCTTCAAAGGTGGAACACAGCTCTCAACATGTGCTTCATCTGCTCCACATGGATTTGTGGCCCGATGCGCGTGCAAACGATTAATGGCAAACGCTACATCTTGGTAATTGTCGATGACTATTCACGATGGACTTGGGTTTACTTTCTTCGAAGTAAAGATCAAGCTCCACAGATGATCATCACCTTTCTCACGAAAATTCAAGTTTAGCTCCGGAACATCGTTCGCCAAATCAGAACAGACAAAGGAACTGAATTTGTTAACCAAACTCTTCGATAATTTTATGAGAAAGTGGGAATTGAGCATCAGACATCTATTGCACGTACACCAGAACAAAACGGAGTTGTTGAAAGACGAAACCGAACGTTAGTAGAAGCTGCAAGAACAATGTTAATCAATGCTAAACTTCCAGATTACTTGTGGGCAGAAGCTGTATCAACTGCATGCTATACTCAAAATCGTTCAATGATTACTAAACGCCACAACAAAACACCTTTTGAGCTTATCCATAACCATAAACCGAATCTCAAACACTTTCATGTATTTGGATCCCTTTGCTATCCGAATAATGATCGTGATGACTTTGGTAAGCTCAAAGCCAAAGCTGACATTGGAGTATTTATAGGATATTGTGAAAATTCTAAGGGTTTCTGGATCTGGAATCGTCGTACAAAGCAGGTTATGAAAATGATTCATGCTAATTTTGATGAACTTACTGAGATGGCTTCTGAGCATAACAGCTTAGAACCCGGTCACAACCATTTAAACTTCCCTCAAACCCCATCATCAACTGAATCAAGCCCCCAGCTTACTCGTCAACAAATGGAAAAGCTATTTGCTCCACTGTTTAGTGATGACATTGATGAACGTGCTCCAGGTGTATCCGATGTTTCCGCTGCTCAACCTGATACTACTCTTATACCTGATATACCTGCTACAACAACTACTGTTGAAGAAGCACCACCAGTTGACTCTACAACAACAGTTGAACAAACTGCTTCCAACGACGCTGAATCAGCTGCTGAGGTTCTCAATGAAGTACTCCCACCTGCAGATTTTGATCCAAATGCGTTCTTTAACCCGTTTGCCAATGAAACTGCTGCACCTGATGTCACGGAATCATCAACAAACCATTTGAATCCTCAAAATCTGCACAATGTATACCAACATCAACCCTCGACACACCGTTGGACAAAATACCAAACTCTTGAGAACATTATTGGCAACCCAAATCAACCAGTCGTTACAAGACAACGTCTTCACACAGATGGTGAACATTGCATTTATGCACTCACTGTCTGCCAAACTGAGCCTAAAAACATTAAAGATGCAATGACAAAAGACAACTGGATTGAATCCATGCAAGAAGAACTCAACCAATTCAAACGTCTTGAAGTATGGGAACTGGTTGAAAGACCAACAGGGGTCTACGTTATTGGTCTCTAATGGATTTGGAAGAACAAATTGGATGCTGAAGGCAACGTAATCAGAAACAAGTCACGTCTGGTGGCTAAGGGTTATAGACAGGAAGAGGGTATTGACTTTGAAGAATCATTTGCTCTGGTTGCTCGTCTTGAGGCTGTTCAGATTTTTCTCGCGTTCGCGGCTCATATGAACATAACGGTCTTTCAGATGGACGTCAAAACTGCTTTTCTGAATGGAAAACTGAAAGAAAAGGTTTATGTCAGCCAGCCAGAAGAATTCGTTGATCCGGAGTTCCCGAACCATGTCTACAAACTAAACAAAGCTCTGTATGGTCTCAAACAAGCTCCTCAGGCGTGGTACGATAAGTTATCATCCTTCCGCGTTGCCAATAAATTCACCAAAGGTTCGGTCGATCCCACACTTTTCATAAAATATCGCGGGGCTCACATCTTAATCGTTCAAATCTATGTGGATGACATCATTTTTGGGTCAACACATTTAAAATACTCAAATGCTTTTGCAAAATTAATGACAAAACATTTTGAAATGTCAATGATGGGTGAACTCACATTCTTTCTAGGAATGCAAGTTTATCAATCACCCCGTGGTATTTTCTTGAGTCAGTCCAAATATGCCCTTGAAATTCTTAGCAAGTTTGGAATGCAAACATGTGACACCTATGCCACACCAATGGCTCATACCAAGAAGCTAGAAGCTGATTTACATGGGAAATTGGTGGACCCTACCAAATACCAAAGTATTATTGGGTCTATCATGTATCTAACAGCTAGCAGACCTGATATTGTTTTTGCCGTATATCTTTGCTCCCGTTATCAGTCGAGACCAACTGAAACCCACCTCTCTGAGGCTAAAAGAATCCTCCGATACATCAAGGGAACCATTAATTTAGGGATCTGGTATCCGAAGGATTCTGGTTTTGAACTAATAGCTTTTTCAGACGCTGATCACGCAGGATGCTTAGACTCTCGGAAAAGCACTTCAGGCGCATTGCAATTTATTGGTTATAAACTGGTGTCATGGCAATCGAAGAAGCAGGATTGTACATCGTTGTCCTCAACAGAAGCAGAATATGTAGCCATGTCGGCGTGTTGTGCTCAAGTCATTTGGATGAGAACACAACTCAAAGACTATGGTTACGTATTTGACAGAATCCCGATGTACTGCGACAATCGGAGTGCTATTGCGATCTCGTGCAACTCTGTTCAACATTCAAAATCAAAGCACATCGATCTTCGATATCATTTCATCAAGGACCACGTGGAACAGGGTACTGTTGAATTATACTTTGTGGGTACAGAATACCAATTGGCAGATCTCCTCACCAAAGCCTTAGCTCCTGCTAGGTTTAATGAGTTGGTCCACCAGATTGGTATGCGGTGTTTGACTCAAGAGGAACTGGATGAACTCTTAAAACATTCTTAAAAACCAGTCAAACACCAAAACCTCTTTTGTAAATATTTTTCAAAAAACAAAATACAAAATTATAAAATCAGATAAAACAACAAAAATATTCTTCTATCTATATTTCTTTTAACATTGCAAGTACAATTCTTCCGCCAACACTCAAATCTTTCAAAATTCAGTATTTTTTTCGATCAAGTGTTGAGGGGGAGAAATAAAATATGTTTCCAGTTTCATATAAACCTTGTACTTGCATGTTACCTTATCCCGGTTGTTTCTCTAAATAATGGTGGTCACTTTTCTGGTTTACTGACACTCCTCGGACTAAAATTTATAAAATTTCATTATTTATTAAGTCGAAGGGGAGTGTCGTCAAAATTCTTTCCAAAATATCATTCGTTTGGTAACCAAAATGGAAGTTAAAGGCATTGATTGTAAATGGTAAAGGTGGAGGGACTAACAATGTCAAAAGCTTAAAGTTATTTTTAATAAAACTACCCACCTAACATTTACTCTTCGCATTTATTATTCCACCAACCATAATCTACGCATACAAATCAACACTCAAATCCGGTTACTTGATCATCAATTTGTAAGTGTTCTTGTGTTCTTAACATGATTACAAACAAGGGTTTTAAATTGTTTTAAAAACCAACGGTTAGATTGTTAGATATGAGTGATTTTTGTGTTCTACGCATAAGCGTATGAACACATAATCAATGGTGTGTGTTTGTATTGAAAAAGATAGTGTCAAAACGTTTATATAACATCATTGAAACTATTTTGATCATAAAAACACACCCAGATACACGAATTGATTGATTTTGAAAACTAGGGTTCATGCGTATATTTGGGGTTTTAAAAATGAGAACGTTTTTTGGTTAAAAAGGTAGTTGAGTGATGTTGTTCTTATGGTGAATTGATGATATCTAGGCTCAGAACCAACCCAGAAACACTAATTGATCTTTAATTAGAAACTAGGGTTTAAGTTCATACGCATTTGGGTGTTTTTGATTCACTTAAATTTTGATGTTAAAACTTGGATAGAACTACTCATAAGGCTTCTTAGACCTCCCAGAATCACTTTGGTGCAATTTCTATGGCTAGATTACTTACTCGTAAAAATTGAACCTTAGGGTTTAAGTTTACGCATAAGTGTTCTTACGCATAACTGTTAAATGTGTATTCATGCTATGATCTGATGGTGAATGAATGTATGTGTTAATATTGGTGCTATGATGATCTTATTTCAGGTTTGGTACTCGTTAAAATTCAGAATCAAGGTTGTTTGACATCTACGCATAAGGATCACCTTACGCATAGCATGTTATGCGTAAGAGAAATCTTACGCGTAACTATTACGCGTAAGGTTCTACATAAGGGACTACGCGTATCCTGTGAAGGATATGCGTAAACAGTGACCTCTACGCATAAGGTTGACTCTTACGAGTAAGGTTTATATACGCTTACGCGTAAGCTCTACGCATAAGGTCCCCTTTTCCCATGCGTAATATTTCTTACGCGTAAGTCAAGATCCTACGCATAAGCTTGCGTTTACGCGTATATCACTCCTGTTTATGCATAAGCTTGCCATTTCTACGCCTAAGCCTTGTTTTAACCTTATTTATGAATTGTTACGCGTGCAAACTTGTAAATAAATAAATCACAACGCCACGAAACCAATAATGTCACTATAAGCTTAATTGTTTAACAAGTTGTGAATAATAAGTGAAAACATGAACTTTAAAACTTAAAGTTAATTAACTCACGAAACTTATCACGACATCATTGGACTATTGGTCAAACAAGTGACATTGGACTCGTAACAATCATCGACATATCACATTCAATAATTAGACAATATAACCATCTGTTGACTAACATAATGTCTTTCGATATGTTGGTTCTTTTGGCTAAATATCTTTCAGATCATGACATGGACGCTCAAATGCAGAATGTGGATGCACCAAATGTTCTCACCGTTGCTGATATCTTACCTAATGGCTATCCGATGAAGATTGGAAAGAACAATCTTCGGGTTGACTTTGATACTCTCACCTACTCAGAATCGTCTTGCCTGATAGCAGTGGACATTCTGAAGAACCATTCTTATCAGAATATGCTCACCAACTCTGCCACAGTTCTGAAGATCTACATACAGCAATTCTGGCACACAATGAAGCAGATCAAAGGGCAAAATGCTGTGACTGTGACTCTCAATCACAAGCAAGTCACCATTACACAAGCAGACTTGCGGCTATTCTCCTCATTCCTGTCATTGAACCAACTGAGTACAACGCTACACCTACTGAAGAGGTCATTCTGCAATTCATAATCGACATCGGTTATGACGAAGCTACAGGGGTAATCAACAAGCACTCTTACGTTGATCTGAAGAATATCCCTCAGCCCTGGAGAACCCTCTTCATCATCATCACAAAATCTGTTTCTTGACGGGATAGTGGTTATGAGCATCCCAAGCTCATGGAACTACAGATTTTCTAGGCTTTGGTCAACATGAAACATATCGAAGTTGAAGCTCTGATATGGGATGACATGATGTCTTTCCTCAAAAAGCTAGGCACCAAGATCCCATACATCAGATACACAAAACTGCTGATCGAGAGAGCTCTTGGGTTAAATCCCGATATTCCCTTGAGACTCGACGACCCAAACAATCACTCCATGTTGTATGAGCCTACTCTCACAGTCAGATTCAAGGAATCTACAACAAAGAAACAGGGTGCTGTGCTGCCGGATCACCTTCTCTCTGATACAATCAAACAGCTTTACTCATACAAAAGGTATCTGGTAGCAGTTGATGAAGGTAAAGTTGGTTTTCTCGATGACAAGTCTTCTGGTACACCTATTAGGAAAACCAGAAGAGGCAGTGCAGGAAGTGTTGCAAGCACTGAGAGTCAACGAAAGTTCCCTAAGAGGAAACCTCCACTCAAAAGGAAAGTTCCATCTAAGGAAGCTGTTCCTATTCCCATTCCCAAGTCTGAACCGCAAAGAAAGCTAGTCGATGAAGACTCAGAAAACACTGATACGGATGAAGAAGTTTTCTACTCTGAAACTCCAAACGTTGAAACTGAGAAAGTAGCAAAACCTCCAAGTCCCAAAGGTGATGATAACGCTACACGCGTCGTTCGGGGTCAAAGGAACTTCCTTTTCTTCGAGCAAGTTTTATAACACCCTAGGCAGTGAACCTAATCGTTGTAGTGTAGTAATTAGGGTAAGCCACGGGTATTGATATCGTTCTCTAGGGGAATAGGAATGCTAGTAGGGAGTTACTACGCTAAGGTTAAGGTTGAGGAAGATTATTTTTTATCTTTTTATATTTTATGAAAATGGAAAGGTACGAATCTCGGGTATTGGATTTGGGGGGTTGGTATTTCTACCGATTACTCTACTATTATCTAATTATCTAAACTAAGGTTGTGGGAGTCTATGTCTAATTAATGTGTGCTCGTATGATAGTTTAAAGATGTGTTTACTTAGTTTGTATTACTCCTTAATTATCTCCTATTGATGGTTGAGTGTCAAGTCTTATTCCTAGTTGCGTTGTGTGTCTAAAGTTGTAGGGTATGCGTTTCTCCCTAACTCTTTGAACTTACCAAAGGGTCTTGTCTACAAACCCACTAGAGATTATAGACTCCTACTCTAAGGCGCTCTTCGGATGGTTTAGCCTACAATCACTCAGGTAATTATACTCTAAGGTTCACAAAGATGAATCAAGCATTAAGTGCACAACGGATGACCTATCGCATTACTAGATCATAAATCAACTAAGATAAGAAACAACCAATCAATATTCAATAATTAAGTTTCATACTTCCTAAGCAAACACACAAATAAATTAGCCGGACATGGAGAACATGCAAGCATACACACAAATAATCAAAGACATAATTGAATTAATGAAGCAAAGACTTATCTTGATGTAAGATAGGGTTAAAAACCCTAAAATACTATACAAGACACCGTAGGTTCGGTTTTAGGTTTTTACTCCAAAGACTCTCCACCCAAAGACTGAAAAATTCGGATTCTATATATAAGATTACAATTGCGACGGCGTCACCTTATGTTTAGTGACGCCGTCGTGTCGCCGCCATTAGGGTTTCGTCTTGGCCACGTTAACCTTGCGACGGCGTCACCTTATGTCCGTGACGCCGTCCTCTTCAGCTTCTGACGTCGTCTGGATTGCATCTAGGCCGTCTGAGTAGCGACGGCCTACTCTTTCACCACTAGACGCCGTCTCTTGAAAATACGAGTTTTGAGTTCTGTCCCGTCACAATAATTTTGGGACGGCGTCACCAATAGCACCTGACGCCGTCGCCTTCTAACTTCAGCAACTGTGAGTGCCTTGATTTCGACTTTGGCCATTTTCTTCATATATTCGCGCCTTTCCGTCCAAATAAGTGCCATTCCAGCATTTTGCCTTCACGAGACCTAAAAAGTGAAAAAGGAACGATATTAAGCAATAACGGACACAAAAGTGATCAAATAAGGACTTAAACGACCCCTCAAAATGGTACCTTTTAAAACCTTATCAAATATCCCTACACTTGTTATTTGCTTGTCCTCAATTAAATGTGCTTTTAGCCAATTAATTTATAAGTTAGGGGTCATGAAGCATTAATTCAAAACGGTCCACAACACATATAAGCCCCGCAAAAGTCATAACAAGCACGGAAATTACATACTAGCACCTCACATGGGGTGTTTGGATACTCACATCTCTCTCGGGTGTATATATGAAACATAACAAAATAGGAAATGGAAGATAAACACTCATTAACCGGTCCTAGTACATAGATTACCATAGGCTTGAGAATAGATCAAACCTCCATCGCTTTGGCGTAAGCACCTAGGAAAGACTATCAAAGAGGTCTTTTAAAGGGTTGTAATGTTAGGCTTACGGTAGGGAAACAAGGGTTTGGTGGGATAGGCTATTTAGTGGTGGCAAGTCAAAAATCTCTATGTTAAATGCATATGAAGAATGGCGTTGCTAAGCCAAGACTCGACACTCTAAACTTTAGATAACTGAAATAAACATAAATTTAAAGATAGATGTAGGATGGTAGCCCGTTTTTTTTTTTTTTTTTTTTTTTTTTTCGATTTTTTTTTTTTTTTAATCATACACTTTTACTCTACCATCCTCTACGATAACATCAAAATACTAGGGATTTATGAGCACATCCCTACACTTGAGTTTTTATTACTCTAACACTAATTTGACCCGATTTGAAAAGATTAAAACACTTGGGGTACATTATTACGCAAACAAAGGGAATTTGAATTTAATGTTCCCTTCCCGTCATTTCATAAACTTTAACTTTTCCCATGAATCCCAATCATCCCAAAACTGTATACAAAGGATATGACTCGACTTAGCAACTTATGCAAGCAACTAGATAATTGAACTAAGGGTTTAGAGTGATAACAAACATTTGCACTAAAAGTGAGTGCATAAGGGGTAGGCTAAGGCGATTTGGGTGTATATTTGGGGGTGGAGTGTAAACAATGCTCTTCATTGATATTCCGGGAAAACCGAAATATCACGAGAACCGCGAAAAGGATAGGCTCTGAGGGGTTAACTAGGGGTATCGTGTACTAAAGATGAGTACAACGCAAAGGGTGTGGGGGAATTACTCAACCGAAGTGGAAGAAGCAATTATATTACAGGTATCAAACAAGGGTTATCCTAATGCCTCTTATCATTTAGTTATTCCTAACTACACAAGTGTAGCCTCACTTGCGATCTCGGAATGCATCACAAAACAAGTTCTAGAATCTATTATACTACCGGTTCACACTCTAAGCATTAAAGATGAATGCTTTAATTCCTACTAATCTAAGGGCGATCCTCACATTTTGGGTGGAATTTGGGTGGTAAAGGGTTTTTGTGCTAGTCATGCAACTTCCTATCCGTGAGACGCTTTTGTTAAGACTAATGGCCCACTCCTATATGTCATGAAAAATTTTAAATTTGGTGCCAAAATTACCCTAACCGACATTTTCTCATGGTTTATTACACAATCACAATTGGACGAAACAAATAATCAAGGATAAGCATAGTTTCAAAGTTCCCGTTTTATTTTCCCTCCCTACACTTAAACTGAACATTGTCCCCAATGTTCCCCGAAAGTATCAAAGTTATGATAAAAGAAGGTAATTAAAAACGAAAGAAACTAATACTCCCCTGATTAGCTCGGTAGGATCCGTGTAAAGTGGTGGTTAAACTCTTTTCCAAGAAGAATTATTGCGTGAAAAGCTCCTTCCAATCTTATGTAACTTCTTCTTGACAAACTAAACCTGCACACTTGAAGAGAACAAACGAAACCTTCGCGTAAAATCGGCGGTAATAATATATAAGACTCGATTTAAACTAAGATATAATGCTTGTGGAATGGATGTTTACAGAATTTCTAAGAAAATTAAGACCTGGAAAATTCCAAAAATTTATAAGTAGCTCAGAAAATGAGAAAAAGTAATCTGATGTTTTTACTCCTTCCTGACGCCGTCAGGTTGCAATCCTGACGCCGTCAGGTTATCCTGACAAAAACTGGTCTGCGATTTTCTGGAAAAAATTCTGGAAAATTTACATCTTTAGAATCTGGAAAAATTTCTGCAAAACATCCATTATGACTCGATACAAGCATTTGACTCGAACAAACAAACATAAATATCTTTTAATTAATTGTTATTCTCATGTTTACGTTTCTTTTGAAAACGTGTGTAATCCTCCCTACACTTATCCCTTATGTAAAATACCTTTATATGCAATTAAGACGAGGTTAAAAACAAAATAAAGCATTTTCACAAATTTAAACATGAGGATAAACAATTAATAAAAGATATATGACACTAACAAGCAAACAATTAAGCATGGGTTGCCTCCCACGAAGCGCTTTTCTTTATTAAAGAGTCTTGTAGCTAGACTCGTAGTCGTGCTCCTACGTACCGATATACGTAAGTCTATCCTCAACAATGTCGTAAGGATCAAACTTATCATTCAAGTTCCTAGTAGTACGTTCGGTTAAATATGCCTTTTCAAACATCTCACCATCGGGATCATAGATTTGTATCCTAATGTGCCACCTTCCATTACCATCACTAGGCGGTCTATTCCAATTCCACATGTGTTCGGATTTCTCAACTATCCACTTATTCATGACAAGGTTAACGGGCAAGCTCCCTAAGAACTCGGTCATCTTCCTAAATACTAAGGCGTCCTCGAACGGGTTCACTTCTATGTCCCTAGCCATTTCTTGTTCTTGGAAAGTTGCTGCACTAGCAAAGGCCTTATCTAGGTAAAAAGGCCTTTGGGGGCCTATGATGTTCTTATTAATCCAAGGTCCATATCGAGAAGGCTCTCTATCCAACCCTATCTCTTGTGGGATTTCCTCATCCTTATAGTATGTATGCTTTTTAACATCGTAAACGGATCTAGCACTCCCCTCTCCTACCACTATTTTGGACATCTTACAATCGATGATGGCACTAGCGGTAGCTAAAAATCCTCTTCCAACTAGTAATGGGCATGTCGGGTCCTTATTCATGTCTAGTACATGAAAGTCGGCCAAAAGAGTCAACTCTCCAACATGTACTACCATGTCCTTTATTATTCCTACCGGACGTGCTATACTACCGTCCGCTAGACCTAAGATAGTTTCCGTTGGTTCAATTTTACCTAGGTTGAGGCTTCTATGAAGGGACAACGGAACGAGATTGATGCATGATCCTAAATCGGCTAGAGCATCGAGTGGCTTGGAAGTCCCAAGTCTACACGGAAGGGTGAATAGCCCGGGATCGTCTAACTTCTTAGGTAAGTTGTTTCGCACAAAGGCGGACCCATGTTTTCCAAGCCTAAGTTCTAACTCATATTTTTCTTTTAAAGCATTATAATAAGGTGCATGAGCTAAGACTTCAAGAATCGGTTTTTCTTGATGGAGTTCCTTGTACTCCTCCTCTAAACTAGGTTTGGATTCTTGGTTGACGGGTTTCTCAAGAGTAGGCTTTTCCAAAGGTGCCGGGCCTTGGTATCTCTTGGATTGCTTGGAACCCTTTTTGATAGCATTTACCGAGTGAATCGTTGGATGAGAGGGGCATGGATGTGCATTCTCCCATGGTGAACGAGAACATGAAGTCGATGCAATCGAATTCACTTTTGGGTTCTTTATGGTATCACTTGGGAGTGCTCCAACTTCCCGCTCATTGAAGGCTTTTAAGAGGGCATCAAGCTTGGTTGTCATCTCGCTTTGTTTTTGCTTAAAATCGGCTTCAAGCTTATTCAATCGAGTTTCTTGAGATGACAAAAATCTAGATGCAATTGCCTCAAGATTAGTAGGGTTCCCGGTATTAGAAGAATTGAACCTATTAGGCGAACTAGATGAGCTTTGGGGTGTGCTTGAGTTTTGGTTCCACTTAAGATTAGGGTGATTTCTCCATGAGGGGTTGTATGAGTTTCCTAAGTTGTTTTGTTCGGGTTTGAAAGTGTACCACTTCTCTCCCGCTCCGTCGGTACGTATGGAGGCGTAGTCCGCAAAAGCTTGTTCGGAGAGCCTTGTGCAATCACGAGTGTCATGGGGACCACTGCATAACTCACAAGGGTAGAGTGATTTGATTCACTTGTCGTGAGGACTTAGGATTTTTGTAGGAGCTCATGAGGAATTTAACTTGATCTTCAAGTTCGATCATCCTACGGTCGGGAGGAGGCAAGGAGATTGCCTTGACGGTTTTGGGCAGCTCACGGGGGTCATCCCAACTTTCGTTGTCATAGAGGGCGAGGTCCTCTATTATTTCCCATGATTCTTCTGCGGTGAGATTACTAAGTTTTCCACCGGTCGCTTGGTCAATGGATCGCTTAGTGGGAAAGTTGACATGATCATAAAAGATTTGGACTTGGAGCCAAAGATCAATGCCGTGATGAGGGAATTTATGAAGTAAGTCCTTGAATCGGGTCCATGCTTCGTAGAAAGATTCACCTTGACGTTGTTGGAACATCAAGATGTCATTCCTAAGCTTAGTGGTTCTCCCCGGTGGGAAAAATTGAGCAAGGAAGCGAGAAGTAAGATCATCCTAACTTGAGATGGAGCCGGCGGGAAGTCGCTCAAGCCAATTACTAGCTTGGTCCCGTAGAGAGAATTGGAAGAGACGCAGGCGCGTGGTCTCCCGAGTAGTAGCATCAAGGTCGATGGAATCGACGATTTTGAGGAAATCCCTCAGATGCTGATTTGGATCTTCGGAACGAAGTCCATGGAATGCACATCCGTTTTGCACCAACCGGATGGTGTCGGATCGCAGGGCCGTAGTTTGGGCTTGGTCGGGAAGCTCAATGGTGTTCCTATAGCTTAAGTGGCTTGGTCTCGAGTATTCACCAAGAGTACGGGCTCTTGGCGGGTCATTTGGTGGTATGTTGATGAATGGTAGTGGGTTATCACCTTCCATGATGAAAAGTGATGGGGTTACGAACAAAGGTTACGAAGAAGGGGGATAGACTAAGAGAAATCTAAAAAAAATAAGAAAAATTTACTTGATAGGAATCAAGCAAAGAAACCTAAACGAGGTGGACTACTAACTAGCTATTCTATTCCCCGGCAGCGGCGCCAAAAACTTGATAACGCTACACGCGTCGTTCGGGGTCAAAGGAACTTCCTTTTCTTCGAGCAAGTTTTATAACACCCTAGGCAGTGAACCTAATCGTTGTAGTGTAGTAATTAGGGTAAGCCACGGGTATTGATATCGTTCTCTAGGGGAATAGGAATGCTAGTAGGGAGTTACTACGCTAAGGTTAAGGTTGAGGAAGATTATTTTTTATCTTTTTATATTTTATGAAAATGGAAAGGTACGAATCTCGGGTATTGGATTTGGGGGGTTGGTATTTCTACTGATTACTCTACTATTATCTAATTATCTAAACTAAGGTTGTGGGAGTCTATGTCTAATTAATGTGTGCTCGTATGATAGTTTAAAGATGTGTTTACTTAGTTTGTATTACTCCTTAATTATCTCCTATTGATGGTTGAGTGTCACGTCTTATTCCTAGTTGCGTTGTGTGTCTAAAGTTGTAGGGTATGCGTTTCTCCCTAACTCTTTGAACTTACCAAAGGGTCTTGTCTATAAACCCACTAGAGATTATAGACTCCTACTCTAAGGCGCTCTTCGGATGGTTTAGCCTACAATCACTCAGGTAATTATACTCTAAGGTTCACAAAGATGAATCAAGGATTAAGTGCACAACGGATGACCTATCGCATTACTAGATCATAAATCAACTAAGATAAGAAACAACCAATCAATATTCGATAATTAAGTTTCATACTTCCTAAGCAAACACACAAATAAATTAGCCGGACATGGAGAACATGCAAGCTTACACACAAATAATCAAAGACATAATTGAATTAATGAAGCAAAGACTTATCTTGATGTAAGATAGGGTTAAAAACCCTAAAATACTGTACAAGACACCGTAGGTTCGGTTTTAGGTTTTTACTCCAAAGATTCTCCACCCAAATACTGAAAAATTCGGATTCTATATATAAGATTACAATTGCGACGGCGTCACCTTATGTTTAGTGACGCCGTCGTGTCGCCGCCATTAGGGTTTCGTCTTGGCCACGTTAACCTTGCGACGGCGTCACCTTATGTCCGTGACGCCGTCCTCTTCAGCTTCTGACGTCGTCTGGATTGCATCTAGGCCGTCTGAGTAGCGACGGCCTACTCTTTCACCACTAGACGCCGTCTCTTGAAAATACGAGTTTTGAGTTCTGTCCCGTCACAATAATTTTGGGACGGCGTCACCAATAGCACCTGACGCCGTCGCCTTCTAACTTCAGCAACTGTGAGTGCCTTGATTTCTACTTTGGCCATTTTCTTCATATATTCGCGCCTTTCCGTCCAAATAAGTGCCATTCTAGCATTTTGCCTTCACGAGACCTAAAAAGTGAAAAGGAACGATATTAAGCAATAACGGACACAAAAGTGATCAAATAAGGACTTAAACGACCCCTCAAAATGGTACCTTTTAAAACCTTATCAGGTGACAAGGGAAAGACTCCGGTGCTTGAGCAAGAAGAAGAAGAAAGTTCGAAAAAGGTGAAAAATTTGAGACTCCAACACATTGCTGAGCAATTCAAACAGCAACAAATTCGTGGCCCTGGAGGGTCAAGTGGTGCACTAACTACACCAGATCCTGATGCGGTTAATCAACCCGATAAGGGAACTGGTACCACCACCCACGATCCACAACAACAGCGACTGGAGGAGACCATCACCTATGATTTTGAAGAACCAGAAAAGGAAAAGTCTGAGAAAGAAAAGACTGATGAAGAGGATGCAGCTCATGCCAAAGCAGAGGAAGAGGCCAGGATTCAGGCTGAAGAAAAGGCTAAAACTAGAAAAGATGACAAAGTGAACTATGATGATTATCTTCTCAACAGTCCAACTCATTCCAAGGAGAAAACTTCTGAACCTCCTAAGGACCCTGAACCTCCTCATGACTCTTCATCATCAGATTCATCCTCTCACTCTTCACCACCACCATCCAGAAGATCAACCAAATCCATATCCAAATCTGTAAAGAAGCCAACGGACTCTTGGATTTCTCGGGCAAAGACAAGGATCATTAAAGCTGTCAAGCAGGTCAGGAAGAAAGACGTGCTTTACAGAAAGCTGAATTTTCTCGCTGACCAGGTTCATTATCTTCATGACGAAAATGAAAAGATGTCAGCTGAAAGGGAGTACATCCAGAAGTTCATGCAACGTGATCCTCAAGAGGAAATGAACGAGATGATCAAAGGTTACACTCACAAGTTCCTTCTTGACATCGTTCCTGGTATGAGAAAAGAAATGTACACCAGACAACTCTATCCGAATCTATTGCATTTGGCCAAGCAAACTATGAGATCAACACCTATGCAAGTGAATATCAATCCAGTTGATCCCATAATATTCTCAGATGCTGAATTGGTTTCCAGGCTAGTAGCTCAAATGTCTAAACGATCTGCAACATTTACTTCTCACGAAGGTAAATTGTTTGAAGCATTGCTGGAATACCAACTCAAATCAGCATACAAAGAAGAGGCTCAAAGGCCTAAACGTCCAAGAGACAATGAAGATAAGGATAAGGATAAAAATGACGAGCCTAAACGTCCAAAGCAGTCTGGAGAACCATCATCTATGCCATCACCACCCCGAAGGACTTCACCACCAAGACGATCTCCTCCTTGCTCTTCTGCTGACAAACCTCAGGACTCTGAGTTACAAAACCGGTGATCACTTTGAGTATACTGGTGGTGACGATGAGGAAGACCCTGAGCCCCAACAACAACCCACCTCTCCAGCTTCAACAAAGAAACCATCATCCTCATCAAAGCCAAAGAAGAAGAAAAAGGCGCCTAAGGCTGATGTCGTCTCCTGGCTAGACGAAGATGACACCGAGTTTGAATGGTTTTCTAAATTTGTTGATGCCACTCCCGCTGTAACTGATGATCCAGATATGGTAGAAGGTCGTACGTTGGAGCATGCTAAGCTACTGCAAGAAAAGTTCTGTGTGAAGAAGATGACGAAATCAGAGTTGAAACGAATCAAGAATGAAGCATTTCAACTACTCAAAGACAGCTCGGAAAGTGCTATTGAAGTTGAATATCACCTTGATAATATAGCACGAGCCATGTCTAACAACATTGATTGGCTCAACCCTGAAGCAAACATCGACTTCACCAAAAGAGACAACCCTCCATACTACACCGACTGGTCTAAACCTCTACCAACAATTGGCCAACCAGATCAACCTAGGATTCCATTTTGCTATTTCTTCAACAAAGATTTGGAATTTCTTCTACACGGTAGCAATGGTACAAAGAAATACGCTACATCAGTTACACTTCCGTTCCCGGCAGCCATATAATCCAACTGCATAGCCATCGAAGAAAAGGCTACCCACATGTTTTCCAACAGCGTGGAACAGTATAACATTGATGCAATGTACGAGATTCATCATTGGCCAGAACGCCGACGAATCTACTACAAGAGCTGCCAGGTTCGAAAATCTCTACATGAAGTGTTCAGTGATAAAGGGATCGTGGCTGTTAAGCATGTCACCCTTTCGTCTAAATGGGATTACACCTTTCTCAAGACTATCGTAGTCAAAAGACAAGATGAAAGGGACTATGAATTATGTGAAGTGGACTTTCAGAACTTGTCTCTCAACGACATTGAAGATTTGTATCTTGCTAAAGTACAGGGAAGAATGAGACATTTCTCGACTGAAATTCAACGTGAATACATCAAGTCCTTATTCATCTTCATCAGAAGCATAGTGATCCAAGAACGTGTAGAAGATTTACAACTTGCTGTTGAATCCTATCAGACCCGTGTCAACTTCACCAGACTTCAGCTAGAATTACCTGACATCAACCAGCTCTCACAATACACTCTCATCAGCAAACCATTCAGAGTAGTTTACCGCAACGAACTACATCGCAACTGCTTGATGGCGTGTAGAGATCTTCACAAGTTTGGGGATCACACATTGAAGATGGTGAGGGACGGTTTGACTTATAGGTTGAAGGAGATACATGAAGGAATTGGTTCTCCAAAGCGATGGAATTCTAAGGATAGACGGGATGTAAAGAGGATCATCACCCTAATTGATGAAAGGTTGTATAGAAGGGACCAGTTCAGAACTCTGGAGAGCTTTGTAGGTGGTCATCCCAGGATTTCTCTCACCGGCTATCAACGCCCTGATCGCATTCCTGGAAAGATTGATGGACTTCCTGGTACCCCTTAAACGGCTTCTATTTCATATTATTTTGGATGTGTGATTTTATATAAATTGACAATGGCTTGTGCACAAATAACAGTGTACAACCCGATCTTGTAATGAAAGGACCCTGTGGTACGCTTCAGTGCCACAATCCTTATAAAAAGAGCGAAAGCTTCTTACTTTTGAGTAAAACCTATCAAACCTTTCAATTTTAAAAGGTTTTGCTCAAAAGAACAAGTACTTCCCCTTATGATTTTCAAAACCTCAACCGTTTATATCACTTGTTGAGGGGGAGTACTTGACTTATAAAATTTTGTTTACAAATTGTTCTTTGTGTAATCTTCCCACAAAACTCAAAATGGTCATATTTATTCTCAACATTTCTTCAAAAATAACATTTATATGCCATTTTTGAGGGGGAGAAAATTATGTGATAAGAAATATGTTGTGTTTTGCTAATGAATCCTCGAGTGAAAAGACTTCAACCCATGAATTGACGGGAACTGAACAGTCATACATTGAAAAGATTTGTCTTCCAAGACTTATCCAAGTAAATTGTACCTATTCGAGAAACTCTTGATAGACATGAACTTTGACGGGTTTGACAACCTTTCGGGGTTGTCCACATCTTCAAGGTAGTTATTAGAGCTAGTTGTCACCTAAAAGCTGACAATGTATCTCTTTAACTATGCAACGTAATCGTGTCTCGCAAGGGATTGTCTATCTTGAGTCGATCAGTTCAAAAAGTGCGCGCTCTTTCCTTACTGTGCAGATTTCTGTCAAAACTCTTAAGCACATGTTGAGGGGGAGTATTTCTGAAAATCTAAAACTCTTGAAGTGTTCAAACATGTTTTTCATTCACAAACACTTCGAGAGATTTTCATGAAAATGATTTTATGGCAATGGAGTTATAAGGTGATTAAGGTTAGGAATAACCGTCCTATGATCCGCCAGAGCCGGAGGGATCTATCCAAGGACACTACCAATAGTTAGAATTAGAAGCCCTTATGTATGATTATAAAAAAGGAGAAAATGAGAATTGGAGAAAGAAGGAGTTGAAGAATTAAAAAGAAAAGCAAAGAAAAGGGTGAAAAGAAATAGCCCTCCAGATTATTCAACTTAGGACAGACACCGGGTTCAATTCATATGCTACTGGTTGTCATTTGATGACGCCGGTATTGATGATTAAAAGTCGTCATGGACCTAGTGACGCATGCACTAAACCTTCTTAGCCACTCAAGCTTCTCCCAAAAGAAGCTTGTTTCATTCTCACAGGGAACCCTACGTAAACTATTGGCTTTCTCTTAGAGATTGCTGGTATTGAAGAAGGAGACCCTCTCCCTAGTCTCCGCTCAGGAAAACCAAAATGCACTATTGAGTCTAGAGCTAAGAGATTCATCAAAAGATCTCATATGTACACTTGACATTTCATCACTTGTCGTTCAATAATAAGAACAATAGTGGTACGTTATCGAGTCCTTCACAGATCTTAGCAATCTGTCGAGAACATTTATGAGAGGTTCACATCTGTGATCCTCAGTGATTGAATGGAAACTCCTGCCAGGGTCAACATCAAACAGCCCTGACAGCAGGTCACTTCGGTAACTCTCCGTGGATTACGCTTAGTGGTCTCAAACGGTCTACAGTCGTGAGGTAATGCTTCAGTGTACCTCAGCGACTCATCTGAACCGTAGGTGTACTTCGGTACATCGCGTTATCTCACTTGTGGGACTCCGGTTCAGGAACGGCTTTTGTGAGAATTAGAGTTGTGTTTTCACACTATGCTGTTAACACTCTCGAAATTCAAACTTGTAAGTGCCGGAATCCGCTTATTACTAACCTTTCCTATGTTTACTTCTTATGAAAGCTCTGGAGCGGACTGATCGTGCAGATTCTCCACATGCTCATGTCAACAACATCACTTATGAAATTTCTCTCATAATCAAAGGCAACACAAAGTCAGAATGATTCTTCGTCAACAAAGAATCTACAAAGTTCAAAGACTTAAAGAACTTCATCAACTATAATCCAATGTTAAAGAGCGTATGAGCATTTTGGAGAAAGACGTGGAGACACTGGAGCAGCGAAGCAAACCTGATGCAGATTACCACAACATACTATCACTTTCAAAGAACAAAGATCAAAGAACAAAGATGACGTCATAGCAGAATACTTCAAAAGAAACAATTTCTCTACACTGGGGAGATTGTTCGAATTAAGACACCTCTTCTTACAAGAAAGAAGAGTGTAAGAAGACGTCAAAGCTACTATTACATCAGCACCTACATCGTTTATCACTTTTTCATTCACCACCAACACTTAGGGGGAGATTGTTGGAATCACTCCTAAACATTAATTGAAGTGTTAGTGATTCATATGTAATAGTTAGCTTAATATGGCTTTTATGTTAGTAATCATGCCAAGGCTTATGTAGAAAGCCCATGAGCCTTGGCCCAAGTCCAATAAGGAAAGGAAGGGACTAGGAGTGTTGCCCTAGCTCCCTCTCCTATAAATAGTCTTGTAATACCATCACTTGAGGGTTGGTTGTTCAATTCATTCACTCTTTTACACCTTACGCATAACCGGTCATAGTCTATACGTGTGTGTGTGTGTTTGTATTTGTTCAACCGATCTCTTACTCTTCTCTATTTCTTCTATTGATGCTTGTGTTACTAATATGGGAACCTAACAGTCAAACTAAAAGTTGGAAATTTCGAGGATGAATGTGACGGTAGCGTAAATGTTGGTAATAGTGAGGAGCAAGTACCAATGGCGGCTGAAAAGAAAGAACATGCGTTGGAAAGGTCAGGAATAAAGCTACAAGAAAATATGGAGCAATGTGAAAATTTTAAAGAAGGAGAAATAATGGGAAAAGAATACACGTGCCTAAACAAAAATGACAAGAATATGGCATTAGATGGGCCTGTTGTCTATTGGGCTAGTGGAGATAAACAAGCTGAAACTTGTAAGTCCAATGATAATGAAAATGATGCAGTGAGTATAAATAATGTAGCCCAACAGTCGATAATTAAGACACCTCAGAAAGAAAGTGATAAGAATGGAATATCATCCACTAATTATTCTCATCAAGATGATTGTGATAATGGTATGCCAATAAATGTTGGGGGTGCAGAACATATGCTAAAACAAAAGGTAGTTGAACGTGTTAACAAGGAAAGAAAGATGGATGAGAATGACAAGTTTCTAATAGAAACAAATGGGTTCACAGAAGGAAGTGGAACAAACAACAACATAAAACACAGGAAACAGGTGGTACGGAAGAGTGTGAAATTAGCAACTAAAGCGGCAACAAGACAACAAAATGTACCGGATGTAGGGAACGATGGTAACAAAGAGCAATTATCAGATGATTATGAAGAGACGCACATAATCAATTCTAAATCGGAGGTGAAAAATGATGGTGATTTACAGGAACAATCTGAATCGTTTCATTGCGACTCAATGATGGGGTCGGGGAAATCACTAAAAGCTGAAGAGATGAAGAAAATTGGAGAGCAAATAGGGATCGTATGGGAGGGTGCGGATATGAAAGAAGTAAATAAGGAAACAATGAACATGGAAGAAATTTCGGGTACTGATCTAGGTCAGTAAACCTGATATTTTTTTTACTAACTGTAGTAGCTGTTTGAAAAAGTTTTAGTATGAAGATTTTGTCATTAAACATACGAGGTAGTGGGACTGATAATAAGAAAAGATGGATTAGAGAATTGTATAGAATGGAATCACCATGTATTTTGGGACTACAAGAAACGAAAGCACGCGAGATTGATGAAGATTGGATAGAGGATTTGTGGGGATCCAAAAACTTTGGTTTTGCACAAGTTGAAGCTAATGGCAGGTCTGGAGGATTAATTACTGTTTGGGATGATAATGTTTTTACTTGTAAGGATGCGGTTGGAGATGACCGATTCATTGCAATAAAAGGCGAGTGGAAAGGGATAAGGGGGACATTGTGGTGGTAAATGTATATGGTCCTCACAAACCGAGACAAAAAACTGAACTGTGGAAGAGATTAACAAGTTTGATGAGCAATGTGACGGCCGCTTGGTGTTTTTTTGGGGATTTCAATGAAGTACGAGGACGAGAAGATAGAATGAATACAAAATTCTGTGAGAGGGAGTCTAACGAGTTCAATGACTTCATAAAAGAGGCGGACTTGATAGAAATTCCACTAGGAGGAAGAAAATTTACAAGAATTAGCGACGATGGACTTAAATTTAGTAAACTTGATAGATTCCTTGTGATAACGAATTTTAATAAAAAATGGGACAACCTAGCGGCTGTTGCATTAGACAGCTAGGAATCAGATCACTGCCCGTTAATTTTGAAAGATGTAAGTGTAGATTTTGGGCCAAATCCATTTCGAGTATTTGATGTATGGTTGGAAGATCACGAGATGGAGCTGGTAGCTAAAGAGGCATGGGATAAACAGGTTGCAGGCTTTAGGCCTGATTGTATCCTTAAGGATAAATTTAAAAACATGAAAGCTGCATTAAAAGACTGGAGTAAAAAGAAATTTGGGGATTTGGATCAAAAAATCGAGGAGTACAAGACACAAGCAATGAACTGGGAAGTTGAGGCTGAATCACGACAACTAAATAGTACGGAATTAAAAACATGGCTAGAAGCAAGAAAAAATTGGATCAATAAGGATCGTGAAAAGATAAGCATGCTTAAACAAAAGGCAAGAGTCAAGTGGGATGTCGAGGGAGATGAAAACTCAAAATATTTTCACTCCATTATAAAAAGACGTAACAATAAGAACAATATTCGAGGGTTAATGGTTAATGGCACGTGAAGTGAGGATCCAATGAAGATCAAGGATGAGATGTTTAAGTACTACAATAATATGTTTATGGAGGATGGGCGGGAAAGACCTAAATTTCATAATTGTAATATTACAAGAATCGATGAGGAAGATGCTAGAAATTTAGAAGTACCATTTAGTGAGACCGAAGTCTGGGAAGCTGTTAAAGGATGTTGAAGTGATAAAGCTCCAGGCCCGGATGGTTTTAACTTTGAATTCATCAAGCGATTGTGGCCCATCATTCGACAAGATGTTATGAAGGCGATACAACGGTTTTGGGAAAGGGCTGAAATTTTGAGAGGGTGCAATGCTTCCTTTGTGACATTAATACCAAAGGTTACAGACCCAATTGGCCTTGGAGACTTTAGACCGATTATCTTGATCGGATGCTATTACAAAATTATTGCAAAAATATTGTCCGAGAGGGTTAAAAAGGTTATAGACAAGGTAATTGGTGAAGTACAAAACACATTCATTTGGGGTCGGTACATACTTGACGGGGTATTAATTGCAAATAAAACTATGGAATATATGAAGAAAAAGAAGATATAAGGGCTAATTTTAAAGTCAATTTTGAAAAGGCATATGATCGACTGAGATGGGAATTTTTAATAGATGTGATGAGACAAATGGGCTTTGGTGACCGATGGTGTAGATGGATATGCACATGTTTAGGGTCTTCCTTCATTTCGGTTTTAGTGAACGGGTCACCAACAAACGAATTCGGGATGACACGTGGCTTAAGACAAGGGAATCCGTTGTCTCCGTTCCTCTTTATCTTGGCGGCGGAGGGGCTCAATACAATCATGAAAGCGGCTATAAGTAGGAATATATTTTAGGGTATTAAGGTTGGGCAGGATGAAGTGATAGTATCACATCTGGAATACGCTGATGATACGATATTCTTTGGTGAGTGGAATCGTTAAAATGCTAGCAAGCTAATGTATATTTTGAAGTGTTTTGAGGAGGTGTCAGGTCTAGCTATTAACCTAAGGAAGAGTTGCTTATATAGGATTGGTTTGGAGGGCGAAAGAGTAGAGGCAATGGCTCGGTTCATGAAGTGTAGTGTGAGAGAGTGTCCTTTCACGTATCTCGGACTTCCTGTTGGAACGAATATGAGAAGAATTGGTGCGTGGCGTACAGTTATTGAAAAATTCAAGAAAAGACTATCGGAATGGAAGGCAAAAACAATGTCTTTTGGAGGAAGGTTAACTTTGCTTAAGTTGGTTCTTGGAAGCTTACCGTTGTACCACTTTTCAATGTTTCGTGTACCGTCGTGTGTGATCAATGTACTTGAGAGAATTTGAAGAGATTTTTTTTGGGGTAGGGTGGAGGAAAACAAAAAAATAGGGTGGGTTAAATGGGATAATGTCATTGCTTCTTATGGGGCGGGAGGGCTGAACATTGGGTCACTAAAATCGAAAAACGTAGCTTTGCTAGGTAAGTGATGGTGGAAATATAGGAAGGGAGGCGATGAAAAACTTTGGTGTAAAGTCATTAGGAGTGTACATGGGATTGATGGGGCATTAGGGAGAAGGGCTGGTATAAGCTCGCGGGGTGGCAGGGGTGATGGGGTATGGAACGAGATCATTAAAGTAGGAAGGTTGGTAGAAGAGTTAGGAATAGATTTTACGTCCTCGTTTGTTAAAAAGGTAGGGGATGGGGTAAATACATGTTTTTGGGAGGACACTTGGCTAGGAGAAGTTAGGTTGAAAGAAAAATTCCCTAGGTTATATGAGCTAGAAAGAGATAAGGATGTTTTGGTGTCGGGAAGGGGTCATTGGGTTGAAGGGGAATGGAGATGGATATAGGATTGGCGTAGAGAACCGAGGGGTAGGGGAGAGGGTGAACGGGTGAAATTATTAAATTGTTTAACAAATGTAATTATGTCTCCAACGTGCAGGGATACATGGAAATGGAAATTGAGCGATGATGTTGACTTTACAGTTAAAGAACTTACTGCCATAATTGAAGATCAAAGCATTACTGAGAGACAAAGTAACCAAGAAACTATATGGAATAAACTCGTGCCAAGGAATATTAACGTGTTTGTTTGGAGAGCTACAAAAGGAAGACTGTCGGTAAGAGTTGAGTTAGAAAAACATGGCATTGACTTAAACACAATGTTATGCCCACGTTGTGATGACCATATTGAGACAGTCGATCATGCACTTGTATTATGTAAGGAGGTAATGAAGTTATGGGATAAAATATATATATGGTGGGGATTTGGAATGGTCGATAAGTTCAGGGCAAAGACATGTTGCAACATCCAGGTTTCTCATCTATGTCAAAGTCGAATAAGATGTTGTGGAGCGTTGTAATATGGGTGACAAGCTACTTCATCTGGAAAAATAGAAATATGCAGGTTTTCAAAGGAAAGTCAGAACACATAGACAAATTGCTCCAAGAGATACAAGTAAAGTGCTTTGAATGGGTTTCGAGGAGATCGAAAAACGGTGCATTACGATGGAAAGAGTGGGTTCATAGGCCACGTGAGTGTACTCTGTCAGGTGCTCAAGAAAATGGCTCAAGTGACTTATAAGGAAACTAATGCTGGAATGAGAGTGTTGACAACAATTATATTCTCGTGATTTTTTGCTACTAATATGGTCATGTGTAGTCTATTTGTGTGGTGCTAAGTAATACTTTGAGCTATGTTGGTTTGGGGCCACTAACGAATTCAAATCCATGTCTCGTGGTGGATGAGTTAGTGGTTCTCCAATTCGTTAATAGTGATAGTTGTGAGGTCTATATGTAATCTATTTGTTTGGTTTTTGGTATAATAAAATTGTTGCCGTTTCAAAAAAAATTTATAGAGAATTAACCGTTCGTCGAATTAAGTTGAGGTCAAAACCATAATCGTAGTCCTTTAAGTCTACTTTCTTATTCAATTGGTTATATGTCCTAATTCCAAGTTTATGTGGGTCAAATTAATAATATACGGCATACTGTCCAGAAAACAGCATGTTGTGCAGGAATGGGTCATGTTTGGAAATTTATATAAAATCAATCGTAAGTCTGTAGGAGTCATGCCACCTATCATTTTAAAGAGAATTGAGTCTAATTTATGTTAAAAATACTTCTAGGAGTTGGTTTATAATATATGTATAAAAGAGTCTTTGATTTGTAACAGAATGTCTTTTCTGGTCATGCCATTTGCACAAATGTTTTGGTCAAATTGAAAAGGGGTGTTTCACTAGTAACCTTAGCTCAAATCCTGAATCTATTGTGAGTCCCTTTAGCCATATGTCCTTCCTCCAAGCCTCAATAGATGTCATATATCCTGCTTCAGTTGTTGAGAAAACCTTCATGTGCTTTAAATTAACTTCCCAACTTCCTGCACATCCATGTATCATCAACTTGTACCCTGTGACTGATCTACCCATGAACGTGATCGATCTTTTCATGACATAGTAAAAATCCACAAAAACCTGTACATTTTTATATAAACTATGATCAAACTTGTCCAACATACCGGCATCTGCAAATTCTATGTCAGGTCTCGGACATACTACCTGATACTCCTGGCTTCTAACTATATATACATATGACCATTTACTCCTCTTCTTTTCAACATCATAGTCACTTGATAGTCCACCCTCCTATGAAAGTATCGTGTGTCCCTAAAAAAGGTCTGTACCAACTTCCTGTTGTGAACCTTGGATTGTGACACCCCTCAAAGTATTACCACTCTGATCCCTAACGATCTCCATACCATTTACATTTCCATTTTATTTATCCAGCAAACCCTTGGTAACCAAGATCTCAGCCTTGCTTCCGTAATAAAAAAAAACTATACCATCTATATAGAGAAATAGATGTAAGAACATATTTAGTGTATAATTACAGTAATAGTCGTCGTTGTCGTCACTGCTCTTTTTAAAACTGCTGCTGAGCAAATGTACATCTTACTGGGCATCCATATCTTCTTTCAATCCAGTCTTCCACCTAGAAATCACCTCACAAGTATCTGTATCATTGAAAGTTGATGACTCATGTGATATATCTTATCCGCTTCAGCAAATGCAATAACATTCTGACTATTATCTTTTCTATACCTGAATATTTCTTGTGTTGAGTGTTGCTCCCTATCACATGTTGAATGATAGTCTATCAATTGTATGATCCTTTTGTGGTTCCACCTTATACTCAACTCCTACAACACTTGCACATAACCCGTACCTACACCAGAACCAATGAAAGTTTCCTTGTATTCCCCACTGCATTGAAACCCATATTCCTTTAAAGCACTACCTATAAAGTAATGTCATCTAACCCCCAGAGCTGAAAACCATCCATAGTTTCACAATATCCCAGTAATATACACTTGACCTTACTAGGTTGAAGCATACATTGCTTAATATAATCAAGCCAGCCAAAAAATTGTAACATATCTATAGGCGTCTCAAATCTAATCGCTGATGATGGTGACCTATTCACTAGATATGTAGAACTAGGTGCAATTTTTGTCCAAAAAACCTTGGACAAACCTGAATGAATCAGAAAAAACTTTACGTTAGCAAAGAAATTAAAGTTAGTCTCATCAACCAACCCATGATGTTGTTGTATCCCTATAACACCCAAATGTCTAGCGACCCACTATTATTATTATTATATAGACCCTAATTCCAATATTCAAGAACATTGCCCATCTTGTTCTCCTTCCCATTTTATATTCTCCAAAGTGCCTCCTACCCTTCAACATCTTCCCGGTTATTTCCAATTGGCCCACCTTGCGTAGGGTTCTGGTGTTACCCCCATATCCAACAAAAACATGCACAACAGCATAAAACACATAAAAGGCCATATAACCAAAAATACTTTAGCTAGCAAGATCATTACCTAATAATTGATATAACCTAACCCTAAAAACATAAGACGGGTTTTTATAAAAGACTTACTTGTTATCCTGCAGTACGTAAGCCATTAGATTAGTCTGTTGCGTGTGTTCACCTTCTTCTTCATAGATCGACTAGTATAAGGGTTTTCGGGAGAAAACCTTACTGTGGGTTAGGTAAGGTATCCATCAATACTGCAAAAGTAGAGCCAGGGCTCGAACCTATGCAAGTTAGGTGAATTATGGATATAGGATAAACCCTAAATCGACTACGGGTTGATTAGGTATGTTTGCGATCGATTTTTGTTTGGGGAAACCTTTACTCGACCGATCATGTACATGAAAAAGAGGAGGAGAGAGTTTTAAGCATTGTTTGTGAGTTATGAGGACCCCTCAAAGTACCTTTGTATTTATAGGGTACTTAGGAAGGATCTACAATACATGTAGGATAATTATTCGAGTTTGTTAGGAAACAAACTCACCCCTCTCTTGTGGTTTGGTTGAATGAGAAACAAAAAACCCTAAGGGTTTATTTGTTTTACTTCTTTTCATTAATTATCCCTTAATATTTATCTCTTGATAAATATTAAGCTTTGAGTAATAACCATTTAACAATTAATGAAAATAATGCCGTATTTTAATTTCATCATTTAATCCAATTCATTTTGTAAACTCTTTTCTTATTTATGGGGTTGCTTGTTCTGTTTACTAGGCATCAGTGTGACCCTTTGGAATTTCTGTGAAGGCAAGTTGTGAAAGCTTGTTGTGTGGTTTGCATACATAAATCACTTCAGACTCCCACTTATGCAAGCACAAGCACGTAGGGACTTATTTCACTATACCAAGAGGTCGCGAGTAAGACATTGCAATACCTCACTCACATAAACTTATTCAATACCCACGTAGTGATATTCTCGACATTAGCTATGATAAGCTATGTCCTAGTCAAACTTCAAGTTGAGCATGTCTCAAGCTGCTGGTTGAGACAAGGGTATATGAGTGTATCCCTTCGTACATTGTCAATATTTTTAGAAATTAGAAGGCATGGATATCTTATCCTTACATTACTTTCATCCTTTCTAGTTTTTCGTGAATCTTTTGAACTCCCACAGTGCTCAGAAACTCTAGTCGTACAACCCTACTTTTCCTCAAATCATAACAGACAAGGGGTCTAGAAAAAATATCATTCTCTCCAGTCTATTTCAACTTGGAGCTGCAAATTTCCATCTCGTCAAATAAGCCATTCTTCCTTACATTTCACTAAACTTGATGCTACCACATAATGCTACACTTTTATGATGTAATTGGAAACTAGATCTAAGCTCGGTGAAAAACAAAGTCAGATGATCTAATTCCTCAAGTCATTGGGATAGTCCGTCACAATCTATGATCCATGTGGTCACTTCTTGACCATGGTTACGTCTAACGTTTGTGCCGCAAATGCATATGAAACTCACAATTTTCGCCGAAATGTTTCTCGTTTCATAATAGCTGTAAAACATTATATTGGTAACTCTCCATGATAATCATCAAATGTCCCTTTTAGAATGAAATGTATTTCATTCATGGATTCAAAATATGCTAATTAGGACTTTAATGACGTCTCATTAAATTGCATAAGTCTGCAACATCACCTTGTTCACAGGTGATTGATTTAGCTCATATCAGGAAGTGATGGGAGTATTTCACTACTTAAAAAAAACCTTCTCGAAGATTCTCTTCAGGAGAACAGTTGAGCCTCAGTACCCATACTTTCTCATGTTGTCTTACTGTTAATGAATCTAATTAAGTCTTGGTACAAATGAATTTAGTATTACTGGATGATAGACTTAGCTAAATTCGCGAAACATTAAACTTAGCATTCAACGATGCACTTCATTTTAAAGAATTAGAAAAAATGGAATTGTACCAACAATTAAGAACTGTGACTCCTTGTTACTGATTCTCCTAAGTCTTTGAGAATTTCAGTACAAGTCTCCTTGAACCGCGATGTAGTGTCGCGTTCCCTGATTTATAGTTCTAGACTTCAAATCTTTTAAGCAAGGTTTCAAAAATCGCTAGGCGGTAGCGTGGCGGTGGGGTACCACCTAGCGATTAATCGGTTAGGCGGAGATTAATCGAGGACTAATCGAATTGAACTTTTATATATAAAATTAAATTTTTTTGAAACTATATGCCCGATTTGACCGATTTATCCCTTATTTGGCCGATTTCTATCCGTAACCGAGTTGGCCGATTTGTCCGATTTGGCCGATTTATGCCCGATTGGCCGATTGTTATCCGATTAATTGATATGTTGACCAATTTTTGACCAAATCGATTAATAAGGCCTATTAGTGAAAATCGTGGAGGTTAATCCCCGCCTAGCGATTAATCACCGATTAATCGGTCGCCAAGGCCGATTTTCGCAACACTGCTTTTAGGTCACATGACCTATTTAACTTTTACACAACAACTCAAGATCAACATTCTATGGTGCCAGACTATATTAGTCCATTGATCTTGAAACCTCCCACTAACCAGTGCAATACTTAGGAATTACCACATAGTTAACTTTCGATCTATCATTTCTGTCATGCTTTGTACACTTTAGTTAAATAATCAAAAGTTAATTAATAAGATATTCTTGCTTTCGCTGCTCAACTCTGAGTTGAACTCACAATCCCGTTGTCTAGTAAAGGACGACTTGGCTTAAGTACATTAACTTGATCTATATAATAGTTGTTAACTTTTGTGAAATTGCTCTTCTTGTAAGATGTATTTCAGTCTTACCAGAGCATTCCAAAGCAGCTATGAGATTTTACTCATGATCTACAAACTTTTGCCCTTTCGAGTTGATTTATAGATACAAGATGCTATTCAGTGGAATATGCGCTTTACTCAATCGCTAGATTTCTAGAAACATAACACTATGCAGTTCTTCTTTATAAATCTTACTTCTCAAATACTTTTAGGATTTTAGCACATCACATGTGAGGTTTTACGCCTTGATTCTTTTCAAGACTTGATCAAGACAACCTATAAGACCAATCGGTACATTTTTTATCTCGTACAAGTGCTTCTTTGATTATATTATCGGAGATAATGCTTTAATTAAAGCTTCTTGTTGTTCTTTGAACCTCCATCATAAATGGATTACATCAAAGTTCATTTCTGCCTTTAAGCCTAAAGGTCGTTTTTAAGCACTTCATTTACTTCACCAATTCTTCCTTAGGGGAACTCATAAAGTATGACTACCTTATTGGTCAAACCAGATAAATTGTTGCCATAGTTCACATTTGGGATTTCTCTAAGTTTTCTCCAAAACTTTTATTCCAGATTTTAAATATATATAATGCTAGATAAATTTAAATTTCAAAGATAAGGAAATGTTTAAAACCTAAAACATTGAAAAAATTAAAACAAGCCCAACAACGGGCAGAAACCAATTTTAAATGTACATTCATAAATTTAAACTATTTAAAATCCTAAATCCCAAAATGAAAAAGATGCACAAGGTCTGTCATCATCTTATGCAAACTTTCCTGCACTGTCCATCAACTGCTTACAAAACTTCTGTTCAGCGCTCCTCTTCACTTCTCATCTATTGTATATTTCAACAAATTAGATCATTTTACTTTCATAATGAAGTGTGAGACAACAGTAATAGTTATGTACTAACCTGAGGTATTAGCAGTATTCACCTTATCCTTTTTGGCTGGACCATTTGGACAAGTCATAGACCAGTTACCTTCTTTCCCGCACTTGAAGTAAGGAAATCACTTTTGTGGTTTACCTTCCTTGAATATGGTCTGGTAATATTTATTCTTCTTCTTCTTCCATCTGCCTCCTCCCCCTTTCCACTTGCCCTTTTACTTGCCATGATTCCCATCCTCCACCAGCACATCTTTTGACTTCTGCTCAAGATTTCTTTCGGCAGTCTTGAGCATACTATGAAGTTCAGCTACGATCTCGCTCTCAACATGAATAACATTATTCATGTTGTAATTGAGTATGAACTACTTATACTCCTTTCTTAATGAGTTCAAGATGAAATCAACAACAAGTTCGGGTGCAATGGCGTAACCTAGCTTTTCAAGTCGATTGATGTATCCGATCATCTTAATCACATGAGCACTCACTGTTGATCCCTCAACCATCTTGCATATAATTTCTCAAATTTACAATTGTGTCAAACCTTTCAGTTCGAGCATGCGCTGGAAAGTAGTGCGCAACTGGTTGATTAGATCAAATGCTCCAATTTCCATATAATTGACTTGGAGCTAGGTGCCATGGTGGCCAGCATCAAACATCCAACATCTACTAAGTCATTTACATGCCTCTGTTAGGCATTTTTAGTTACTACTGGGGCATTAGCCGCTGGTGCTGGATCGATAGGATTCTCCAAGACATACCTCTTTCGTTCAAGTCGGAGTACAATATGAAGATTCATCTCCCTATTATGAAAGTTAAGCCCAATGAGCTTGTCCTTCTCAAGTACAGAGCAAAGTGAAAAAGAGTTATTGTTGTTGTTATATTTTGCCAGCTACAGTTTATGAAGACAAACTCTAGTGATTCAATCTTTTGTCGTAATGACTACTAGACCCTATCATTTTTCTCATTACACAAGGACCCATATTACACTATCACAAAGCACATAACTTTGTCAAATAACTACTTTGTGACATTTTATCTACGGTAAGTGTTTTACCATACAAATCGTCTTGTTGAGACAATTCCTAGGGTCGAGACTCTGATAAATATCATGCATACTTATTCTCTCATGCAGCCTTGGGTCCACTTTGGCGGAAGGCCAATAGACTCTAATATAAAAGCAAGTGGTATTGCAATTCATTGATCTTTGCTTTGGTATACGACCAACGAGTTCAATATCCACCTCTCCCGCGTCAGTTATATACCTACACATGTTGAGATTTGGCATCAACCACCTGTAGGGTCTGAGCTAAGAGAGTGAAACTGTTTAAGGATGGTGCAATAGTATAAGATTACATAGGGTAAGACCTTTTATAGACTCATCAGTCAAAAGTCTTTTCTTTTGTATATCCAGTATTAAAATGGTTTTTCATATTAAAACTCGTTTTAAGTATGAACTATGCATGAGTTCATACCATGATTTGTTTAGTTTTAAAAACAATCAATTTTTAATAAAAGGTCTCTAACCTCAGGTTACCCTTCCTAAGACTTTTAGTTAGTTTCAGATTAATTCATATACGAGTCCATTTTATTACGCAATCTTGCTATCAGAGACCTAGTGCTTAAGTACACCACTTTCTCTTGACTTAAGTAGAGATGCCCAGTTTTATTATGTCCATAGATAATACCGGTTGGCATATTATCTACCTTTTAACATACATATGGAAATAATAAAACATTATGAGACATCTAAGCCATTATCTATTGTTGATCCGAGAGCCACTTCGAAATCAACTTGGGTCTTATCCTAAGGGCTACCATGACACAAGGTAAGAAGGCGTCTTCGGACTCTATATATTCTTAGCATATCCGGAATATGTTCCTTCTTTTTGGAGGCTACTGATTCCTCCATGCTCCCACTAAATCTCCGCCCTCTCTATGTGATTCATCAATTGTTCTACCGTCTGGTCTTCCTTGTGTCATGTCCATCTTGTTTTATATTTAATTAAGTCTTAGTTTTAAAATTAAATTACAAGAGGGAATTTACGTTGGTACGCAGTCCTTTAAACCTAAAATTAAAATATAAATAATACTTCTACGTCACAACCACGTTGTTTATATTTAGGTATAAGACTTGGACTCGTGTTATGAATGATTAACACAAAGCAGGAAAATACTAATAAAGAAAACACACATGTGAAAATACTTAAGCTATGGTTTGCCAGGACATACTACATGTTCACTTGCGCCACACACGTAGCCCATCTTGATAGTATATGCAAACCATGAGTTTTACCCATGTTGTTGCGCTCTACTGCAACTTGTCATTCTACAGAACTGACCGGTTCTTCCCTTATTGCTAATTATTGTTAGTTTCGGAAAAATTCTATCTTTTAAAATTCACCAACCCTAGTTATTTTCTTATTCAAATGTTTAAAAGTTGGTGACTTACGAGAAACCCTGAGTTACCTTGTTTATGGTTTTACAAAAATTTATTATGGACTTTTTAATTATTTTTCCTAAAAAACCATGTTATGAATTCAAACACAAATCCTAGTTTTCATATTCAGGAATGCAATATTCTAAATCGGGTAAAACTGAATCTTTCATCAGTTAATGAAAACTATATTTTTGGTCACCATGATTTGTGCCAGTCGATTTTCTTGATCCCATCTGCCTAGGATCCAAAAAAACGACACACCTAGGGTTTGGGTAAACCCTAGACATCCTTATTTTCCTTCTGAGCTATACCGTTTACCATATGATTTAATTTGGTAACTTTAGGTTTCCTAATATACTTTTAGCATATTTTTAATAAAGTTTGCACTTTATCAAAAATACCTGAAACCCTAAATCATACAAGGTTAAACAAAAGCTTGCAAATAATAATTAGGTTTTTTCATAAATTAGGTACACGAATTAGGGTTTCTTTTAGGTTTATGTTCAGATACTATTGTATCCTCATAGAGATGGAAACTTTATAATTTAGAAAACCATAAAGTTTCAATCTTTATGTAATCAAAAACCTTAAACCCTAATTTTATTACAAGAACATAGTTCTTGTAATCATGACAACACTAATCAAGATTTTGTACGGTTTATTACGAGAGAAAATTACGGTATAAACCCAACCCTAGATCGACAACCTCAAAGGTTATAAAACCCAAGTATTTTGATCTTAGATAAACCAGTACAAATCCTAATTAATTACAAGGGTGATTAAACCCTAGTTGCCATATTTTAAATCATGTAACCCTAAAAACCCTAATATGCACAAATCAACCAATGCAACCTCATAACCAACTTTTATGACAAAAATAGAAATTAATAAGCACCCTAATTAGGTTATATATAATTAGGATGAATCTGATACCATTGTAAGGTTCTGGTGTTTACCCCGCCTGGCCAACAAAAACATGCACAATGGAAAATAACACATAAAAGGACATGCGGCCAGACAAACCCTAGCTAGTAAGATCATAACCTAATCATTGATAAAAACTAACCCTAAACACATAATAAGGGTGTTTTTAAGAAGACTTGCTTGTTATCCTATAGTACGTAAGCTTCTAGATCAGTCTATTGCGCGGGTTTGCCTTCTTCTTCATAGATCGACCAGTATAAGGGTTTTCGGGAAAAAAACCTTACTTCTGGTTATGTTAGGTATTCACTGATACTGCAAAAGTAGAACTAGGGCTCGAACCTATACAAGTTATGTGAATATGAATACCGGGTAAGTTATAACTGCTGCTCTTTACGATAAGTTTGTGTTGGGTTTTTAAGATACTGTTGCTCTTGTAAGAACCAACTGCTCATGGGTTTCATTGAAGAATGCTCTAAGTTATAACTGCTGCTGGTATGATTGAAATTGTTGCTAGTGTATTCAACCTACTGCTGGGTGTTGCTAAAGATGATCAGAGAAATACACTTAGTGGTAACTACTGCTAGACCAAATGAAGCTACTGCTGGTATAAAGTTTCTGCTGTAGAAGACTAAGTACTACCAGAGTAAGATATGTTAGGATTTAGTAAATCCATAAGTAAAAGACTCGGTCAACCCGGGTATGTGTTAGCATTAGAAAGTTCGTAGTCTTATACGTTTAGTCATTAGTAACTACTTAGTTAAGTAACACGGTGGAGGACGGACGGGTCTTTATCCACTGTATACCTGATCCACAACCCGTATGTGGCATATTTTGTGAAAACTATAAATACCCTGATAACGCTACACGCGTCGTTCGGGGTCAAGGAAACTTCCTTTTCTTCGAGCAAGTTTTATAACACCCTAGGCAGTGAACCTAATCGTTGTAGTGTAGTAATTAGGGTAAGCCACGGGTATTGATATCGTTCTCTAGGGGAATAGGAATGCTAGTAAGGAGTTACTACGCTAAGGTTAAGGTTGAGGAAGATTATTTTTGTATTTTTATATTTTTATGAAATGGAAAGATACGAATCTCGGGTATTGTATTTGGGGGGTTGGTATTTCTACCGATTACTCTACTATTATCTAATTATCTAAACTAAGGTTGTGGGAGTCTATGTCTAATTAATGTGTGCTCGTATGATAGTTTAAAGATGTGTTTACTTAGGTTGTATTACTCCTTAATTATCTCCTATTGATGGTTGAGTTGTCACGTCTTATTCTTAGTTGCGTTGTGTGTCTAAAGTTGTAGGGTATGCGTTTCTCCCTAACTCTTTGAACTTACCAAAGGGTATCGTCTACAAACCCACTAGGGATGATAAACTCCTACTCTAAGGCACTCTTTGGATGGTTTAGCCTACAACTACTCAGGTAATTATATTCTAAGGTTCACAAAGATGAATCAAGCATTAAGTACACAACGAATGACCTATCGCATTACTAGATCATTAATCAACTAAGATAAGAAACAACCAATCAATATTCAATAATTAAGTTTCATACTTCCTAAGCAAACACACAAATAAATTAGCCGGACATGGAGAACATGCAAGCATACACACAAATAATCAAAGACATAATTGAATTAATGAAGTAAAGACTTATCTTGATGTAAGATAGGGTTTAAAACCCTAAAATACTATACAAGACACCTTAGGTTCGGTTTTAGGTTTTCACTCCAAAAGACTCTCTACAAAAGACTGAAAAATTCGGATTCTATATATAAGATTACATATGCGACGGCGTCACCTTATGTTTCGTGACGCCGTCGTGTCGCCGTCATTAGGGTTTCGTCTTGGCCACGTTAACCTTGCGACGGCGTCACCTTATGACCGTGACGCCGTCCTCTTCAGCTTCTGATGTCGTCTGGATTGCATCTAGGCCGTCTGAGTAGCGACGGCCTACTCTTTCACAACTAGACGTCGTCGCTTGAAAATACGAGTTTTGGGTTCTGGACCGTCACAACAATTTTGGGACGGCGTCGGCATTAGCACCTGACGCCGTCGCCTTCTAATTTCAGCAGCTGTAAGTGTCTCGATTTTGACTTTAGCCATTTTCTTCATATATTCGCGCCTTTTCGTCCAAATAAGTGCCATTCCAGCATTTGCCTTCAAGAGACCTAAAAAGTGAAAAGGAACGATATTAAGCAATAACGGATACAAAAGTGATCAAATAAGGACTAAAACGACCCCTCAAAATGGTACCTTTTAAAACCTTATCAAATATCCCTACACTTGTTATTTGCTTGTCCTCAAGCAAATGTGCTTTTAACCAATTAATTTATAAGTTAGGGGTCATGAAGCATTAATTCAAAATGGTCCACAACACATATAAGCCCCGCAAAAGTCATAACAAGCACGGAAATTACATACTAGCACCTCACATGGGGTGTTTGGATACTCACATCTCTCTCGGGTGTATATATGAAATATAACAAATGGGAAATGGAAGATAAACACTCATTAACCGGTCCTAGTACATAGATTACCATAGGCTTGAGAATAGATCAAACCTCCATCGCTTTGGCGTAAGCACCTAGGAAATACTATCAAAGAGGTCTTTTAAAGGGTTGTAATGTTAGGCTTACGGTAGGGAAATAAGGGTTTGGTGGGATAGGCTATTTAGTGGTGGTAAGTCAAAAATCTCTATGTTAAATGCATATGAAGAATGGCGTTGCTAAGCCAAGACTCGACACTCTAAACTCTAGATAACTGAAATAAATAAACATAAATTTAAAGGATAGATGTAGGATGGTAGTTCGTTTTTTTTTTTTTTTTCTTTTTTTTTTTTTTTTTTTTTTTTTCATACATTTTTACTCTACCATCCTCTACGATAACATCAAAATACTAGGGATTTATAGGCATGTCCCTACACTTGAGTTTTTATTACTCTAACACTAATTTGACCCGATTTGAAAAGATCAAAACACTTGGGGTACATTATTATGCAAACAAAGGGAATTTGAATTTTTAACGTTCCCTTCCCGTCATTTCATAAACTTTAACTTTTCCCATGAATCCCAATCGTCCCAAAACTGTATACAAAGGATATGACTCGACTTAGCAACTTATGCAAGCAACTAGATAATTGAACTAAGGGTTTAGGGTTATAACAAACATTTGCACTAAAAGTGAGTGCATAAGGGGTAGGCTAAGGCGATTTGGGTGTATATTTGGGGGTGGGGTGTAAACAATGCTCTTCATTGATATTCCGGAAAAACCGAAACATCACGAGAACCGCGAAAAGGATAGGCTCTGAGGGGTTAACTAGGGGTATCGTGTACTAAAGATGAGTACAACGCAAAGGGTGTGGGGGAATTACTCAACCGATGTGGAAGAAGTAATTATATTACAGGTATCAAACAAGGGTTATCCTAATGCCTCTTATCATTTAGGGTTCGTTTGGTAGAACGAAATGGAATAACAACTGAATGGAATACATAACGTAATGGAATAAATGATGTAATGGAATAACTCATTACCATTATTAATCGTGTTTGGTTAGTACAATAGAATGTAATGTAATCAATAGAAAATGACTTAAATACCCTATTTATGATAGAATTTTTTTTATATAATGAGTATTTAAAGATTGGTTTTTATGTAATTTGATTCCATTACAAGATGTAATGAAAAAAAAGAAGGGGGGCCCTAATGAATCAAATTGATGTAATGAGTCATTCTATGTAATGAGTTATTGCATTACATAATAGTAAACAAACATGTTTTCTTCATTACACCGTAATGATCTATTTCATTCACCCTTTCATTACGACATACCAAACGCTACGTTAGTTATTCCTAACTACACAAGTGTAGCCTCACTTGCGATCTCGGAATGAATCACAAAACAAGTTCTAGAATCTAATATACTACCGGTTCACACTCTAAGCATTGAAGATGAATGCTTTTAATTCCTACTAATCTAAGGGCGATCCTCACATTTTGGTGGAATTTGGGTGGTAAAGGGTTTTGTGCTAGTCATGCAACTTCCTATCCATGAGACGCTTTTGTTAAGACTAATGGCCCACTCCTATATGTCATAAAAAAATTTAAATTTGGTGCCAAAATTACCCTAACCGACATTTCCTCATGGTTTATTACACAATCACATTTGGACAAAGCAAATAGTCAAGGATAAGCATAGTTTCAAAGTTCCCGTTTTATTTTCCCTCCCTACACTTAAACTGAACATTGTCCCCAATGTTCCCCGAAAGTATCAAAGTTATGATAAAAGAAGGTAATTAAAAACGAAAGAAGCTAATACTCACTAATACTCCCCTGATTAGCTTGGTAGGATCCGTGTAAAGTGGTGGTTAAATCCTTTTCAAGAAGAATTATTGCGTGAAAAGCTCCTCCCAATCTTATGTAACTTCTTCTCGACAAACCAAACCTGCACACTTGAAGAAAACAAACGAAACCTTCGCGTAAAATCGGCGGTAATAATATATATAAGACTCGATTTAAACTAGGATATAATGCTTGTGGAATGGATGTTTACAGAATTTCTAAGAAAATTAAGACCTGGAAAATTCCAAAAATTTATAAGTAGCTCAGAAAACGAGAAAAAAGTAATCTGATGTTTTTACTCCTTCCTGACGCCGTCAGGTTGCAATCCTGACGCCGTCAGGTTATCCTGACAAAAACTGGTCTGCGATTTTCTGGAAAAAATTCTGGAAAATTTACATCTTTAGAATCTGGAAAAATTTCTGCAAAACATCCATTATGACTCGATACAAGCATTTGACTCGAACAAACAAACATAAATATCTTTTAGTTAATTGTTATTCTCATGTTTACGTTTCTTTTGAAAACGTGTGTAATCCTCCCTACACTTATCCCTTATGTAAAATACCTTTATATGCAATTAAGACGAGGTTAAAAACAAAATAAAGCATTTTTACAAATTTAAACATGAGGATAAACAATTAATAAAAGATATATGACACTAACAAGCAAACAATTAAGCATGGGTTGCCTCCCACGAAGCGCTTTTCTTTATTTAAGAGTCTTGTAGCTAGACTCATAGTCGTGCTCCTACGTTTTCTCATTACCGCCCTCTTGACGGTCTCTAATGGGGGATTCCATGTTGTAGAAGTGCCCTAACATGCACTTCCCAATTAGTCCTATATTCCGGTCCTAGGCTCAAGCAATCCTTATAGAATCCGAAAATCTTAGCCATAACATAATCAACACCTTTCTCCCTATCCTCATCATTCCTATAATAGACCGACAGTTTAAGTTCCTTTTCATCATTAGAGAGTGATGAAAACTTCTCAATCTTAAACGGCATTTGGTAAGCTATGTCATCGGTCTCATTCTTGAATCGCACTACTCCTAACGAGGGGTCATAGGTCATCCCGGTGCTTTCTATGAAAGGTTTTCCTAGAATAACATGGGACAAGCTAGGGTCTATGGCCGTGCTAATATCATCCACAATTATGAAGTCCGTAGGAAACGTGAAACTACCTACATAAACGGGCAATCCCTTAATTCTTCCGAGAAAATTGCAACTAACATTAGGATCATTGGGGTCTTGCCTAGTTGGAATAGGCTTCTTCAATATCCAATTGTAGTAGGTGCTAGTCATTATGTTGATTGGGGACTTGCGATCAATGTAGGCTTTTGCCACAAAAAGGTGTCCTATGACACATGGTATGTTAAGATTCCAAGGGTTCCCAAACTTGATTCGAGGACTTTTCCTAACATACATGTGACGGAGGTCACGCACTAAGTGAGGGTGGCGAGATAGTTCTTCTTCCGTAGGAAATTTGTTGAAATAGTCAATGTCTACTTCATCTACTTCCTCGGGTATTTCATCATCCCCAAGTGTATAGTCCTCTTCGTCATTTGTTTCATTAGGTTCAACTAAGGCGATGGTATTGACGAATTGGACATGCTTAGTTAGCTTGCTTGGATCCTTAATCTCTATACCTGAAGGCTCGGGAGTTGAGATATCACTAACCTTCTTGTCACTATTAGTTATGGCTTTCAAAAGGTTGTCTATTTTCCTATCCATCTCGGCTTGTTGATGGTTAAAGCGGTCCGAGAGCTTAGCTATTTGGGTTTCTTGGGATGCAACCAGGTTTTGCAACATCCCTTCGATGTTTTGTTGGTTGGGACCGTTAGGTGGGGGCCATGAGAAATCATTGGAGGTGAATTCTTTGGTTTGTCCCCAGTAGAAGTCGGGCTTGTTTTTCCATGCTTCACGGGTTTCATTGAAATTCCTAGGTCCGGGTGTTGTAGGGAATCTTCCTCCCGCTCCATTAATACGCGAGGATGCGTAGTCAACAGAAGCGTGTTCGGGGGATCGGGTGCTAGTGCGCGTGTTATGAGGATCACAAAACGGCTCGCACGAGGAAGAAACTTTGTTCACATGGTGTGAAGACTTAGGGTTTTCGTAGGAACTCATGAGGAATTTAACTTGATCTTCAAGTTCGATCATCCTACGATCGGAAGGTTGTGAGTTGATGGAAGGCAAGGAGATTGCCTTGACGGTTTTGGGCAGCTCACGGGGGTCATCCCAACTTTCGTTGTCATAGAGGGCGAGGTCCTCTATTATTTCCCATGATTCTTCTGCGGTGAGATCACTAAGTTTTCCACCGGCCGCTTGGTCAATGGATCGCTTACTGGGGAAGTTGACATGATCATAAAAGATTTGGACTTGGAGCCAAAGATCAATGCCGTGATGAGGGACTTTATGAAGTAAGTCCTTGAATCGGGTCCATGCTTCGTAGAGAGATTCACCTTGACGTTGTTGGAACATCAAGATGTCATTCCTAAGCTTAGTGGTTCTCCCCGGTGGGAAAAATTGAGCAAGGAAGCGAGAGGTAAGATCATCCCAACTTGAGATGTAGCCGGCGGGAAGTCGCTCAAGCCAATTACTAGCTTGGTCCCGTAGAGAGAATTGGAAGAGACGCAGGCGCGTGGTCTCCCGAGTAGTAGCATCAAGGTCGATGGAATCGACGATTTTGAGGAAATCCCTCAGATGCTGATTTGGATCTTCGGAACGAAGTCCATGGAATGCACATCCGTTTTGCACCAACCGGATGGTGTCGGATCGCAGGGCCGTAGTTTGGGCTTGGTCGGGAAGCTCAATGGTGTTCCTATAGACTAGGTGGCTTGGTCTCGAGTATTCACCAAGAGTACGGGCTCTTGGCGGGTCATTTGGTGGTAGGTTGATGAATGGTAGTGGGTTATCACCTTCCATGATGAAAAGTGATGGGGTTACGAACAAAGGTCACGAAGAAGGGGGATAGACTAAGAGAAAGCTAAAAAATGAGAAAAAAGTTTACTTGATAGGAATCAAGCAAAGAACCTAAACGATGTGGACTACTAACTAGCTATTCTATTCCCCGGCAGCGGCGCCAAAAACTTGATAACGCTACACGCGTCGTTCGGGGTCAAGGAAACTTCCTTTTCTTCGAGCAAGTTTTATAACACCCTAGGCAGTGAACCTAATCGTTGTAGTGTAGTAATTAGGGTAAGCCACGGGTATTGATATCATTCTCTAGGGGAATAGGAATGCTAGTAAGGAGTTACTACGCTAAGGTTAAGGTTGAGGAAGATTATTTTTGTATTTTTATATTTTTATGAAATGGAAAGATACGAATCTCGGGTATTGGATTTGGGGGGTTGGTATTTCTACCGATTACTCTACTATTATCTAATTATCTAAACTAAGGTTGTGGGAGTCTATGTCTAATTAATGTGTGCTCGTATGATAGTTTAAAGATGTGTTTACTTAGGTTGTATTACTCCTTAATTATCTCCTATTGATGGTTGAGTTGTCACGTCTTATTCTTAGTTGCGTTGTGTGTCTAAAGTTGTAGGGTATGCGTTTCTCCCTAACTCTTTGAACTTACCAAAGGGTCTCGTCTACAAACCCACTAGGGATGATAAACTCCTACTCTAAGGCACTCTTTGGATGGTTTAGCCTACAACTACTCTGGTAATTATATTCTAAGGTTCACAAAGATGAATCAAGCATTAAGTACACAACGAATGACCTATCGCATTACTAGATCATTAATCAACTAAGATAAGAAACAACCAATCAATATTCAATAATTAAGTTTCATACTTCCTAAGCAAACACACAAATAAATTAGCCGGACATGGAGAACATGCAAGCATACACACAAATAATCAAAGACATAATTGAATTAATGAAGTAAAGACTTATCTTGATGTAAGATAGGGTTTAAAACCCTAAAATACTGTACAAGACACCTTAGGTTCGGTTTTAGGTTTTCACTCCAAAAGACTCTCTACAAAAGACTGAAAAATTCGGATTCTATATATAAGATTACATATGCGACGGCGTCACCTTATGTTTCGTGACGCCGTCGTGTCGCCGTCATTAGGGTTTCGTCTTGGCCACGTTAACCTTGCGACGGCATCACCTTATGACCGTGACGCCGTCCTCTTCAGCTTCTGACGTCGTCTGGATTGCATCTAGGCCGTCTGAGTAGCGACGGCCTACTCTTTTACAACTAGACGTCGTCGCTTGAAAATACGAGTTTTGGGTTCTGGACCGTCACAACAATTTTGGGACGGCGTCGCCATTAGCACCTGATGTCGTCGCCTTCTAATTTCAGCAGCTGTGAGTGTCTCGATTTTGACTTTAGCCATTTTCTTCATATATTCGCGCCTTTTCGTCCAAATAAGTGCCATTCCAGCATTTTGCCTTCAAGAGACCTAAAAAGTGAAAAGAAACGATATTAAGCAATAACGGATACAAAAGTGATCAAATAAGGACTAAAACGACCCCTCAAAATGGTACCTTTTAAAACCTTATCATACCCTCTACCCTCCAAGGTAGATGGTTGGAGCTTAATCATATGATTTTACTTTCTCTCTCTAAAGTTCCTATTATCTCTCTAGACTTATACATATTCGATCCATATACATTGTATTAGTGTGTTTATGATAACCAATCTCTTAGAATTGGTATCAAAGCCTTGGTTTGATCATCTACTTCGTGTGTGCTCGAATTTAAGATTGGTTTTGGTATAGTATAGTGGTTCGAATATATGGTCATGAAATATATTTGTTTGAGCTTATTTAGGGGTTAAATTTGTTAGTTGTTTGTACTTTCGTATTTAGGTTTATCATATTAGCTTAGTTTTGTGTTTGGAAAGCTTGTTTCAACTTGGTTGTGGGTGTTTTTGATTGAATACGTGAGTTGGACATCATGTTCTAAGTTGCGTTTTGAGAACTTCATGCTTGCGGTTTGATAGATTATTGGTTGTGAGTTGGTGAACCATTGTTGCGAATTGACAGGTTTGGCGTTGAGGTTTGATTATTATATGAGTATGTTAATACAAATAAGCCGTAAAAACGTTTATTTATATTTTACGATCTTCTAATGTTTTGTCGATAACAAACGTAAAATCATTTTACCGAAACAAATAAAATACGTCAATAGTTTGAGTCAATAGTTTACCAACACACTTACGATTTCACATAAAACACTAAACAAGTAAAGGTGGTTTTATGATTTAGTAATACATATGTACAACAACTAGTGTTTACATATTGGACAAATATAAACATAACTAGTATGTATCATAATGGGTAATACAATGGGTAGAAGTTTAAGTATTTGACCCGTTGACTAAATACATTGAATGTGGTTGGGTAAAACCCAAAGTCCATGACCCGTACCCATAGAGCATAATCCATAACCCATTGCATGACATCATGCATAAGTCATAAATGGATATTATCCATGACCCATGGTTTTAACACATGACCCATAGACTAGATGCATTGCATCTTGTAAATACATTATATCTACTTTGATACCTATGGTCCAATGTCTAGGACCCATGACCTATAACCCATGACCCATGACCCATGACCCAAAACCCATGAGCAAAGAGGAGCGTCCCACGGATCCCCAGGATTACACTGGACGGATCCCTCAAGTGAGGGATCCGTGGGATCCGTGGAACAGTAGCATTTTTTCCTCTATAAATAGTGAGCCATTTCTTCATTGTAACTCACCCCTTTCACATATATTTTCTCTTTGAGTTGTAAACTCTCTAACCTCAGATCCAAGTGATCTTTGTATGTAGTTTTGTTTTTGTGTGATTCTCTAGGTTCCTCTTAAAGGCGAGATCACCAACTTTTGAAGTCGAGCAAGCTCAAGTCCATGAGTTGCCATGCTTCCTCATCATCAAGACTACAAAGGTTCTCTTGTTGATAGTTCTCTTGTTTCTCATTAGAAGTGTAGTGTCGAAGACATAAGTGAAAGATGTCTAAAGGGTCAAGACAAAGACATTAGTGAAAGGTGTCGAACGTCCATATTGAAAGCACTTGTGAAGGGTGCTTAGAAGTCAAGGCTAAAGGCATTAGTGAAGGGTGTCTAGAATTCAAGTCACAAGGCATTAGTGAAGGGTGCCTAGAGGTCGAGTCAAAGGCATTAGTGAAAGGTGCCTAAGGTGTACATTCGATATGGTGTGTTCGATGTACAAGATAGATTTGTATTGGATCAAAGGATATTTATATCCTTGTAGATGTTGTCATAAGGAGTGGATATCTTTAGGGATAGGACTTGTGTAGTATTGGGTAGTAGTTCCTCCATTGTAATGGAACTCGGTATCTAGCCTAGTACTGGATAAAGGGTAGGCAACGTTGTGATAGGTTTGGTTCTACCTCATGGAAGAACCCGGTATCTAGCCTTGTACCGGATAAAGAGTAGGCAACGTTGTGAAGGCTTCTCCGCCACAAGGAGTTGGTGTTGTGTAGTGATTACAAACTCTCGAGTAGGTGACTCGGGGAGTGAAGTTGGGCAAGGAAGGTGTCCTTGTAGCCGAACCACTATAAATACTCGCGTTGTGGTTTTGTGCTTCTTACTCTTTATTTTTTCATTGCATATTTATATATCTATATGTTTCTCTATCAACATCCAACACACATGTTTAAATAGATTGACATAAGTTGATCTAAATAGTTTAAAACCAAGTTTTAATCGGTAAAAATATTCCCCCCTTTTAGTTTTCCACAATTGGCATCAGAGTTTCGTTACCAAGTTTCTTAGAGTATGTTGTACTTTAAAAACTTGATACGATCCATGTTTAATTGAAAACTACAAAGAAGGTCTTTTACAAAAACAAACATCATGTTTTAAAACACTTTTGTAGGATGTTGATTAGATGACAACATTTTTTTTTCTTTCTTACTAAATTGCACTTACTTTCCTTGTCATTTTGCTTAGTTAAAGCTCATACTTATCATTCCATAGGAATTGCTTGGTAACAAGATTACCTTCCCTAAGAAGGTATCTTAAACACGAAAGAACTGGAGTTGTCTACTCACATTTATTTTGTCATTAGTAAAGACACTCTTAAGTGCATTAGAGGTATGATTTCCTACTTATCTCTAAATAATACTAGCTTAAATAATAAGTATGCTTACATAGGAATTTATATGATTATCTTTTCACATACTCATATATTACACGTAGCTTCGTTAGAAAACTTTTCTTCCATACGTGTTACTCTTTCGTCTAAAGTCTAGGTTTATAAAATTTGTGTCTTATTTCAGTTAATCCATAAATCATATCCTTCTAATAATAAAACAAAACACAAATCTCAAAAATTCCTCCTTCCCCATAAATATCCCCTCCGACGTCCACTCCACCAAACCCTCATTTTTCAAATCTTCCACTTTCAAAAATTACCTCTCATTCAAAACTTCATCTTCCTTCTCATCTCATCTCATCTCAAACCGAAACCAAGAAAGATCTTCATCATCATGGTTTAAATCGCCTTCCTACTCATCGTCTTGACACTCATCACTCTCGTGTTCCCCATGATTAAGTTTTCTTATGGAGACATGTACTTTGTGTTGTTAATCTACATTGGTGTTATATACCCAATCCTTTGTATCGTTCTTAGCATAGAAATAAAATATTACTAATTTTCTAGTTTATCTAGTTTATTTTTCATAATGTGTTTGTCATTTCTTTTACTTTATATCTTTCGTATTTTTTGGTCTTAAGATACGTTAGAAACCGATAATGCATGCTAAAAGCAAAAGTTGGCTAATATACATATCTTGGTATAAAACTATAAGATGCAAAAACCTATATTTTTTTCAAACCCCTTTTTCTGTCACTACAGATCCACGGATCCCTGTAGTTCTACTAGCCGGATCCCTCTTGGAATAGAACTGTGAGAACCGTTCTTCTGGAAAATAGTTTCTCATGCAATATAGACTGTTTTCTTCCTAAAAGAAATATTTCACTAAAATGTTAAATACTAAGTCAGTTAATTGTCATTGTTAATAAATATCTAGTAAAAACGTTAGGTGATCATCTTGGTGTTTTAATACGTCTCATCTTATTCTTTTTACTCCCATAGGTCAAATCATGTCTCATGAGTATGAGTTCGACTTTTCACTCACTTATGTCTACATCCCTAACATCTCTCTTGAGCCCACCACACCTGGCAATCATGTCCGTGGGTTCAATAATCTCAAAACTCATCACTTCCATGAAGGACGTATTGTCGACACTCCTCTACAATACGAAGAAGGTATCAATACCTCTTTCCGAACCATAGGACTAGAATGCCTTCTCGGAATCAACGAGAAAATCTGTCCAAGGTTTGTATTGGAATTCTTCCGTCAAGTTGAACTCGTTCGTAACGAGGATCGATCTCTATCTCTTTGGTTTTGGATCAAAAACCAAAAGTTTGTTTTAACCCTTGGGCAATTTGCTCACATTATCCGAATTCTAAATCATGGACAATGTGCCTTCACTGAAGATTGGTCTCGTGATTCTCTCTTCAACCATCGTGAAGAAAATAATCCATATTGCTCACATATACCTTCCCCTCAAGACTTGACTCGCATGTTATGCAAACCTTGACCCTATCACTCTGATCCAAACATTATCTATACACGGGATATCCGAGATGAGTACAAGCCTCTCACACTCATCCTACGTGAAAATGTTTGGATTCTTAGGGGAAATCGAGAAATTCTTCCCGCTTGTTGTGCTCACATAATGTATTGTTTTCTAACACAACAACCATACAATCTCGCCTATTTCTTCGCAAGGCGAATTGTAAACCTTCAAGGCAACAAGAACAAACTAATACCTTATGGAATGTTCTTGACACGTCTTTATCATCACATCATGTACTTCCACCCTTAATTTCAAAGTCCGTTGTACGTACTTGTGAATAAGATGATGGAACCTCTAAACACATCTCTCATGAAGTCCTTCTTCATTCCTGAATCGGCAAATACTCATCAACCATTTGACGATCCATCTAGCGAAAATGCTCAAGAAAATTAGTTTCTTCTCAAAATAGGGTCAATCCTTAGTACTCATGCTTTATCATTGTAATGTAATTTCTCTCATGAAATAAAACATTTAACATTTGATGTATCAACTAAACTATTGTTCAAACTTTTTAGAAAACACTAGCTTTGAAATATGATGCCTTGTGTAAACCCTTACATACCTTTTGTAAAGGTATTGTTTAGCAGGAGACGGATCCCTCAGTTTGTGCTAGACGGATCCCTCCACTTAGGGAACCGTGGGATCCGGGCAAACAGAAATGTAGTTGCAGTCTTTATACTTGAAACCATGTCCTTAGATCACTTCACACTAGCTATACTTAGTGCCTTAGGACCAATTAAGTCTTTCTCAAGCTTAGTAGTGTTTCATACTATAACATATTGGTTTTCATAAACACATAATCAAGCACTAGTATGGATCGAATAAGATAGATTTTAGAGAGAGAAAGTGGAAGATGGGATCCTTTCTAGAGAGAGAAAGTAAACAAAAGAAAGAAAGGTTAGATTAAGTGAAAGGTCCAACCCTCTACCTTGGGAGGTAGAGGGTATTTATAGTTACATACTAAACGTCCTCATTCGGACTGGAGATCATGCATATAGTGGGTAAAGACCCGTCCTTCCTCCACGGTGTTGCACTAAACTAAGTAACTAACTAAATAACTAGTAAATAACGTAATGTCTATGAGCTAACATATGCTAGACTAGAGTTGGGGTGACCGACTCTTCAACATGGATTTTCTAAATCCTAACAATCTCCCCCTAAGGGAGGTCACTCCATGAAATACATTTTGCATCCTAGCATTCTATCTTTATCTTCATGCTCGAGCTCGTAGACTTAAATTCATCAATCCCGCAATCTTTGTACTTTAGTAGTGATACTTCAAAGTCTGACTGCTTTGTACTTTCAGTGGAGGTCTTTAACTGATCCACGTCTTGATGATCTTCGAGCTTTTATTGAGATCATCAACGACAGCAACTCTCTTATTCATCCTTTGTTGTATCGCCATTATGTGAAGTTGTGACTTTTTGGACCGACATGCTCACATTTTGGATCATGATATCTTCTCATCAGAGTAGCGGAAGCTTTGTTGATTTATGATATTTACAGTAGCGTAGCAGAAGCATGGATTGAAAATATCAGAGCCAGTTGATGAAGATATGCACTTATCATGATTTCTTTTAGAAGTGAATGTGATGTGCGAGCATGCGGTTATGGATTGACTCCTCAATTTTGATCAGCTGCAACCGTCAACAGTTCCTGCAAACAACAGTTCGCAATAAAACACACGAAAGTGTCTTTGTTCACTTTCAATGAATATAGTTGCAAGAACCACGGTTCCCCGTTGATCAGTATAAATACTGCCTGTTATCAGGTAGAATTCCGAAGAATCTCCTTGACAGGGTTTCGTAGCTTGATTTAGCCGTTCTCAAACCGGAGCGTCCCAAAGAAAACAACACGGAGTGAGTGAACCAGCGAATTTAGATTCACTGATTGATGAAAAATTGATTTGAAAACAATCGCGTATTGCTTAGAAGAAAGAGTTTTGCAATACGACGAAGGTTTTATGAGAAAGATCAATTTTCAATCAAAAATACCTTTTGTATTTGAAAGAGAATACACATTCGATGTGCTAGAGAAAAGAAGAGATTTGCACATCGACCGGTTTTTCCAAAAGTATTCATCAATTCATTTCCTGGACCAAGGTTGATTCAAGAATGAAACGCCCCATTGTTTCTATCTAGTTGTCACAAGCTTGATCTTTTAGAAAAGATCTCACATGTCACCCACCAAGAGCTTGTTTGATGTTGGATCTAGAAGGATTTCCATCTTCATCATGAATATTTAACATATCACTCGGATGTTCTGGCAATACCACAAGGATAATGCGTAGGACTCTCAATATATACTTACTTTCCACATTGTGTGAAACAGCAGGTCTTCATTAATTTTGTGTCCTAATGAGATTTTGTGGTTGATCTCTTGGCTCTAGACTAAATAGTGCACTTTTGGTTAACTATGCCGGAGACTAGGGAGAGGGTCTCCTTCTTCAATATCAACAATCTCTAAGAGAAAGTCAATAGATAATGTAGGTTCCCCGTGAGAATGAAACAAGTCTTTTTAAGAAGAACTTCAGTAGCTTGGGAAGTTAGGTGCAGTGCGTCACTCGGTCCATAACGTTTTGTCTTCAATACCAGTGTTACCTTAGTAAACACCAGTAGCATATGTATTGAACCCAGTTTCTGCCCTAAGGTTGAATTAATGGAGAGCTATTTCTTTCACCCTTTTCACATTCAATTCTTTTTCATTCTTCAACCCCTTCAGTGCTTACCAAAACTTCATAACTAGAACCTTGTTGGGTTTATTCCAATACTAGCTCTGTCTCAGTCCGCACTCTTCCCGTATTCTCATTTTTCTCCTTTTTTCATCATATCTAAGGACTTCTACACTATCTAGTGGATTGTTCCTGGGTAGATCCCTCCAGTTCTGGCGAGATCGTGGGAACTAATACCTAACCTTACCATCCTTATAACACCATGCATAAAGTAAAATGGTTGGTCTTTTGGTACAATTCTTTCCTTCTTGAAACCACTTGAAAAATCATTTGAAAAATCAATCAAGGTACTTGTGATATAATATCAAAGCAATTTGTACCTTAATTGTTTTGATCATTTAGAAATGCTCCCCTTCAACATGTGCATATGATTTGAAATTGTTTAGCACATGGAGGGAAGAGTTCTTTGAAATAATTTCTTGATCACAATTTCCGTGGAAAAAACCACTTGGTAAATTCTCCCCCTCAAAATGTGCGTTGGTTATTTGAAATCATTTAACACATAGAGGAAAGAGGTTTTTGAAGAACTTCCAGGATTGCCAATAGAAACCATTCGCTCCCCCTCAATATGTGCATCGATATACGAAAGAGTTTAGCACATATTAGAGAGAACTTGTACTTTGAATCAAAACAATCATCTTTTATCAGATTTCATAATTAAATCACAAATTCTCCCCCGATCAAAAATATCAAACCCTTTGAGATTTTGGATCTCAAGAGATTTAATTAGGTTAAGAAAACATGGGAGAAAATGTGGCCTGCTTTAAATACTCATCTTGTTTTTTGGATAAATGCTCCTCCTCAATCATGTGCATCATGTATTTGAAATCGTTTGGCACATGGAGGCAGGAGTGCCTTTAAAAGACTAAAATAGATTTGAGATTTAAATCACTATCTCTCCCCCGATCAAAAATTTCAAACCTCTTGAGATTTGTGATCCCAATTGATTTAAATTATTTAGAAAATTTTAGGGGAAAGACGTGGCATGATTTACTTTTGAAAAATGACTGAAGAGGATCAATTTAAGAGGTTAAAAGATTGTTAGTGTCATGTATGATAGTTTTATAAAAGATCTTTAAGTAAAATAAAACAATTTCACAATCAAACAAGAACAGAAAAAATTTCTTTTTGAAAGATCTTTGAGTTTTTAAAAAAATCATACCATGACATAACATTAAATTTTTAGATCACCACTTTATTACGTACAAACGGACTTTTATGAAGAAATATCGTTTGAAAATGTACAAACGGCCGTAGTCGTTGATTGAGTGACTTATGTTTAAAAATGAAGTCCGGTTGATTTCCAAAGTTTGAGTTCAATTTATTTTCAAAACAATATTTTTCCCATTTTCAAAACAATTTTATCAAATTTGTTGAAAAATGGTATTATTCACTACTTGTCATGCACAAAGATACATTAGGTGGTTGAGCTGCTTTTGTTGTTGTTGCTGAAGGTTGGAAGAAAACCATCTGCTGATGCAGTGAGACCTCTGAAGTTGCATCTATCGTGCCAACTATCCATAGAGAGATCTAATTAAGCTCCGTTTCTTCATTTGTCGACCCAAGAAATCGTTGCCCTTTCCTTTCGGCATCCAATCATCATCAATTATGGGGTTCGGATCGGGAACATTCTTTTAAACCATGTTATCTGCATACGTTAGTAAACACAGATAGACATATATTGTGGTCGACAACACCCAAACAGAAGTCGACTAATACAAGTCAATCCAACATATCAATCAGATCATGTAAAGCATGGGAATAATGTGTTCATCAAACTATAATCATCTATTCCTAACAATCACATCCTAGAATTCTAGTCCTTCAACATAGGCAAACATCTTTTTCAGTTAAGCACGTAGGATGATTATATAAGCTTGTTAGATGATATAAATTTGAAAACATTATCCCCCTTAATCAATGACTCATTTCATAAAAAGTTAAATAAGCTGAAGTCATTGATTGGGTTTTTCAAATTTATGAAAACAAGATACTGATTGATATTCAAGCAACTCATTTACCACCATTTTTTGAAACACAACAAATGTTTTTCTGAAGAATTTTAGAAGAAAAAGACATTTGTGTAGGAACAGCAGCCCTTTCACATGCTTTCCTCATATTGTTTTAGGATAAGTGCACGAAATTTATAAGAATTGGTTTAAAGAGCGGGTTGCTATCTGAAATAATAGCAAACCATGGTTTAAGCACAGGTTGCAGTCAGAAGTAACTGCATGCCATAATTTTTAGACATGTTTTGAAAAGAAATATTTACACCTTCTGCTCGAACTTCATCTAAAGTCTCGTGCCATTATTGAATGGCATTTCTAAGACCGTAGATGTTATCGATACCAGAAGACATGTCATGAGAAAAACAATATTTTTTGACTTTTTCAAATTTTCTGATTTTTATGGATTTTTGTAGGTTTTATATTTTTCTATTTTGTTTTGCTGGTTTTATATTTTTTGTATTTTCTTTTTGATAAATATTTAAAGAGATAGAGTAACTGATATAGTTTAAGAAGGATGATGATACGAGTACCGAGATAAGGATATCAAACAGCCCCGTTGTAGAAGATAGAAGTCATCATCTCTTAAACTTTCACCACCAAAGCTTCCGAGGCTCTTGAATCGTTGCAAGAACTTGAGCCTTCTAAAAGTGAATCTTTGGCAGCTTCCCCCCAAACCGACAATCCTCGTAAAAAGACTATTTCCCCCAAAAAGAAGAAGTGAAGCAAACAATCTAATTGTATGAAGCTCAAGAACCGAAAGAAGACGATAACATCGAAGTAACAAGTTACCATGGATCATTTCTACGGTTATCAAGCCCGATCACATGATCCTGTTGTGCGTCCTCGATGTACACGTTACTCTTCGAGTTTGAGCAGTTGTCTATTCGGGAGAACAATATATCAACATTTTTATTTCACCAAATGCATTCCAGCTATCTAACATATAACCAATCAGCCCATAATGTACACATGTACCCAACAAGAGTAGAGACGATGACATCCATGTAACATGTTGAGTCACTAATCATCTTTGCGGACGTCAACTCCGGAATAACTGAATTAGCTCGATCAAGTGAACATGTTGTGCATCCTTGATGTACACATATCTCTCCCCTGATGGTTGCGATCTTATCGGAATCATCATTGCATTGTGTACATGAAGCAATAACTGAAAGCACTACCATAAATCATATAGAAGATGTCGATAAGCAATATCATCTCACGCTCCACATATTCTTCTCATATTTCTTCCTACTGAAAGCTGAGTTAACACATACCAAAAGTATCCAGAGACCACTTCCCCCCAAATGGTTGGAATAATACATCCTTCCCCCAAATAGTTGGAATAATATATCCTTCCCCCAAATAGTTGGGATAACACTCCAAAGGCTACGAGTTCAACACTGAATTTCTTTGCGGTTATGATATTTGTCTTTCCCGGGATTACTTCAATAGAGAAGAAGTATTAAGTTCATCACGTGTACTCGTTGTGTGTTTAGTTGTATATCTCCTTCCCCCTTGCTGGTTTTGATACCTCAGAATCAGCAACACATTATACATGCCAAATATTCTTGAAATAGAAAAGAACAAACAATTAGCTCAACTGAATCCTGTGAGAATCAGCTGTACAAAAACTCTCTCTGACTATCTATATCAAACCATATGTAGACAATTTAAAGTGATCACTAATGAAGAAAACTTGATATACTAAACTTGAAACTGAAGTCGAATTCCCTACATTTGTATCTTAAGCTTGCACTTAATGATGGAAGAACGGTGTCGAGAATCTATGCTTCAAGCAAATCTCTAAGTACTCACTGCTCAAACAAAGTATGAGACATTAACACCTCTTGAGATTATCCACATTGTCGGTCATTAACCATCCACCCCGACTGCTGGTAACTAGATAAACCAAGTCTTCAACTCAAATTCTTAAGCCCGAGCAAGTTATCAAATAAGAACACGCCATTGTGAAAGTCAACTTCAATCTCAAATAAGTGATAAATGATTAATTTCGAAGTAATCAACTTATGTCAAATGTCCAACACGTAAATAAACATATAATCGGATGTACATTGATCCACTGATTGAACCGGAATAGATGATTCCTCAACATCAATGCATTCTTCCTAAAGGTATACATGTAGAGACTGATATGGAAGATTCACCAATAATGTCTTCGAGCGGATGAGGTAGTCATTTTCCTTAATGTTCACAGCGTGCACAATGAGAGGAACAATAATCCGTGATGATTTGGCAAAGGAATACCAAAGAGCGAATCATTATTCAATAGTGCAACTACAATATCATGATAGCCATTATCAACGCCTTGTGAAGTAACTGGAGATAAGGTTTCTTGAGAATTCCGAGAAGTACTTCTTAGATGGTGAACCAGTTGAGTCAGAAGGAACCGGAGCATGAGCTTCAGAAACTGGATGATCAACATTCGTTGGAGGTTGGAAGTACTCATCAAACATATCTTGAAAAACAATGAATCCCAAATAGTAAATCCCAGTTATCCTTAGTGAGTGAAGACATTAGGCGTTGGAGAGTCGTATGACCATAACTCAAGCATCCATCAACATGTAGTATATTCACTCTTCTCCCCCTCAAAAATTGCAAATGAAGTTTGCCATTTTTTATTGAGCAAGTGAATAACAATATATACCAATGAACGAAGATCCACTTGAGGATTGAATAAGCATGGAAAAACATGAAACTTGTTGATGAAGAATGTCAATGAGAATGGTCATAAAAATGAAGATTTCTCTTCTTCTGAAGATAAAGCGCACTGAGGCGTACACTTTTCTTTTCTTTGAGGAACGTGGCCTGAAGTGTTATCTACAGACGCCATAGTGCTGAAGAACGAGACCTGAACTGATGTGAACAGACGTCATTGCCGATTCAATATCAAGGTTGAGTTACTTGAACCCGTGAGTTATGAGATATCAATCCATTTGTTATCCATACTTTAAGCCATTCCATGTATTGAAGGATCGAAGTATCTGCAACAGAGTTAGGACTACCTGTACTAACATTACAAGCGTGATTGCATATATATTGGTTAGTGACATTAGTATCCAAACCCTTTGGGGTTTCACGGTCAACCTTGATTTTGCCATCGGTAAACAGCTTTCGGTAGGTATCCACCTAAGTCCAGCATCCTTAAACATTCTACCAGATGGTATCCACTTATGGCAAGGTCTAGGATTGTTAGGCTTCTTATGCATAGTGGAAGACTTATCCTTATTCCTAGTTTCCAAAGATTTAGCAGTTGGTATCCATCTAGGCAAAGTTTTTGGTTTGTTTTGCTTCATATGCACAGTAGATGACTTAGTGAAAATCCTAGACTTAACATGTTGAACCTTTGCATGAGCATTTACTTTCTTTAGGGATTTTGAAAAACAATTATCATGATTTTCCTTAAAGATGCATTTCAGACAGTTTGAGCAAACAGCCCGTTTGGATTCAGAAAATGATCTAGAGTTCTTAGAGTGATCTGCTAGAGGAATAGCTTTATTCGAAACGCAACTACTATTAGATCCAAGCCAATCCCTAGTCTTTAGTTGAGTGTTCCTAGGTAATGGTTTAAAACTACTAGCGGTGCCTTGAAATCTGGTAGAATTCATCACCCTAGGTCTAGCACCTAAAATTCCATCTTTTTGAATCTGTGCCTTTTTCCTAGCTTCTTCTAGATCATAGTTCTTGAACAAGTCATTCATATCATGTAAATTCTCAGGCAAATAAGGTGAAGTGACAGGTTTTGAAAAAACATGTTTCACATCTACTTGGGAGGCAAACCGTGTTTTTGAAAATACTTGTTCAATCGCCTACTAGTTGGGTGAATATTGTTTGTTTTTGAAGTGGGTTTCGGTCCTACGCCTAAAACGCACCTTGATACTTTGGTTCGCTTAAAAACATCTTTTTTAACCTTTTGAATTCAAGATTCTTGTAATTTCAATGTTTTAGGGTGTTAAAATACTTGTTTTTGGCAAAAAGTTTCAAACTTTATGCGTGGATAGTTGTTTTTGAATGTGTTTTTGTTCTTGGGTGTCGTTCTACGCGTAACCCGTTTAGCCGTTTTGGTACATCAAGTTTCACACTTTTGTGTTCTTTTGGTACTATTGAAGCTATTCCATAACAAAAATCTGGTTTAGAAACACATTTGGGCAAAATCAAACTTACGAGTAATCCTACGCATATTGAAACCCTAAATTTACGCGTAAGATTATCCTTGGTTTGATCTTCATTTTCCTGGTTTATTCCGTGTTTTCTTACTTGGATAAGTCTGAAAATACGTCGACTTTGGATATCTTTTGCACTGTGATAGTGTAAAAGATCATTTGAGCAAAAAACCCTAAACTTACGCATAAGCATAAGCTTACACGTAGAAATCCTACGCATAAGATTCACTTTACGCGTAAACTTAGGTCTACGCATAAGGTAATCCTACGCCTAACTTTCTACGCCTAACTTTTGTCTACGCATAACTTTAGTGGTTTTCCTACTTACGCGTAAGCTAAATCCTACGCGTAACTCCTTATTGTTACGCGTAACTTTTGGTGTTTTTATGCATAAGTGCTACTTGGTTTCTTGTCTTTTCTACGCCTAAGGACACTTCATCAACAAAGGTTCATTCGACTACAAAGATCCATTTTACTACACAAGTTTAACAACATGTCTCAACCATCATACTCTAACTATTTCCCTCACACTTATAATCATCAACAACAACAACAATTAACTCCACAACATCAACAATGGAATCAACAACAAGCTATTTATCAACAACAATTTAATCATGTGTAGAAACGTTTGGTTCACCCAAGGAAGTATCACAAGGAACTACCTACAACTAACTTTAGTAAACACATCCCAACTTGAACTTCTGAACCACCACAAACTTGGTAAACACCACCACCTTAACGTGGTTAAACACCTCATACAACGACTAATTTAACAACAACTATTTATCGAACAACAACTAAGGTAACAACTACAACACCTCAATTAACAACAACAACAACTACTAATATTCACACTCCCTTTATCAATCTCATACTACCAACTCTGTACAACAATTTGAACACATCATTTTACCTAGAAACATCAGCTTACTTGGAAACAACTACTTCACAGGAATCCGCATCTTTTCTGTTCTTTGGTTCATCGTGAATACGTATTTTTGTGGTTTTCAATGCGCATTGTTATTCCTCAATGCGCATCCTAAATCGAATGCGCATTCATCCTTTTGGTGATTTCAATACGCATCTGTTTTCAATCCGCATCTTTCAATCCGCATCCTAATGGAATACGCATCTGGATTCAAATGCGCATTTCACTTAGAATACGCATCCTAAAGATGCACATTCGAATACGAATACGCATTCAAATCCCAAAAAACGAGTTTACTAGAAAATGTGATAGTGTCACGTTTTCTATAGGTTTCAGCTGCATAAAAGTCTGAATAGGTTCATTCTTTTGTGCCTTATTTGGTCCTTTTACTTCTAGTTTGGTTCCTATTAGAATGCGCATTTAAATCCCAAAGTTATACGCATCCTAATGAGCATTCAAACTAAAACGGGTTTACACAAAGATTTGGTCTAAAAACAATACCTTATCGAAGTTATCATGGTTTTCTTGTGTTTTCACACTTTGAACTACATGGTTTTGCCGATTTGCCCAATGCGCATCTTGCTGTGGGTTCTTGTTTTTGTGTAAGTTTTTGTTGATAGGTGCGTATTTCAAACTTTGAAAAACGGTTTTTGTTCATAAAATTGTGGGATTTTGTAACTTTAATGTTCTTAGAACTTAAGTTTTCCAATTTTTTCTACAAAAATTCGCTTGGTTTCATAGTTCCACGCAAAATCCGCATCCTGGCTTTGGGTGAAGTTTTTGTTTGTTATAAGTGGGTTGATCATCCGCTAACTTGTTCATAAAAGTTTTTGTGCCAAACGGAGGG
>BPTQ01000005.1:141862298-141890283 GCA_019973895.1 Chrysanthemum seticuspe | reverse complement strand
AATCAAAAAGCTAAGGCTGAGTTGTTAACTTGTCAAAAACAGTTCTCCGCATACAAAAAGCATTCAACGAATCGGGTGGATGACCTTCTTGAAGAAATTATCGGCTTGCAAAACAAACTTAAAGAGTTTAAAACTGTTGTTTACAAACATGGTGAATCAGTAACAGCTATTGAAAAGTTTACCTTAAAACCCAATCCAAAAGGATATGGAAAAAATCTAGCTGATTACAAACCAAAGCTTTCACTAAAAACATTCAAACCAACTCCTGAAGTTTCCAGTGCAGAATACAAAATTGATAATACTGTTATGAGTGTTGTTGAATATCATCGTCAAGAGGAATTAGATTCAGAAGACGAGAGTCGATCAAAATTAAAAAACGTTGTTTACAACAAACCTTTTAATTATAAAAACGCGGTCACTTTCGTCACACCAACGGATTCTTCTAACACACCAAGGGTTATCATCAAAACACCTGAGTCTTCTATTGTTAATCCCAAACCAGATTATGCACAAACTTATGGTCCTTTACCTTCCATTAGTGAAGTAAACTCAAAACCTGAAAATCGAAATATTCTTCGATATTTTGACATTTTCATGGCTGACCTCAAAATTTTACAACATGAGATAGAATATCGCTCTGAAATCAAAGTTGAACATTTTCAATCGCCTCTGGCGCGAGAACAAAGAGACATTTTTCAGAAAAATCTTTTACCTAATGTTAAAAACTTGAAAAGTTGTGCAATTGCCTGGGAAAAGGATTTTCATAAGGAACTTGGGGTAATGAAAAACGTTTTCGAGAAAACAGAAACATCTATTTCTAACACTAAACGCAAAAAGAAACTGTTGAGAAAAGATGTTGATCGACTCTTGGAAGATGTTATCTGTGCTGATATCCATAATGTTGTGTTACTTCATGCTTTGCCATTTGCATCTGATTACATCTCTGCTGATATTGTTGAAAATGTTGTAACTGTTGAGAACACCGATAATGTGCTTCAGATCGAGTCTTTAAAAGCTGAAAATAAACAATTACTCAACGAAATTTACAATGCCAAACGTCGTCTTCATTGGTGTGAAAACGATATTCACAATCATCAACTTAGTTTTCAAAAGAAAATCGCTCAGTTGAGTGCAAAATCTTCTGATCCTAAAATTGAGCAACTGGATGATCAAAACGTGTCTTTGAAATGTCAAATCTCAAAATATGAACAAGAACTTTCAAAAGTTAAACAGGAATATGGTGTCATATTTGATTTGCTCAATAAGACTCGTCATGAAGCATCAAACGAACTTGATCACTATCTTGCTCACACTAGAGATGTCATGAATTTTGCTGGAAATATTCGTTCTGAAAATCAAGATCTGATTCACACTATCTCTAAGTTACGGGAAATGTTAGGAAAGTATGAACAACTTCCGCCTACCGTGATTAAGAGATTAGCACCAGTCACACTGAGTAATCATGAACCTAGAATCCCTACTGCCAAATCACAAGTTGCTAATGTGTTTCCCTCTACTGACACAGGAATAGTTGCATCTTTTCCAAACGTCCGCACTTCACAGCCTAGGAGCACTCAATCGAAGAATAGGAAGTTGCGACCTAAGAAAAGATCAATAAGGAATGCTAAAGTAGAAGAACACCCTAGGACTCTGAATAAAACTCATGTTGCTTCCACTATAGATGTTACGTCTGGAAAATGTAATAGAAATAGTGATGTAACGAATGCTAAACCGTTAAGTACTTTTGATATTCAGTCTGATGCACCTTGTGTTATTTGTCGGAAGAGTATGAATTCTGATTGTCATGACAAATGTGTTGCTAAAGCTATAATCTCTCGATTACAGAATTCTAAGAATCGGAATACCTCTAGGCCCACTAATCATTCTAAGTCTGTGCTTGGTAGACCGCCTTCTTTAGATTCTAAGGCAAACTTTGCTGTCACTGTAGCTCCAGTTTCACCTCCTAAGAATGTAGTACCACCTAGTGCATTCACTAAGACTAAAGCAAAGAGTAGTTATAGATGGCAGAAATGGATATATAACACACTAGGATTTAAATGGATGCCTAAATTTATTAATGTGTGTATGTCTAATATACCTGCCTCGGAACCCTCTAACATTTCGGGTTCCACATCTACTTCTATTCCATCTGTGTCGTCTATGTGTAATGCAGGTGATACAGATCATTCTCTGGATTGTTGATAGCGGATGTTCCCGACACATGACAGGCAACCTTAAACTGTTATCAAACTTTATTGCAAAGTTCATTGGCATTGTCAGGTTCGGGAACGATCACTTCGCAGCTATCATGGGCTACGGAGATTATGTCAATGGGAACATCGAAATCAGCAGGGTTTACTATGTGGAAGGCCTCGGTCACAATCTGTTTTCAGTAGGTCAATTTTGTGATGGAGATTTGGAGGTTGCTTTCAGGGAGAAAACTTGTTTCATTCGTGATCTACAAGGAAATGACCTTATGTCTGGCTCGCGTAATTCTAGTCTCTACACTATCTTTATGCAAGACATGGTTGCTTCCTCTCCCATCTGCTTACTTTCAAAGGCAACATCTACAAAATCCTGGCTATGGCACCATCGTCTCTCACATCTAAACTTTCAAACCATCACCAACCTTGCTCGACACAAACTAGTTGAAGGACTCCCACGATTCCGGTATTCAAAAGATCACCTTTGCTCAGCCTGTGAACAAGGGAAAAGCACTCGTGCTCATTTTCCTTCAAAGGTGGAACACAGCTCTCAGCATGTGCTTCACCTCCTTCACATGGATTTGTGTGGCCCAATGCGCGTGCAAACGATCAATGGCAAACGCTACATCTTAGTAATTGTTGATGACTACTCACGATGGACTTGGGTCTACTTTCTTCGAAGCAAAGACCAAGCTCCACAAATGATCATCACCTTTCTCACAAAAATACAGGTTCAGCTCCGCAACACCGTCAGGATAATCAGAACAGACAAAGGAACTGAATTTTTTAACAAAACCCTTCGAGAATTCTATGAGAAAGTGGGAATTCAGCATCAAACATCTATTGCACGTACACCTGAACAAAACGGAATTGTTGAAAGACGAAATCGAACGTTAGTGGAAGCTGCAAGAACAATGTTAATCAATGCTAAACTTCCAGATTACTTAAGGGCAAAAGTTGTATCTACTGCATGCTATACTCAAAACCGTTCTATGATCACAAAACGCCACAACAAAACACCTTTCGAGCTTGTCCACAACTATAAACCGAACCTCAAATACTTTCATGTATTTGGATCTCTTTGCTATCCAAATAATGATCGTGATGATTTTGGAAAGCTCAAAGCCAAAGCTGATATTGGAGTCTTTATTGGATACTGTGACAATTCTAACGGTTTCCGAATCTGGAATCGTCGAACTAAGGAGGTAATGGAAACGATTCATGCTCATTTTGATGAACTCACGGAAATGGCTTCTGAGTATAACAGCTTAGAACCCGGTCACAACCGTTTAAACTTCCCTCAACCCCCATCATCAGCTGAACAAAGCCCCCAGCTAACTCGTCAACAAATGGAAAGGTTATTTGCTCCTCTGTTCTGTGACGATATTGATGAACGTGCTCCAAGTGTATCCGCTGTTTCCGCTACACAACCTGATAATATTCCTATACCTGATACACCTGCTACAACAACTACTGTTGAAGATGCACCTACACCAGTTGACTCCAACACAACAGTTGAACACACCGCTTCCAACAATGATGAACCAGCTGATGATATTCTGAATGAAGTACCCCCACCTGCAGATTTTGATCCAAATGCGTTCTTCAACCCGTTTGCTAATGAGACTGCTGCACCAGATGTCGCGGAATCTTCAATAAACCATTTGAATCCTCAGAATCTGCACAATGTATACCAACATCAACCCTCTACACACCGATGGACAAAAGACCATCCTCTGGCTAACATTATTGGCAACCCGAATCAATCAGTCGTTACGAGACAACGTCTTCACATAGATGATGTACATTGCATTTATGCACTCACTGTCTGCCAATCTGAGCCTAAAAACATTAAAGACGCAATGACAAAAGACAACTGGATTGAATCCATGCAGGAAGAACTCAACCAATTCAAACGTCTTGAAGTATGGGAACTGGTTGAAAGACCAACAGGGTCTACGTCATTGGTCTAAAATGGATTTGGAAAAACAAATTGGATGCTGAAGGGAACGTCATCCGAAACAAGTCACGTCTAGTTGGTAAGGGTTATCGTCAGGAAGAGGGAATAGACTTTGAAGAATCTTATGCTCCGGTTGCTCGTCTTGAGGCTGTTCGGATATTTCTCGCGTTCGCAGCTCATATGAATATGACGGTCTATCATATGGATGTCAAAACGGCGTTTCTCAATGGACAACTTAAAGAAACGGTCTATGTCAGCCAACCAGATGGATTCGTTGATCCTGAGTTCCCGAACCATGTCTACAAACTGAAAAAAGCTCTTTATGGTCTCAAACAAGCCCCTCGGGCATGGTACGATAAGCTATCATCTTTCCTCATTGCCAATAATTTCACCAAAGGCTCGGTTGACCCAACTCTTTTTATACAATATCACGGGGCACATAACTTAATTGTTCAAATTTACGTGGATGACATCATTTTTGGGTCGACACATAAAAAGTTTTCAACCGCTTTTGCAAAACTAATGAAGAAAAATTTTGAAATGTCCATGATGGGTGAACTTACGTTCTTTCTAGGACTGCAAGTTCATCAATCACCCCGTGGTATTTTCTTGAGTCAGTCCAAATATGCCCTTGAACAGTTAAACAAATTTGGAATGACAACCTGTGACACTTATGCCACACCAATGGCTCATACCAAGAAGCTAGACGCTGATTTACATGGGAAATTAGTTGACCCTACCAAATACCGAAGTATTATTGGGTCTCTCATGTATCTAACAGCTAGCAGACCTGATATTGTCTTTGCCGTTTATCTATGCTCCCGCTATCAGTCGCGACCAACTGAAACCTACCTCTCCGAGGCTAAAAGAATCCTCCGATACATCAAGGGAACCATTAACTTGGGGATCTGGTATCCGAAGGATTTTGGTTTTGAACTAATCGCTTTTTCAGACGCTGATCACACAGGATGCTTAGACTCAAGGAAAAGTACCTCAGGAGCTCTACAATTTCTCGGTGATAAACTGGTGTCTTGGCAATCAAAGAAGCAGGATTGTACATCGTTGTCATCAACCGAAGCAGAATATGTAGCCATGTCCGCGTGTTGTGCTCAAGTCATCTGGATGAGAACACAACTCAAAGACTATGGTTACGTATTCGACAGAATCCCGATGTACTGCGACAATCGGAGTGCCATTGCGATCTCGTGCAACTCAGTTCAGCACTCGAAATCAAAGCACATCGATCTTCGCTATCATTTCATCAAGGACCACGTGGAACAGGGTACCGTTGAATTATACTTTGTGGGTACAGAATACCAATTGGCAGATCTTCTCACCAAAGCCTTGCCTCCCGCTAGGTTTAATGAGTTGGTCCACCGGATTGGTATGAGGTGTTTGACTCAAGAGGAATTGGATGACCTCTTAAAACAGTCTTAAAAACCTGTCAAACACCAAAACATCTTTTGTAAATAATTTTTCAAAAACAAAATACAAAAATATAAAATCCGATAAAACAACAAAAATATCCTCCTCATCTATCTCTCTTTCAACATGGCAAGTACATTTCTTCCGTCAACACTTTAATCTTTCAAAATTCAGTGTTTTTTCCGATCAAGTGTTGAGGGGGAGAAAATAATCTCTTAACCGTTTCAAAACATCTGTGTACTTGCATGTTATCATATCCCGGTTGTTTCTTTTACAATGGTGGTGAAGTTTCTAGTACAATGACACTCCTCGGACTAAAATTAATAACTTTTCATCAGTTTTCTTAAGTCAAGGGGGAGTGTCGTCAAGTTTCTTTCCTAAAAACTTTGTTTGGTGACCAAAATGGAAGTTAAAAGGCTTTGTTTGATAAAAGGAAAAGGTGGAGGGACCAAAACTGTCAAAAGGTTAAACTCACTTTTAATAAAACACCCTCCCACCTACTTTTCTTCTTCACATTTAATACACAAAACCTAACACAACCTACGCCTTACAATCGTTCAAGATATCTGCTGATTTGATCATTGTTGTGTAAGTGTTTTTATGATCTAAACATGTTTTTAAGATAAGGTCTTGAATTTTATTCAAATCCAACGGTTAAAATTCATGTTACGAGTGATTATGTGTTCTACGCATAAGCGTATGAACACACAATCATTGTGTGTGTGTTTGTGGTTAAATGGATTGTGTCAAAACGTTTTAAATACATCAAGGATGTCCTTTTAACCATCAAAACCCACCCAGAAACACTTATCAATGAGTTTTGAAAATTAGGGTTTATGTGTCGATTTGGGTTTTTCCAAATGTGAAGTGTTTTGGCATAAAAGATTGTTGGGATATAGTCTTAAGATGATGAATTGATGATTTCCATTGTTATTAACCACCCAGAAACACGAATTGTTTAACATTTTGGATTTAGGGTTTAAAGTTCATAATATTTGGTAACTTTTGATTCACAACGAGTTAAGTGTTATAACTTGGTATAAAGACTCCCTCAACACTCTTAAACTACCAGAAAAAGTTTTGTGCATATTCCATGGCTAGATTTCATACGCGTAGATTTAGGGTTTAGACTACGCGTAAGTTTTTCTACGCGTAACTGTTAAACTGTGCAATTGTGTTTTGATCTGTCACAACATGAATGTTATGTGTCAAAATTGATGATATGATGCTTTGTTTCAGGCTTGCTAAACTTAAAATTCAGAATCAAGGTTGTTGTAACTCTACGCATAAGGATCACCTTACGCGTAGCATGTTATGCGTAAGATTAGTCTTACGTGTAGCTTCTACGCATAAGGTTCTACATATGGGACTACGCGTATCCTGTGAAGGATATGCGTAAACAGTGACCTCTACGCATAAGGTCAACTCTTACGAGTAGCCTTACGCGTAAGGTTAATATTTGCCTACGCGTAAGCTCTACGTGTAAGGTCCCCTTTTCCTACGCGTAACATTTCTTACGCGTAAGTTAGGATCCTACGCGTAAGTTTACGCCTACGCATATATCATTTCTGTCTACGCATAACTTTACCAATCCTACGCATAAGCCTGGATCATACCTTCGTTATGAATTGTTACGTGTACAAACTTGTAAATAAACTAATCATATCGTCACGAATCCAATAATGTCACTAATAAACTTAAATCGTTTGATATGTTGTGAACAATAAGTGATAAAATAAACTTTAAAACTTAAAGTTAACTAACTCACGAAACATTTCACGACGTCATTGGACTATTGAACATACAAGTGACTTAGGACTCGTAACAATCATTGACACTGTACATTCAATAACTAGACAATAAGACCTTCTGTTGACTAACATTATGTCTTTCGATATGTTGGTTCTTTTGGCTAATGTTATTTCAGATCACGACATGGCTGAACAAATGAATGTGGATGCATCTAAAGTTCTCTCCATTGCTGATATCTATCCTTATGGCTATCCAATGAAGATAGGAAAGAATAATCTCCGTGTTGACTTTGACACCCTCACTTGCTCAGAGTCTTCGTGTTTAATTGCTATTGATATTCTGAGGACTCATCCGTATCAGAATATGCTCACTCACTCTGCAACTGTTCCTGAGATCTATATCCAACAGTTCTGGAACACTATGGAAAGGGTCAAAGGACGGACTGCTGTGACGGTGACTCTGAATCACAAACAAGTCACCATTACACCTGCAGACTTAAGGGTTGTTCTCCTAATTCCTGAAGTCGATCCAACCAAACTATATGCCACACCTGTTGAAGAGCTCACTCTCCAATTCTTAATCGATATCGGTTATGACGAGGCTACAGGAGTAATCACCAAGCATTCTCACGTAGAGCTTAAGAGTATTCCTCAACCATGGAGAACTCTCTACATGATCATCACCAAGTCTGTTTCTGGTCGTGACAGTGGCTATGAGCATCCTAACCTCATGGAACTGCAAATATTTTGGGCATTGGTCAACATGAAACACATCGCTATCGAAGCTCTGATTTGGGATGACATGATGTCATTTCTCAACAAGCTTGGCTCAAAGATTCCCTACATCAGATATACTAAACTGTTGATCCAGAGAGCACTTGGACTTCATCCTGATATTCCCAAGAGGCTCAATGACCCCGACAATCACGATATGTTGACGGAACCTATTCTATCTGTCAGAATCAAGGAATCGTCTACAAAGAAACAAGGTGCTGTGTTGCCAGATTTCCTTCTAACTGAAGATGTCAGAAAGCTCGAAACGTACAAAAGGTATCTGGAAGCAGTAAGACAAGGCAAAGTTGGTCATCTCGACGAAAAATCTTCTGGAACACCTGTAAGGAGAACCAGAAGAGGAAGTGCAGGAAGCGCAACAAGTACTGTGAGTCAAAGGAAGTTTCCTAAAAGGAATCCTCCTTCTAAAAGGATTGTTCCCGTAAAGGAAGCCGAACCTATTCCCACACTTGAACCACAAAGAAAGCTTGTGGACGAGAGCTCTGAAGATACTGATACAGATGAAGAGGTTCATTACTCTGTAACTGCAACCAAAGCACCTGCCTCAGTAGCAAAACCTCCAAGTCCTCCAGCTGTCCAAGAAAAAGGGAAGACTCCAGCAATTGTATCCTATGATGAGAGCTCTGAAGATGAAGAAGAGCAACTGGATAAATCATACAGGAAGAAGTTTACAATCGTCAGACACCTTCAAAAAGCTGCAGAATTTGCTAAAGATCAAATGGGTGGCCCCGGAGGATCAAGTGGTGCTGCCCACTCCTCTCCAGATCCTGATGCGGTTAATTGACCCGATAAGGGATCTGGTGCCACCACTCTTCTGCAACAACAAAAGCTTGTGGAGGATACTATCGAATATGAGTTTGAGAACCCTGAAACTGAGAAGTCTTAGAAAGATAAAGATGATGATTATGACAAGTTGCTTATGGGAAGTCCCACACATTCACAGAAGGAAACTTCTGAACCGCCTAAGGACCCCGAGCCTCCTCATGTCTCCTCATCATCAGACTCTTCATCTCATTCATCACCACCACCATAAAAGAAGTCAACCAGATCATCATCCAAATCTGTGAAGAAACCACCTCGCTCTTGGATTTCTCAGACACATGAAAGAATTGTGAAAGCTGTCAAACAAGTCAGAATGAAAGACATGTTATACAGAAAGCTTAACTTTCTCAATCAACAAATACAATATCTACATGACGAGAATGACAAGATGCAAAAAGAAAGGAAGTTCATTCAGGAATTCATGAAAGGTCATCGTAATGAGAAACTGGATGAAATGATTGAAGGTTACACTCAAAAGTACCTTCAAGATATCGTTCCTAAAGTCCAAAAGGAACTGGAGAAGACAGCAAGAGATCATACCCACAAGTTTCTTCTCGACACTGTCCCCGGTGTGACTAGAGAAGTATTTTCCAGACAACTCACCCCTAACATCGTCGCATTGGTTAAACATACAATGGCCAAAGAAGCTGATCTCTCTGAATCTGAGTTAATCGCTAAACTAGTGATGCAAATGTCAAAGCGATCTGGAACGTTTACTTCGGATGAAGCTAAATTTTTCGAAGGTCTACTTGCTTTTCAACTCAGCTCATCATGCAAGGAGTCAGCCGATCAACCCAAACGGCCAAGAGATGACGATGATAAGGACAAGGACTCTGCATCTAAACGTCAGAAGCAATCTGGTGAATCCTCTTCTATGCAACCCCCACCTCAACGGACTCCTTCTCAACGAAGATCTCCTCCTCGCTCTTCAACTGATAAACCTCAGGACGATTCCGAGTTACCACCCCAGACTCAAAAAATCGGTGATTATTTTGAATATACGGGTGGTGACGATGAAGAGGTCCTTGAGCCCCAACAACAACCCACCTCTCCCAAACAAGGACAGAAACCAAAATCATCATCTAAGCCTTCGAAAAAGAAGAAGAAGACGTTTCATACCGACGTCGTATCATGGCTAGATGACGATAAAACTGAAGAATTTGAATGGTTTGCTACACTTGTTAACAACACTCCCTACCCTGAAGATGGTCAAGAATTGGTAGACGGTAGTACCTTGGAGCATGCAAAGATTTTGCAAGAAAGGTTTCGTGTGAAGAAGATGACGAAATCTGAATTGAAGCGCATCAAGAATGAAGCATTCCTACTTTTGAAAGACAGCTCGGAAAGTGCAATCGAGGTTGAATATCACCTTGAAAACATTGCTCGAGCCATGTCTAACAACATGGATTGGCTCAACCCAGAAGCAAACATCGACTTCACCAAACGGGACAATCCTCCATATTACACCGACTGGTCTCAACCTCTACCTACCATTGGCCAACCTGATCAGCCTAGGATTCCTTTCAGACATTTCTTCAACAAAGACTTAGATTTTCTTCAACACGGTGGCGATGGTTCAAGGAAATACACTACATCTCTGACACTTCCATTCCCTGTTGCCATATACTCTGATTGTATAGCCATCGAGGAACGTGCTACCCACATGTTCTCCGACAAAGTGGTAGCATATGACCAAGATGCAATGTATGGGATTCACCATTGGCCGGAACGCCGAAGAATCTACTACAGAAGCTGCTTGGTCCAGAAGTCTCAACATGCAGTGTTCAATACTAAAAGTATCGTGGCCATCCAACATGTTGGTCTATCGTCTAAATGGGACTACACTTTTCTCAAAAAGATTATGGTCAAAAGACAAGACGAAAGGGACTATGCATTCTCTGAAGCTGACTTTGAGAATTTGAACATCAACGATATTGAAGACATGTACCTTGCCAAAGTTCAAGGTCGCATGAGACAATTTCCAACTGAAGTACAACGTGAATTCATCAAGTCAATGCTCATCTTCATCAGACGCATAGTCATCAAAGAACGTGTTGAAGATCTTCAGCTTGCCGTTGAATCTTATCAGACGCGTGTCAACCTCACTCCTCCAACGCTTGATCTTCCCGACATCAATCAGCTAACTCAATATACGCTCATCAGCAAACTATTCGGAGTTGTTTACCGCAGTGAACTTTAAAGAAACTGCTTAATGGCGTGTAGTGAACTTCATAAATTCGAGGATCATACTTTGAAGCTGGTTAGGGATGGATTGGCGTACAGGTTGAAGGATATATGCCTGAAAATTGGGTCTCCTAAGCGCTGGAACTCTCAGGATAGGAGGGATGTGAGACGAATCATCACCATGATTGACGAACGGTTGTTCAGAAGGGATCAGTTCAGAACGTTGGAAAGTTTTATTGGTGGTCGACCCAGGATCAACATCACCGGCTATCAACGCCCTGTTCGTACTCCTGGGAACATCACTGCACTTCCTGGTACTCCTTGATTTGGTTCTTTCATATAATTTTGGATGAGTGATTACATATGTCAATGGCTTGTGCACACATAACAGTGTACAACTCGTAATTGTCAAGAAAGGACCCTGTGGTACGCCTCAGTGCCACAATCCTTATAAAAGGAGCGAAAGCTTCTTATTTTTGAGTAAAACCTATCAAACCTTTCATTTTTCAAGGTTTTGCTCAAAAACACAAGTACTTCCCCGTATGATTTTCAAAACCTCAACCGTTTTTATCACTTGTTGAGGGGGATTATTTTATTTAAAACTTTGTTCACAAATTGTTCATAGTGGTCATCTTCTCGCAACACTCGAAATGGTCATATTTATTGTCAACTGTTCAAAAATAACATTTTTTATGCCATTTTTGAGGGGGAGAAAATTGTGTGATAAGAAATATGTTGTACAAAATGCAAATGAATCTGTGTACCTCAGACTTAACCAACGAATTGACGGTACTAAACTGTTTGTAACTCGAAAAGACTTGTCCTGGATGGGTAATAATTTCAAGCTAGTTCGCTAGTAATGTAAACGTGTCTCGCAAAGGACTTGTCCAAGTAGAAAGTACCATTCGAGAAACTCTTGATAGACATGAAGTCTGACGGGTATGACAACCTTTCGAGGTTTGTCTACACCTTCAAGGTAGTTATTAGAGCTAGTTGTCACCTAAAAGCTGACAATGTAACTCTTTAACTATGCAACGTAACCGTGTCTCGCGGGGGATTGTCTATCTTCAGTGGATCAATTCAAAAAGTGCGCGCTCTTTCCTCACTGTGCATTTAAACCATTAATACTCTTAAGCACATGTGGAGGGGGTGTATTTATGCAAAACATCATCTCTCACAGTGGTTCAAACATGTTTTTCATTTACAAACCATTTGAGATATTGTTTCACAAACTGTGGTTTTAATGGCAACTTAGGTTAGTCATGGAGTTATAAGGTGACTAAGGTTAGGAATAACCGTCCTATGATCAGCCAGAGCCGGAGGGATCTACCCAAGGACACTACCATTAGTTAGTGTTAGAAGTCCTTAGGAATGATTGTAAAAAAAAAGGAGAAAATAAGAATCGGAGAAAGAAGGAGTTGAAGAATCAAAAAGAAATGTAAAGTAAAGGGTGAAAAGAAACAGCCCTCCAGATTATTCAACTTAGGGCAGACACCGGGTTCAATTCATATGCTACTGATTGTCACTTAGTGACACCGGTATTGAAGATTAAAAGTCGTCATGGACCCAGTGACGCATGCACTAAACCTTCTTAGCCACTCAAGTTTCTCTCAACAGAAGCTTGTTTGATTCTCACAGGGAACCCTACGTAAACTATTGGCTTTCTCTTAGAGATTGCTGGTATTGAAGAAGGAGACCCTCTCCCTAGTCTCCGCTCAGGAAAACCAAAACGCACTATTGAGTCTAGAGCCACGAGATTCATCAAAAGATCTCTTAGGAACACTTGAAATTTCATCACTTGTTGATCAACTAATAAGATCTTCAGTGATTCAGTGGTTCATATCGAGTCCTTCACAGATCTTAGCAATCTGTCGAGAACATTTATGAATGGTTCACTTCTGTGATTCTCAGTGATTGAATGGAAACTCCTGCCAGGGTCAACATCAAACAGCCCTGACAACAGGTCACTTCGGTAACTCCCTGTGGATTACGCGGAGTGTGTCTCAAACGGTCTACAGTCGTGAGGTGATGCTTCGGTGTACCTCAGCGACTCATCTGAACTGTAGATGTACTTCGGTACATCGCGTTATCTCACTTGTGGGACTCCAGTTCAGGAACGGCCTTTGTAAGAATTAGAGTTGTATTTTCACACTATGCTGTTAACACTCTCGAAGTTCAAACTTGTAAGTGCCGGAAACCGCTTATTACTAACCGTTTGAAATGTTTTCTTCTTATGGAAGCTCCGGAGCGGAATGATCATGCTGATTCTTCTTATGCTCACGCCAACATCATCACTAATGGAAGTTCTATTCGAATGCAACACAACAGTCAGAATGATTCTTCATCAAATCAAAGAATCTACAAAGTCAAAGACTTAAAGAACTTCATCAGTATTGATTTCCAACATCAAAGAGCGTATGAGCATGTTGAAGAATGACGTGGAGACACTGGAGCAGCGAAGCAGACCTGAGGTAGACTGATGCAGACAACAACATACTATCACTTTCACCACAAAGAACAATGATCAAAGAACAAAGTTAAAGATGACGTCAAAGCATAACTGTTCAAAGATAACTATCTCTCTACACTGGGGAGATTGTTCGAATCAAGGCAATTCCTCTCCCAAGAAAGAAGAATGTCAGAAGACGTCAAAGCTACTATTACATCAACGCCTTCACCGTTTACATTCATATATACTTGAGGGGGAGATTGTTGGAATCACTCCTAAACAGTATTTCAAGTATTTATATTTCATATGTAATAGGTAGCTTATTATGGCCTTTATGTTTTTTTAAGGTCTAGCTTATGTAGAAGGCCCATAAGCTTAGGCCCAAGCCCATATAAGAAAGGATGGGAACTAGGAGTGTTGCCCTAGCTTCCCTCCTATAAATACCCTTGTAAACCCTCATTTGAGGGTTGGTTGTTCAAGTTTTTCTCTTTCACTCACCTCCTACGCCTAACCATATATTGTATTGTGTGTGTGTGTGTTTGATACTTGTTCAATCGCCTTATCTCTTTCTATATTACTTGTGTTTGTAAAACTAGTGACCTAACAATATATAAATGCAGTAGGCTGCCTAACAACATACCGGTCTCTAATGGAATGAGAAACTGGCTTCCCCAAGGTTGATGGTTTTGTAAACTTAGTGTTCTCACTTTTCCCTGTTGCTTTTCTAAGCTCGTTCTTTAATGCTACAATTGTGAAACCCTTTTCCTGAAGTTGAGCTTTGAGATCATCATTTTTGGCTATCAAAGAAGTTGTTTGTTCTACAGTTTTAGTCTTGGTTTCTTTGATTAAGTCACCTAGGTCCTTTTGATGCCATTTCAAAGTCTCATTTTCCTTAAGTAATTTAGCCACACAAAGTTCCAATTCAATATTTCTGGATTTGACAACTTCGATATTATGTTTTACCTTGACTAAATTACTTTTCTCATTCAGGAGTGAAATATGTTTCTTCCGATTGTAAATGGTCGAGTCTTTGTCTTGAAGCTGAGATTTCAAAGTGCTAATTTCAAAAAGTTCACAGAATTCAGGAAGTTCCGGATTTTTACACGGTATGTTAAGTTGAAAACTTTCTTCTTTACTTTGTATCGCAATTTCAAGTGAAATGCAATGTTTTTCAAGATTTGAGAATTTGTTTGAAAGTTCATCAAAAGCCTTTTTATCAACCATATCTTTTGTTTTTAAACACTTAATCTCTGACTCAGCCTTAGTTACAGAACATTTATCAAAGTCATGTTCAGCATCATGGTCAGTTTGTTTAAGTACTTTAGCAGATGCACTATGTTGAACAGTAAAGGGTACCTCATTACATGATACCTGCTCAATTTCTGGTCTGATATCTGCATCCACATCATGTGTAACAAGAGTCACTGGACGGCTGGCTGTGTTAAGCTTATCTATCTCTGAGCCTCTGTATTCAGTATCAACTGATCCATCATCTGGTGCTTTACCCGACTCAACACTACAATCTTTTGATTTTGCCCGACATTCATTCCCTTTTCTGATTTATGCATCAACTTCTTGTGTGTTAGGAGTAACTGAACAGCTGGTTACATCATTATTTGTTGTCTCTGACATTCTGCATTTAGCAACACCCGATTCTTCAACTGATACATTACCCAACTTATCACAACTATCTCTCAACTACACCAGACACTCATCCACTTTTTCATCTTTCTGAGTAACTTTCTCAATATACTTCTCCACATTATCCATGAGATGGATAAGTGTCTCTATGAACACGCTAATTTCCATTCTAGTGTGTCTCTTGAAAGACATTTCAGTCATGTCTTGATCATAATCTGATGTGAATTCCCCACTAATGAATGACTGAAGTTGTTTGTGGATCACTTGAAGTGCAGCACTAGAACTATCCTTTTGAACCTTTTGTTTGTCAAGTTGTTGTTCCAATTGTTCTAAGTTTAATAGTAGTGTTCCAGTTAATGTGGATAAATCTTGACGGAAAAGGGCACTGCATGTTCGTTCCATTGTTATAGGTGTGAGTAACATGAGGTGTGAGTGAAGTTGTTGATAAGGTTCAATGTTACTTTCCTTTAGCATGGCATTCTGTAGCCTAAACAGGTGCAATTCTCTCTCTTCAGACTCAGAACACGAAGATTTCACATCCTCATTGATTGATTCAATCATCTTTAATCGTTCAGTATGTAATACCTCCCAAGGTAGAGGGTTGGACCTTTCACTCAATCTAACCTTCTTTCTTTTGTTTACTTTCTCTCTCTAGAAAGGATCCCATCTTCCACTTTCTCCTTCTAAACTCTATTCCATACGCCCATATTTGTGATTGATTGTGTGTTTGTGAAAACCAATATCTAACAATTGGTATCAAGAGCCATGGTTTGATCACTCATCTTTCATGTTCTTGGATTTCTAGTGGTTTTCATAAGGTTTTTGGGTTTGAATGAGTTTAGAGTGGTTAGCATCATTTGGATCATCTCTTGTGTTAAAGTTTGGATTTCGATAGTACTTTTGTGTTTAGAATCATTATAAGTGTTTAGGTTTTGGTTTGGAAGGCTTAATTCATCTTGGTTATAGTGTTTTTGGATTAGAAAAGCTTAGTTTTTGAAGAGTTTCAAGGAAGAGGTTTGTCACTTATTCTTGGAATAGGTTTGTCACTTGTTCTTGGAAGAGGTTTGTCACTTGTTCTTGGAAGAGATTTGTCACTTATTCTTGGAAGAGGTTTGTCCAGATTCGTTGTATCTGAAGCGGTTTGTCCAGATTTGATGTATCTGAAGAGATTTGTCTGTCTAGCGATTTTTATGTCTAGCGATTTGTCTGTCTAGCGATTTGTCTGTCTAGCAATTTGTTTGTCTAGCAATTTGTCTGTCTAGCAATTTGTTTGTTTAAGCAATTTGTCTGTTTAGCGATTTGTCTGCTTAAGCGATTTGTCGTTTGAGCGAGTTGGGAATTAGGGTGGTATTTGTCTAGTGTGCGATTTGTGGTATGCGTTTTGAGAACTCTGCGGTTTGACAAAAGTGCGGGTTGACCATTTCATCAGTGCGTTTTGTTGACTTTTCCCGACAAAACTTCAAACGGCCATAACTTTGAACCATAACTCTGTTTTCAGCGTTCTACCCATCAAAACGACCGTGAGAACGAGTAGAATGGTACACCGAATAAACTTAAGTTATTTGGGTCAACCTTCGAGGCCTAAATCCGCTCCGAACAGAAGTTATTGTGGTTTTTAAGTTTTTAGACCTAAATGTCTCCGTAAAAACGTGCATAAACCAATCCAAATCTCAACCAAACAACATCTCTGCTAATCCTACAAACAATTATAAGTCCTAACACATAATTGTCTATCAGTGTCTATCCATCAGTTATCTTAACACGTTCTATTGGCATTGCTTAACGGTTTGGTCTTGATTTTAGTAAAATCCCATGAAAGATTCTATTTCTCGGTTTAAATCACAGACTTGTAAAATCCCGTGTATACTACTACATCATGTCTTATACTACTGACCCAGTAATTTCAAATGTGCTTAAATTATATGATGTTGTGGACAACAAAGAAAGTATTGGTTACTCTGAACGGTTAAACATGATTGAATCAATCAATGATGATTTGAGATCTTCACACTCAGAGTCTGAAGAGAGAGAATTGCACCAGTTTAGGCTACAGAATTCCATGCAAAAGGAAAGTAGCATTGAACCTTATCAACAACTTCACTCACACCTCACGTTACTCACACCGATAGGAATGGAACGAACATGCAATGCCCTTTTCCGTCAAGATTTATCCACAAATTGATAAAGAACATACTATTGAACTTAGAACAATTGGAACAACAAATTGATAAAGAAAAGGTTCAAAAGGATAGTTCCAGTGCTGCACTTCAAGTGATCTACAACCAATTTCAGTCATTCATCAGTGGAGAATTTACATCAGATTATGATCAAGACATGACTGAAATGTCTTTCAAGAGACACACTGGAATGGAAATTAGCGTGTTCATAGAGACACTTATCCATCTCATGGATAATGCAGAGAAGTATATTGTGGAAGTTACTCAGAAAGATGAAAAAGTGGATGAGTGTCTGGTGCAGTTGAGAGATAGTTGTGATGAGTTGGGTAATGTATCAGTTGAAGAATCGGGTGTTGCTGAATGCAGAATGTCAAAGACAACAAATAATGATGTAACCAGCTGTTCAGTTACTCCTAACACACAAGAAGTAGATGCTGAAATCAGAAATGGGAATGAATGTCGAGCACAATCAAAAGATTGTAGTGTTGAGTCGGGTAAAGCACCAGATGATGGATCAATTGACACTGAATACATAGGCTCAAAGATAGATAAGCTTGACACATCCAGCGGTCCAGTGACTCTTGTTACACATGATGTGGATACAGATATCAGACCATAAATTAAGCAGGTGCCATGTAATGAGGTACCCTTTACTGTTCAACATAGTGCATCTGCTAAAGTACTTAAACAAACTGATCATGATGCTGAACATGACTTTGATAAATGTTCTGTAACTGAGGCTGAGTCTGAGATTAAGTGTTTCAAAACAAAAGATATGGTTGATAAAAAGGCTTTTGATGAACTTTCAAACAAATTCTCAAATCTTGAAAAACATTGCATTTCACTTGAAATTGCGATACAGAGTAAAGAAGAAAGTTTTCAACTTAACAAACCATGTAAAAATTCGGAACTTCCTGAATTCCGTGAACTTTTTGAAATTAACACTTTGAAAGCTCAGCTTCAAGACAAAGACTCAACCATTTACAATCTGAAGAAACATATTTATGTCCTGAATGTGAAAAGTAATTTAGTCATGACTAAACAAGACATTGATGCTATTAAAACAAGAAATAATGAATTGGAAAGTTATGTGGCTAAATTACTTAAGGAAAATGAGTCTTTGAAAAGGATTCAAAAGGACCTAAGCGACTCTGTCAATGAAACTAGAACTAAGTCCATGGAACAAACAAAATCTTTGATAGCAAAAATTGATGAACTCAAAGCTCAACTTCAGGATAAGAGTTTTGCGATAGTTGCCTTAAAGAATGAGCTTAGAAAAACTGTAGGGAAAAGTGTGAACACTAAGTTTACAAAACCATCAACCTTGGGGAAGCCAGTTTCTCATTCCATTAGAGACCGGTCTGTTGTTAGGCAGCCTACTAGATTTAAATCTGAAAGAACAAAATTTTCCAAAACACGGTTTGCCTCCCAAGTTGATGTGTAACAAGTTTTGTCAAAACCAGTCACTTCACCTTATTTGCCTAAGAATTCACATGATATGATTGACTTGTTCAAGAACTATGATCTAGAAGAAGCTAGGAAAAAGGTACAGATTCAAAAAGATGGAATTTTAGGTGCTAGACCTAGGGTGATGAATTCTACGAGATTTCAAGGCACTGCTAGTAGTTTTAAACCATTACCTAGGAACACTCATCTAAAGACTAGGTATTGGCTTGTATCTAAGAGTAGTTGCGTTTCGAATAAAGCTTTTCCCATAGCAGATCACTCTAAGAACTCTAGATCATTTTTTGAATCCAAACAAGCTGTTTGCTCAAATTGTCTGAAATGCATCTATAAGGCAAATCATGATAATTGTTTTTCAAAATCCCTAAAGAAAGTAAATTCTCATACAAAGGTTCAACCTGTTAAGTCTAGGATTTTCACTAAGTCATCTACTGTGCATATGAAGCAAAACAAACCGAAAACTTCGCCTAGATGGATACCAACTGCTAAATCTTTGGAAACTAGAAATAAGGATAAGTCTTACACTATGCATAAGAAGCCTAACAATCCTAGACCTTGCCATAAGTGGATACCATCTGGTAGAATTTTTAAGAATGTTAGACCTAGGTGGATACCTACCGGAAAGTTGTTTACCGATGGCAAAATCAAGGTTGACTGTGAAACCCCAAAAGGTTTGGATACTAATGTCACTAACCAATATATATGCAATCAAGCTTGTAATGTTAGTGCAGGTAGTCCTTACTCAGTTGTAGATACTTCGATCCTTCAATACATGGATTGGCTTAAAGTATGGATAACAAAAGGATTGATATCTCATAACTCACGGGTTCAAGTAACTAAACCTTGATATTCAATCGGCAATGACGTTTGTTAACATCAGTTCAGGCCTCGTATTTCATCATGGCGTCTGCAGATAACACTTCAGGCCCCGTTCCTCAAAGAAAGAAAAGGCGTACAATTCAGTGTGTTTTATCTTCAGTTTAACAGAAATTCTTTCAAGAATGACCATCCTCATCTACATTATCCATCAACGAGCTTCATGTGTTTCCCATGCTCATTTAGTCATCAAGTGGATCTACGTTCATTGGAGTATATTCTTATTCACTTGTTCAAATAAAAAATGGCAACTTCAGATGCAATTTTTGAGGGGGAGAAGTGTGAATAAAATGAAAGTTATCAAATGGATCTACTTACCGGTGATTGTATTCTTACTCACGTGCTCAAATCAAAAATGGCATTGGCAACATCATATGCAACTTTTGAAGGGGGGAAGTGGATCTACATGTTGATGGATATTTGTATAATGGTCATACGCCTAATGTTTCACTTACTAAGAATAACTGGGATGTATTGTTTGGGATTCATTGGGGGATTCAACTGGTTCACCTTCTTCAATTTCCATTGATCAAGATGCACCATCTAAGAAGTACAACTCAGACCACTCAAGAAGCCTAATCTCCAGTTATTTCTCAAGGCGTTGTTAATGACTATCATTGTAGTTGCACTCATGAATAATGATCCGCTCTTTGGTATTCCTTTGCCAAATCTTCACGGATTATTGTTCATGAATAATGATCCGCTCTTTGGTATCCCTTTGCCAAATCTTCACGGATTAGTGTGCACTCTGTAAATCAATCACATGAAAATTAAGGAAAATGACTACCTCATCTGCTTGAAGACATTATTGGTGAATCTTCCAGATCAGTATCTATATGTATATCTTTAGGAAGATGGAATTGATGTTGAGGAATCATTTGATCCAGTTCATTCAATGGATCAATGTACATTCGATTGTATGTTTATTCACGTGCTGGGGATTTGACACAAGTTGATTACTTCGGAGTTAATCATTTATCACTTATTTGAGATTGAAGTTGACTTTCACAAAGGTGTGTTCTTATTTGATAACTTGCTCGGGCTTAAGAATTTGAGTTGAAGACTTGGTTTATCTAGTTACCAGCTGTTGGGGTAGATGGTTGAAGACCTGGTTAACTATCACTATTAGGAGTTACGTTGTTTTACTCAGTGTCACACGTAGATTACGTTGTGGATAATCGCAAGAGGTGTTAATGTCTCATGCTTTGTTTGAGTATTGAGTACTTAGAGATTTGCTTGGAGCGTAAAATCTCGACACCGTTCTTCCAAGATTAGTGCCGACTTCAGGTTCAAGTTTGGTATATCGGGTTTTCTTAATCAGTGGTCACTTCAAGTTGTCTTCATATGGGTTGATAAAGATAGTCAGAGAGAGTTTTTGTAGCAGTTGATTCTCACAGGATTCAGTTGAGCTAATTGTTTGTTCTTCTCTATTTCAAGAGTATTTGGCATGTATAATGTGTTGTTGATTCTGAGGTATCAAAACCAGCAAGGGGGAAGGAGATATACATCTAAACACACAACGAGTACACGTGATGAACTTAATACTTCTTCTCTATTGAAGTAATCCCGGGAAAGAAAAATGTCATAACTGCAAAGAAACTCAATGTTTAACTCGTAGCATTTGGTGTGTTATTCCAACTATTTGGGGGAACGATGTATTATTCCAACTATTTGGGGGAAGGATATACTATTCCAACTATTTGGGGGAAGGATGCATTATTCCAACCATTTGGGGGGAAGTGGTCTCTGGATACTTTTGGTATGTGTTAACTAAGCTTTCAGTAGGAAGAAATATGAGAAGAATATGTGGAGCGTGAGATGATATTTCTTATCGACATCTTCTATATGATTTATGGTAGTGCTTCCGGTTATTGCTTCATGTACACAATGCAACGATGATTCTAATGAGATCGCAACCATCAGGGGAGAGATATGTGTACATCAGGGATGCACAACATGTTCACTTGATTGAGCTAATTCAGTTATTCCAGAGTTGACATCCGCAGAGATGATTAGTGACTCAACATGTTACATAGATGTCATCGTCTCTACTCTTGTTAGGTACATGTGTACATTATGGGCTGATTGGTTATATGTTAGATAACTGGAATGCATTTAGTGAAATGAAGGTGTTGATATATTGTTCTCCCGAATAGACAACTGCTCAAACTCGAAGAGTAATGTGTACATCGAGGACGCATAACAGGATCATGTGATCAGGCTTAATCATTTATTTCGGGTTTGATAAACGCAGAAATGATCCGTGTTAACTTGTTACTTCGTTTTTATCATCTTCTTCGGGTTCTTGAGCTTCATATATTTAGACTGTTTGCTTCACTTCTTCTTCTTGAGGGAAATGGTCTTTTTACGAGGATTGTCAGTTTAGGGGGAAGCTGCCAAAGATTCACTGTTTGAAGGCTCAAGTTCTTGCGATGATTTAAGAGCCTCGAATGCTTTGGTGGTGAAAGTTTAAGAGATGATGACTTCTATCTTCTACAAAGTGCTGAACGATTTCCTTTTCTCGGTACTCGTATCATCATCCTCTTAAACTATTTCTCTATCTTTGTAAATAGTTTTCAAAAACCATAATATAAATATATATATATATATATATATATATATATATATATATATATATATATATATATATATATATATATATATATATATATATATATATATATATATACTAGTGTCAAAACCCGTCCGATGGACGGGTATGATTTGTGGTTTTTATTTTTAGGTTTTAGTAGATTAAATATATACTAAAAAGTAGTTAAAAGTTATGCTATTTGAATTATACAAAGGAAATATGTAGAGTCAGGTTATGTGGCACAAAATTTATGTATAGATTACTTTGAAAATTAAAATTCAGTAGTAATAGCTTGACATGACACAATTAAGAGTAAGTTCATAGTTTTTCAAAATGCATAGACTATGTGTTTAACTTAGATTTATGCCGATCTTTTAATGGACCATGATAGTCATGATTATTATATGATTGTTGAGAAATATTTGTAATATCATGCGAATAAATAATATGTTAGATTAGTCAAAATTAATCTAACGTGTATTGAAATGTTTAATGTGCTAACCATTTATGCTACCAACAAAATAGAATTTAGTGTTGAAAGGCCTCAAAGTTGAACTCCTTAAAAAAATCATATACCTCAAAAAAATTATTATAATGATGGCATTTCTTCAAATCTAGCCAGTGTGAGGTATTTGGCAAGTATCAAATTTGACTTATCTAAATGATCATCGTCATCATGCCTTACAACGGTTCCCTCATTGCAATTAAAGCATTGTTATTTTCCAAAATTATGTACCGAAAGGTTAAACGGTAAAAATTACGAATGGTTTTTTGTTACCTTACTATTATTTGTTCCAACAGTTTTATATTTGATGTCTTGTCTTTTATAAAAACATTCTAATTCGTCAGCTTTTATTTGGATGTCTTGTCCCTTTATAAAACATTCCAATTCATTTTGTTCAACCTGGAAATTGTTTTGCCAATATGAAGAAAAAACAAACGTAAAAAATGATTACACTTATAGACCCGTAGAATCACGGGGATTTTTAAAGAATTATTTATTAAGGAGTTACGTGTGTGAATAAATTTACAAACAACAACGAACGTAAACAGGAAGCTTAGTCATAAAAGACTGTAAACTATCAAGCCTTGTCCCTAATCGTAATCTTCCTTGTTCGTCACAGACGAATGCCTACGCACTTTCAACCCTGTCCAAAGGAACTCCTCTCAGATATCAACCCTTATCCACAGATCTGATGAAGACGTCACTTATCTAAAAAACACAACCAACAAAAACCTTAACACGTTTATCACTCCATAACTTTCTAATAAGCTGTACAATTCACATAAATTCATATTACGTATACCCACAATTAAATTAGGAACAAATACAATAGGTAAATACAAAAATTTACATTATGGAAATACTCTCTAATCAATAAGAGGTTGGTACCATCTGGTGAAAGAGTTGAAGATCTAGAGTTATTATGCATACTCAGATCATGTCTCAATGACTTTAAGTTCATTAATAAGGAAGGTTTTACTGATACTTACACAGTGGATCAAACTTATGTGTGTTCTAGTGTATATTCGTAACCACCATCCTCTTCATGATTCAGATAACAGGAACACTGAGCGAGCTTGACTGTTGAGCAGCCTTGGTAGTATTTGCATCAACAATAAGCTACAATCAGGATGTTCAATTAAGATGTCTGTTGTGAAGCAGGCCTCTCCAAGTAGTGCATTGATTTTCATATCTGCAAAATGATCAGCTCAACTGAGGGGGCGTTAACCTCAAGGATAATTTTAGAGGCGGCTATTTCGGTGCAGTCACGTATGAATGGATCGATTTGTGTTGAAATATATCTCAAATGTGTAGAAAGTGTTTAAAGTCCATTTAATATGCATACGGCATGCAGCCTTCTAAAGTGTTTCTAAGAGAATTATATTATCAAGTAATATGTATTGTTTATGAGATAAAACCCTCACATGGTGTTTTGGATTGCTGAGTTTACAAATAAATTAATACATTGGTTACAATCGGTCATTTAGAATCCTAAAATAAAAAATAAATAAATAAATAAATAATCTAAAGGACCATATCCCGACTACGCAAATATTAACTAAACGCAAAATAAACGTAATTAAAGAAACGCGAATTAAATACAACTACGTCTAAATTAAGTCCTAAAAATGATCTAAAATTACTTTTATACTAAAACTGATATTTGAAAACTATTTAGGAATTAAAACTAATTTTTGACTTCCAAACAGATTTTTGCAAAGTTGACTAATATGAGCTTGTAAGCTTATTAAATGGATTGACAGAGTTGAGTTATGACTAAATGAATCTAAATTAAGCTATATCTACTAAATCTAAACCTATACACAAGATTTGATAGTCTAACTCTAACTGATATGTATCTAGGACAGAATTTTGTATGATTTTGACTTAGAGAGTGTTCAGGTGCAATGTAAGGACTAAAATGACTACTATAATCCTAAATGATATTAAAGCAATAATAATCAACCACTAAATAGACTTCAATATCAGATTATAGCCTTAATCCAAACACTATGTTTCCAGCTGTTATGTAAATTTAAACCTACAATCTACTTGAATCAATGTAAACCAATACTTAATCTCACTTATACTAACCTAATTAAATCTAAAAGCAGTGATTAAAGCAAACTGATAACACAGATTCTACAAGCAAACTACTATAGCAGATTTAAACTCAAAATAATGAAAAGCAAAGTATAGCTAGCACTTACACAAGTCCAGCCACTATGGCTTGCCAACAATCAAATAACCATTAACCAAATGCTATAAAACTCAATCCAATTCCCAGGTCTGAATCAGATAAGATTCATAACCCAACCTAGGGGCAGTCCAGTTCTAAACTCTCTACGTAGTTAAAAAGATCAGATCCAACAAACTTTGCGCTTCTCTAGTAACATGATTTAGGCTTATCACCACTGGTTGCTTATCTTATATTATTCTCTTAAAGAAGTACACGATGCTGTTAATACCTCGTCTATGAAAACCTCTATTATAAAGATCCTCGATCTTAAGGAGATACAAATCGTCGGCTATTTTGATAACTTATGAAAGAGTTAGTGGCATGTAACTACGAAACTTTCAAAAGCGGTTTGATACATGGAACGTAATTTTTTCAAACGTATGCAATGTACAGTATTGGCTAAGGGGGCTGTATCGATACATGGAGCCTTATGTTTCAAAACACCCTAGAAGAGCATACGTGAATTACAGGGATTTAGATATCAGAACAAACCGAAACAGGTTTGAACATAGTATAATGGAATGAATGTATTACTTTTCCTTGCATGACGTGGCCTCCTGCGACTTTGGCATGGGAGGCGGAAGGTGTTTAACGTATGTGAACTGAAATGCAAAGGAAAATTAATATAAATACCGATTACATACACCCATTGACAAATAAGTTAGTTACATAACTGAGGTGACAATTTACCCGGAGGTTGTCTTTTAAATCTATGAACATCGCCAACTGACATGGTTTCACACACACGGTGCACAACTGCTTCAGGATACGATACATGCATATCTTTAGTAACAACACCCATGAGATTAATCGTTGATGTTACAAAGTGCGAGGCTGCAAATATATGTAAATACTTATTATTATAACATGCTATTAACATGTACCCCACCCTTGTTTTGTTATCAAGAAAAGCAGGCGGCGGTGGTAGTTAAGATGTACAGTTAAATCATGGCTTAGAAGCAGGACCAGAAACGTTTCTAGTCTTTGCTAAAGCGGCTTCAACTAAATCACTTCTCCCAGCAAGTCTGCTGGTCTTTGATACTGGTTTTGCCTTTGCTGAAGCACTTACGGCTGACTGCTAATAACCAGATAGATTTTCACGCAGATCTCTTACACCTCCTGATAAAGATCCGTTTGCACTTTTCTTCTGGAGTTTCAAGCGCAGGTCACGGACACCAACTCTGCGATCTAAGGAAGCCATAATGCGCACCAATAATTAATGTGTGACAACCCGAACTTTCAGGTCATTTCTCGAAACAATTTATGCCTCACTATTTCAACATTTATCGTAAACTTGGTTTACTTGTTTCAAATTCGCGTAACCTTAATGGTTTAGCGGCGAATTCATGATCATAACATCACGAACATTTCATATGGACTAATTTTAGTCTACATTTCATTGACATCATTTGCATCATGATAGTTCATTCATGACATTTCATTTCACATTTAACGCGTAATTTTTATATTAAATAAACGTTATCGCGTGAGTTATTATTTTTAATATTTAATCCATTACTTTCAAAAATGATCCCGACATATTTTTATACTTACATTTAGTTTATAAAAACTATATTTTGGCTTTACCTAGTGTTTTAAATTTATTTGGTACATAAATCGTTAAAGTTAAATTATTACGTCGTTTTTCTTAAAAATTACTCGATAATTATTTTATCACTCAAATTTCACAAGGAATGTATTTCTACAATTTTTATTATCTCATTACATTCTATTTTGACCTATTAAAAACTTACTTATACCAAAAATTTCCATTTACCTTTACTTGTACATTTTCTACACAATTACTTACACTTTTGTCAAATTTTACACAAATAATATGCAAGTTTATAAAAAAAAAATAAATATCTACATCCCTCCCCCCTTGGCCGACCAAGGGGGAGGGTTAGTCATAAATGTGGCATGGTTGGTGATTGATAATAATTCATACTCAAATTAAAAGTCTTATACTCCATTTATTTTTCTCATACATGCATCTCATTCTACAAGTTAACAAAAGGTTTTTCTCTCTTCTTTTGGTTCTCCACAAACCGGCCATATAGAGTTCCAAGGGATCATCATCAAAAATTTTCTCAAGTGTTTATACAATCTAGATAACATTCTTTATAAGGTTTTGAAATAAAAACCAAGAGTGTTTAGGTTTAACCTTGTTACTTGCACCTCATCATATTCACTAGTAAGCATGATTCTTTCATTTTTCATGTTTCCTTTTCATTTCATATGTATCTTTTCATTTTTGGTACAAACATGCAAGACATATGTGATTTATACCATTTTACTTGATTTTTGGAGTTTTATATATATATTGTCATCCTATAATTATCCCCTTGGTATTCATTGGTCTTGATGGTGATTAGGAACCCATGACACCCTAAGAAGGTGTATGGTAGGATTAGATTAGCTTTGGAGTTGATTTGAAGGGATTATAATAGGTTTTGTCCGAGAAAAACTATTTTCGATACGTATAAAATATGTTCTGTCCTTGTTTTGGTTTTCTGGAAAATCCGACAGTAGGCACGACTTTTTGGCCTTGATATTTAGAAAATATACTTTAAAACGAATCCGTGGCCGCTTGAACGGATTAAAACGGAGTTATAACGAAGAAGTTATGAATTTTTAAAGTTTGGCGACGAAATATATTATTTTCTGAAATTTCAGCATACTATTTTTACTCTATTCGAGTCAAAAACGAGTCCTAAGCTTCACAAATTATTTCGACTTATCAAAAATATATTAGTATACTTCGATACGAAGCTAAGGACGTATTATACGTAGAAAACGGATTTGAAACGACAAAGATATGCACGTTTTCATAAAATTTCCGTAACTATTATTTTCTGAAAAACTATATTATTTTTACGATACAAGTGTTACATTAGCTGTAA
>BPTQ01000005.1:141762377-141862290 GCA_019973895.1 Chrysanthemum seticuspe | reverse complement strand
GATTGAGGGGGAGAATGTTTTCAAATTTATATCATCTATCGGGCTTATATAATCATCCTACGTGCTTAACTGAAAAAGATAATTGCCTATGTTGAAGGACTAGGAATCTAGGATGTGATTGTTAGGATTAGATGATTATAGTTTGATGAACACATTATTCTCATGCTTTACATGATCTGATTGATATGTTGGATTGACTTGTATTAGTCGATTATTGTTTGGGTGTTGTCGACCACAATATATGTCTATCTGTGTTTACTAACGTATGCAGATAACATGGTTTAAAAGAATGTTCCCGATCCAGATCCCACAATTGATGATGATTGGATGCCGAAAGGAAAGGGTAACTATTTCTTGAGTCGACAAAAGAAGAAATGGAGCTTAATTAGATCTCTCTATGGATAGTTGGCACGATAAATGCAACATCAGAGGTCTCGCTGCATCAGCAAATGGTTTTCTTCAAGCCCTACAGCAACAACTGAAGAAGCTTGTGTTTTTCTCCACCTAACGTATCTTTGTGCAGGACAAGTAGTGAATAATACCATTTTTCAACAAATTTGATAAAAAAAATTGTTTTGAAAATGGAAGAATATTGTTTTGAAAATAAACTGAACTCAAATTTGGGAAATCAACCGGACTTCATTTTAAACATAAGTCACTCAATCAATGACTACGGTCTATGATTGAGGGGGAGAGTGATTTCAAACTTAAGTATTTTCAAACGATATTTCTTCATAAAAGTCCGTTTGTACGAATTAATGTGGTGATCTAAAGATTTAATGTTATGTCATGGTATGATTTTCTTTAAAACACAAAGATCTTTCAAAATAAAATTTTTTCTATTCTTGTTTGATTGTGAAATTTTTTTATTTTACTTAAAGATCTCTTAAAAACTATCATACCAGACACTAACAATCCTTAATGTCGAAATTGGTCCATATCAGTCATTTTTCAAAATTAAATCAAGCCACGTCTGTCCCCAAATTTTTCTAAAAGATTTAAATCAATTGGGATCACAAATCTCAAATGGTTTGATATTTTTGATCGGGGGAGAGATCATGATTTAAATCTCAAATCTGTTTTAGTCCTTTAAAGGCACTCCTGCCTCCATGTGCCAAACGATTTCAATATATGATGCACATGATTGAGGAGGAGCATTTATCCAAAAACAAGATGAGTATTTAAACAAGGCCACATTTTCTCCCATGTTTTCTAAACCTTATTAAATCACTTGGGATCCAAAATCTCAAGGGGTTTGATATTTTTGATCGGGGGAGAATTTGTGATTTAATTATGAAATCTGATAAATGATGATCGATTTGATTCAAAAGTGCATGTTGCTCTCCCATATGTGCTAAACGCTTTTGAATCTCGAAGCACATATTGAGGGGGAGCATTCATAAGAAAATAAACTTTCAAGGTACAAAGATTTCTATGTTTCTACTTATGTACCTTGATTGATTTTCTAAATGATTTCTTAATGGCAGTGTAATCGTGGAAGTACTTCAAAAACCTCTTTCCTCTATGTGTTAAATTATTTCAAATAACCAACGCACATTTTGAGGGGGAGAATTTACCAAGAAAATCAAATGGCTTTTTCCACGAAAATTGTGATCAAGAAATTATTTCAAATAACTCTTGCCTCCATGTGCTAAACAATTTCAAATCATATGCACATGTTGAGGGGGAGCATTTCTAAATGATCAAAACAATTAAGGTACAAAATGCTTTGATATTATATCACAAGTACCTTGATTGATTTTCCAAATGATTTTTCAAGTGGTTTCAAGAAGGAAAGAACTGTACCAAAAGACCGACCATTTTACTTTATGCATGGTGTTATAAGGATGGTAAGGTTAGGTATTAGTTCCCACGATCCAGCCAGAACCGGAGGGATCTACCCAGGGACAATCCACTAGAAAGTGTAGAGTCCATAGGTATGATGAAAAAAAAGAGAAAAATGAGAATATGGGAAGAGTGCCGACTGAGATAGAGCTACAACTGGAATAAACCCAACAAGGTTCTAGTAATGAAGTCTCGGTAAGCACTGAAGGGGTTGAAGAATGAAAAAGAAATGAATGTGAAAAGGGTGAAAAGAAATAGCCCTCCAACAATTCAACCTTAGGGCAGAAACCAGGTTCAATACGTATGCTACTGGTGATTACTAAGGTAACACTGGTATTGAAGACAAGACGTCATGGACCCAGTGACGCACTGCACCTAAACTTCCCAAGCTACTCAAGTTCTCTTAAAAGGACTTGTTTCATTCTCACGGGGAACCCACATAATCTATCGACTTTCTCTTAGAGATTGTTGATATTGAAGATGGAGACCCTCTCCCTAGTCTCTGGCATAGGAAACCAAATATGCACTATTGAGTCTAGAGCCAAGAGATCATTCACAATATCTCAATAGGACACAAGATTAATAAATACTTGCTATTTCACACAATGTGGAAAGTAAGTATATACTGAGAGTCCTACACATTATCCTTGTGGTATTGCCAGAACATCCGAGTGATATGTAAAAGTACTCACGATGAATATGGAAATCCTTCTAGAGCCAACATCAAACAAGCTCTTGGTGGGTAACATGTGAGATCTTTTCTAAAGATCAAACTTGTGACAAATGGATAGAAATGATGGGACGATTCATTCTTGAATCAACCTTGGTCCAGGAAATGAATTGACGAATACTTTTGGAAAAACCGTTCGATGTGAAAATCTTCTTTTCTATAGCACATCGAATGTGTATTCATGTTTTCAAACACAAAAAGTATTTCTGGTTGAAAATTGATTTTTCTTATAAAACCTTCGTCGTATTGCAAAACTCTTTCTTCAAGCAATACGCGATTGTTTTCAAATCATTTTTAATCAATCAGTAAATCTCAATTTGTTGGTTCACTCACTCCATGTTGTCTTCTTTGAGACTTTCCGGTTTGAGAACGGCTAGAACAACTGCGAAACCCTGTCAAGGAGATTCTTCAGAATTAAACTTGATCACAGGCAGTACTTGTACTGATTAACGGGGAACCGTGGGCCGTGTACCTTAATTCAACAAAAGTGATCAAAGACACTTTTGTGTGTTTTATTTCTTACTGTTGTTTGCAGGTACATTTGGACGGTTTCAACTGATCGATATTGAGGAGTCAATCCAAAGCCGCATGCTCACAGCATCCACACTTAATTAAAGAAATCATGACAAGTGCTTATCTACACAACCTGGCTCTGATATTTTCATACTATGCTTTTGCTACGCTGCTGCAAATATCATGAACCAGTAAAAGCTTCCACTACTCTGATGAAAAGATGTCATGATCCAGAAAGTGTGAGCATGTCGGTCTGAAAGTCACAACTTCACATGATGGCAACACAATAAAGGGTGATCCAGGGATTTGTTGTGGCTGATGATCTCAAAGAAAGCTAAAAGGTCATCAAAATGTGGATCAGTTCAAAAACCTCCACTGAAAGTACAAAGTATGCAGACTTTGAAGAATCGATACAAAAGCACAAAGATTGCGGAAGTGAAGAATTGAATTCTACGAGCTCAAGACTGAAGATAAAATAGAATGCTAGGATTCAAAATGTAAATCATGGGGTGACCTCCTTTAGGGATAGATTGTTAGAAATTGGAAATTCCATAGTGAAGTGTCGGTCACCCCATATATAATCTAGCATAAGTTAGCTTGTAGACATATCGTTATTTACGTTATTTAGTAGTTAATTAGTTAGTTATTAGCTTAGTTAATAGTTTAGAGTAACACCGTGGAGGACAGACGTGTCTTTACCCACTGTATGCCTGATCCACAGTCCGAAGGAGGACGTGTAGTATGTGTAACATATTGGATTTCACAAGTACATCAAACCATGATCACACATAGGCGTATAATATTAGGTTTTAGAGAGAGAAATAGTTAGAGGTTTGGGAACTTAGTGAGAGAAAGTGAAAATGTTATTATGAGCTCCAACCCTCTACCTTGGGAGGTAGAGGGTATTTATAGTCTTACATAAAACGCCACCTACAGGCTATGGATCAGGCATACAGTGGGTAAAGACCCGTCCGTCCTCCACGGTGTTACTTAACTAAATACTACTTAACATTAAATAACTACTACTACGAGCTTTCTAACGATTACATATACTTCAGGTGACCGACACTTTAATAACTGGATTTACTAAATCCTAACAATCTCCCCCTAAGGGAGGTCACCTAAAATTACATTGAATACAAACTGATATTACATTAAGATTGTTCTTGGATTCTTGTTAATGTTCTTTGCTCTGTAGCCCATAGTCTTTGATTCTTCATTATTGCATGTTTGGTTAATCCAAGTGGAGGTCTTTAACTGATCCACGTGATAATGAGTTTTGAGCCAGCTTTGAGATCATCAGTTACCATAAATCTCTGACTTTTCCTTTGTGGTGTTGACATTATGTGAAGTTGTGACTTTTGGACCGACATGCTCACATTCTGGATCATGAAATCTTTTCATCAGAGAAGCGGAAGCTTTAGTTGATTCATGATATTTGCAGCAGCGTAGTAGAAGCATGGAGTGATAATATCAGAGTCGTTGATGCATTTATAATGATTTCCTTAGAAGTGAATGTGTTGTGTGAGCATGCGGCTGTGGATTGACCTCTCCATTCTGATCAGCTGCAAACGTCAGGCGTACCTGCATAAAACAGTTAGCAATAAAGCGCATGAAAGTGTCTTTGATCACTTTCGTTGAATTAAGGTACACGGCCCACGGTTCCCCGTTGATTAGTACAAGTACTGCCTGTGATCAGGTATAATTCCAAAGAATCTCCTTGACAGGGTTTCGCAGCTGCTCTAGCTGTTCTCACACCGGAACCTCTCAAAGAAGACAACACGGAGTGAGTGAACCAGCGAATTTTAGATTCACTGATTATTGAAAAGAGATTTAAAAAACAATCGAGTACTGCTCAATAAAGTGTTTTTGCAATACAACGAGGGTTTTTGAGAAAAATCAATTATCAATCATAAATACCTTTTATATTTGAAATATTAATACATAGTCGATGTGCTAAGGAAAAGAATTTTTTAAGCACAACGACCGGTTTTTCAAAGGTCTCCGTCAATCCATAACCTGAACCAGGATTGATTCATAAGTTTGAATCGCCCCATTGTTTCTGTTCAGTTGTCACATGGTTGATCCATTGGATAGATCTCACATGCCACCTACCAAGAGCTTGTTTGATGTTGGCTCTAGAAGGCTTTCCATCTTCATCGTGAATATGTTTGCATATCACTCAGATGTTCTGGCAATACCACAAGGATAATGCGTAGGACTCTTAAGTTTTAATCTCTCTTTTCACATTGTGTGAAACAGAGAGTCTTCATTGACAGTGTCCTAAAGAGATTTATTTGATGATCTCATGGCTCTAGACTCAATTGTGCACATTAGGTTCCTATGCCGGAGACTAGGGAGAGGGTCTCCTTCTTCAATATCAACAATCTCTAAGAGAAAGTCGATAGATTATGCAGGTTCCCCGTGAGAATGAAACAAGTCCCTTTTAAGAGAAACTTGAGTAGCTTGGGAAGTTGTAGTGCAGTGCATCACTGGGTCCATGACGTCTTGTCTTCAATACCGGTGTTACCTTAGTAACCACCAGTAGCATATGAATTGAACCCGATTTCTGCCCTAAGGTTGAATTATTAGAGGGCTATTTCTTTTCACCCTTTTTCATTTAGTTCTTTTTCATTCTTCAACCCCTTCAGTGCTTACCGAGACTTCATAACTAGAACCTTGTTGGGTTTATTCCAGTTCTAGCTCTTTCTCAGTCCGCACTCTTCCCATATCTCACTTTTCTCCTTTTTTCATCATACCTAAGGACTCTACATTATCTAGTGGATTATCCCTGGGTAGATCCCTCCGGCTCTGGCGGGATCGTGGGAACGAATACCTAACCTAACCATCCTTATATCACCATTCATAAAGTAAATTTGGTCGGTCTATTTGGTATTGTTCATCTGTCATTGGAACCAATTGAAAACCATTTGAAAATCAATCCAGATACTTGTGATATATTATCAAAGCATTTTGTACCTGAATTGTTTTTGATATTTTTAGAAAAAGAGCTCCCCCTCTACATGTGCATCATGTATTTGAAATCGTTTTGGCACACGGAGGCAAGAGGAAGGATTCACTTCTTTGATTACCATTTTCTAAAAGATATCTACATCACTTTTCTGATAAAAACAATTATTATTTTTCATACTTTGTTAAGGATAATTTTGGGAAGGATGTGGTTTTCAAAAAGTTGCTCCCCCTCAATATGTGCATAGAAATTTGAAAGTGTTTTGCACATATTAGGGAAAACCTGCACATTGAAACAAATCAATCACTTTTCAATTCTTTTTGGTTTGAAATAGATGCTCCCCCTCAACCTGTGCATGATAAATTTTGAAATCGTTTGGCACATGTGGGGAGGAAATCTTGTAAATCATCATAAAACCATTTATCGAATTATCAGTTTAAATCCAATTTAAATCACAAATTCTCCCCCGATCACAATTTTCAAGTCATTTGAGATTTGTGATCTCTGTAGATTTAAATTGATTTTGAAAGCTTTTTGAGGAGAATTGTGACTTGCTTATGAAAACATTTAACCGATAAGGATCAAATCTAAGACTTTAAACTCCAAAAACATGCTTGAGTATCTTTTGAAAACATGACATAAACCTTGGTCTGAACCAATTGTATGACAGCTAACCTTTTGATTTAGATATGAAATCATCTCCCCCTCAATCAATGATATAAGTTGTTGATTGAGAGATAGATATTTTGACAAATGTCAAGTTCAGATGATTTTCAAAAATAGAGATCGAGTTAATTTTATTAGTTTTCAAAAAAAGATAACAAATATTTTTTTTTTAAATGAGAGCATGAGATTTAAAAGATAAGATAAAGCATGCTTCTGTTCTTTCTTTAAAAACGGGTTATAGACTGAAATGACTATAAGCCTTTGTGTCACTTTCTCTCATTTTTATTTTTATTTTTATTTTATTTATTTATTTATTTATTTATTTTTAAACAAATTATGTACATTCGAGGAACATCTAAAAACCCGTGACATTCTTTGAGTGTCAACACAAAGTCCGTAGATGATATCGAATAAGGAAAACATGACAAAATAACAATATTTTTGAGATTTTTCAAGATTTTCTAATTTTTATGGATTTTGAAAATTTTATATTTTTCTATTTGCTTTTTGTATAACTATTTACAAGAGATGGATGAAGAAAAACCTTTTACTCCTCTTCTTCCTCTTGAAGACGTTTAAGTGTTTCCGGTTGTAGACTCTTTAGACCAAGTCGTGGGAGGATAAACTCAAAACGTTCTCTAGGAAGAGCTTTGGTGAAGATGTCTGCTAACTGGTATTCAGTTCTCACAAAATAAAGTTCCACCACACCATTTTCCACTTTCTCCCTGATGAAATGATGTCGAATGTCGAATGTCGATGTGCTTTGCTCTTGAGTGTTTTACATTGTTTCATGAGAGAGCAATGGCACTTTTGTTATCACAATACAGAGGGATTTTGTTGAATTCAAAGCCATAGTCAGATAATTGGGATCTCATCCATAGGATTTAAGCACAACAAGATGACATGGCTATGTATCCAGCCTCTGTAGAGGATATAGAAGTACTCATTTGTTTCTTAGAAGACCAGCTCACAAGCTTATCACCCAAAAACTGAGCACCTCCTGACGTGCTTCGACGTGTATCTTGACATCCTGCATGATCAACATCTGCATAGGCTGTTAGTGACATACCGGTGTCCTTCGGGTACCAAAGTCCCATATTGATGGTTCCTTGGAGATACCGAAAGACCCTTTTAACCGCTTCAAGGTGCTTTTTGGTAGGCTTAGCCTGGTATCTAGCACACATGCATACAGCGAACATAATATCTGGTCTACTGGTTGTGAGGTACATCAGGGATCCAATCATACTACGATATTTCGTTTGGTCTATCATGATCCCTGAGTGGTCCTCAACTAGTTTAGTACGCTCTATCATGGGAGTGTCAACAGGGTCACAAGATTCAAATCCAAATTTCTTTAAAATCTCATTTGCATATTTAGATTGATTTATAAAAATGCCTCCGGGATTTTGTGAAATTTGTAATCCCAAGAAAAATGACATTTGTCCCATCATAGACATTTGAAATTTGAAACCCATCTCATTAGAAAATCGGTCACATTCATTGGGGTCATTCGAGGCAAAAATAATATCATCAACATAAATTTGAACGTGAATTAAATGTTTGCCTGACATTCTGGTGAACAATGTTGGATCAACTGCTCCTTTGCTGAATCCGGTAGATAGAAGAAATTTTGATAGCGTATCATACCATGCCCTTGGAGCTTGCTTCAAACCGTAAAGGGCCTTCTTCAAGCGATAGACATGAGTAGGATGCTCTGGATTCACAAAGCCTTCCGGTTGACTGACGTATACGACTTCTTTAAGATCTCCATTGAGAAAAGCCGTCTTTACATCCATCTGATAGAAAACCATGTTCTTACTTGCAGCATTAGCCAGGAAGATTCTGATTGCCTCGATACGTGCAACTGGAGCAAATGATTCTTCAAAGTCAATACCCTCCTCTTGACGGTATCCTTTTACAACCAATCGAGCCTTGTTCTTTAATACATCACCATGCTCATCAAGTTTTACTTTGAAGATCCACTTTAGAGCAATGATCATAGCACAATCAGGAGCAGGTACTAATTCCCATACATCTAGTCGATCAAACTCATGAATTTCTTCTTGCATGGCATTGAACCAGCTGTCTTCATTCATGGTAGTTTTTACGTCTTTAGGTTCGACCTTAGATAGTACGGAATTGAAGAAGCACCATAAGGCATCAGTTGCAAGTTGTTTACGAGTGGATACTGGACGAGAGATGTTTCCAATGATATTGTCCAATGGATGATCATGTGTCCATTTTCTAAGGTGTTCATGTGGTTGTTGTTGAGGAACTGAAGTAGCAGAGTCGTTTTCTCCTGATGAAGATGGATCTGATGATGATTCAGGAGCAAATATGTTCTCAAAGGGGGTATCTTCAGGAGTAGCAAAGGGATTATCTCCATCATAGGTGCCAGACACAATTCCATGGTGTACACTTGATGATTGATGATTTGTTGATGAGACAAAGTGATCAGCAGCAGGCGCTTCTTGACTTAATGACATAGAAACTGAAGGGTTGACTTCATTGACAGGGATAGGAGCAGTCTCTGTTGATGGAATTGACAGATCATTAGCAATTGGCTCATAGTGTTCATCAAACATTGGATCAAACAATTTCTTTAAATCATCTTCTGAAGGAGGTACATAGGGAGTTGCTGGTGAGAGATTTTGTACAAGAGACGAACCAATAGGACTACTTAATAAAGATTGTGATGCGGGTCCAGAACTTAATTGTCCTAGAGCCATTTGCCCGGATAGCTCATCGAACGTGACGTGAATAGTTTCCATGATATCTCGAGTTCTTTTGTTGTAGATTCGGTAACCCTTCTTGTTTGATGCATAACCTACAAAAACTCCAATGTCCGCCTTAGCTCTTAATTTACCTAAATCTTGACCGTCATTCGTTGGATAGCACAAAGCACCGAACATACGAAGGTAGAAGAGATCAGGTTTTCGTTTATGGACAAGTTCGTATGGGGTTTTTTTTCATGAGAGGTGGTATAAGTGATAACGCTACACGCGTCGTTCGGGGTCAAAGGAACTTCCTTTTCTTCGAGCAAGTTTTATAACACCCTAGGCAGTGAACCTAATCGTTGTAGTGTAGTAATTAGGGTAAGCCACGGGTATTGATATCGTTCTCTAGGGGAATAGGAATGCTAGTAGGGAGTTACTACGCTAAGGTTAAGGTTGAGGAAGATTATTTTTTATCTTTTTTATATTTTATGAAAATGGAAAGGTACGAATCTCGGGTATTGGATTTGGGGGGGTTGGTATTTCTACCGATTACTCTACTATTATCTAATTATCTAAACTAAGGTTGTGGGAGTCTATGTCTAATTAATGTGTGCTCGTATGATAGTTTAAAGATGTGTTTACTTAGTTTGTATTACTCCTTAATTATCTCCTATTGATGGTTGAGTGTCACGTCTTATTCCTAGTTGCGTTGTGTGTCTAAAGTTGTAGGGTATGCGTTTCTCCCTAACTCTTTGAACTTACCAAAAGGTCTTGTCTACAAACCCACTAGAGATTATAGACTCCTACTCTAAGGCGCTCTTCGGATGGTTTAGCCTACAATCACTCAGGTAATTATACTCTAAGGTTCACAAAGATGAATCAAGCATTAAGTGCACAACGGATGACCTATCGCATTACTAGATCATAAATCAACTAAGATAAGAAACAACCAATCAATATTCAATAATTAAGTTTCATACTTCCTAAGCAAACACACAAATAAATTAGCCGGACATGGAGAACATGCAAGCATACACACAAATAATCAAAGACATAATTGAATTAATGAAGCAAAGACTTATCTTGATGTAAGATAGGGTTAAAAACCCTAAAATACTGTACAAGACACCTTAGGTTCGGTTTTAGGTTTTTACTCCAAAGACTCTCCACACAAAGACTGAAAAATTCGGATTCTATATATAAGATTACAATTGCGACGGCGTCACCTTATGTTTAGTGACGCCGTCGTGTCGCCGCCATTAGGGTTTCGTCTTGGCCACGTTATCCTTGCGACGGCGTCACCTTATGACCGTGACGCCGTCCTCTTCAGCTTCTGACGTCGTCTGGATTGCATCTAGGCCGTCTGAGTAGCGACGGCCTACTCTTTCACCACTAGACGCCGTCTCTTGAAAATACGAGTTTTGAGTTCTGTCCCGTCACAATAATTTTGGGACGGCGTCACCAATAGCACCTGACGCCGTCGCCTTCTAACTTCAGCAACTGTGAGTGCCTTGATTTCGACTTTGGCCATTTTCTTCATATATTCGCGCCTTTCCGTCCAAATAAGTGCCATTCCAGCATTTTGCCTTCACGAGACCTAAAAAGTGAAAAGGAACGATATTAAGCAATAACGGATACAAAAGTGATCAAATAAGGACTTAAACGACCCCTCAAAATGGTACCTTTTAAAACCTTATCAAATATCCCTACACTTGTTATTTGCTTGTCCTCAAGCAAATGTGCTTTTAGCCAATTAATTTATAAGTTAGGGGTCATGAAGCATTATTTCAAAACGGTCCACAACACATATAAGCCCCGCAAAAGTCATAACAAGCACGGAAATTACATACTAGCACCTCACATGGGGTGTTTGGATACTCACATCTCTCTCGAGTGTATATATGAAACATAACAAAATAGGAAATGGAAGATAAACACTCATTAACCGGTCCTAGTACATAGATTACCATAGGCTTGAGAATAGATCAAACCTCCATCGCTTTGGCGTAAGCACCTACGAAAGACTATCAAAGAGGTCTTTTAAAGGGTTGTAATGTTAGGCTTACGGTAGGGAAACAAGGGTTTGGTGGGATAGGCTATTTAGTGGTGGCAAGTCAAAAATCTCTATGTTAAATGCATATGAAGAATGGCGTTGCTAAGCCAAGACTCGACACTCTAAACTTTAGATAACTGAAATAAACAAACATAAATTTAAAGATAGATGTAGGATGGTAGCCCGTATGTTTTTTTTTTTTTTTTTTTTTTTTTTTTTTTTTTTTTTTTTTTTAATCATACACTTTTACTCTACCATCCTCTACGATAACATCAAAATACTAGGGATTTATGAGCACATCCCTACACATGAGTTTTTATTACTCTAACACTAATTTGACCCGATTTGAAAAGATTAAAACACTTGGGGTACATTATTACGCAAACAAAGGGAATTTGAATTTAATGTTCCCTTCCCGTCATTTCATAAACTTTAACTTTTCCCATGAATCCCAATCATCCCAAAACTGTATACAAAGGATATGACTCGACTTAGCAACTTATGCAAGCAACCAGATAATTGAACTAAGGGTTTTGGGTGATAACAATAATGCACTAAAAGTGAGTGCATAAGGGGTAGGCTAAGGCGATTTGGGTGTATATTTGGGGGTGGGGTGTAAACAATGCTCTTCATTGATATTCCGGGAAAACCGAAATATCACGAGAACCGCGAAAAGGATAGGCTCTGAGGGGTTAACTAGGGGTATCGTGTACTAAAGATGAGTACAACGCAAAGGGTGTGGGGGAATTACTCAACCGAAGTGGAAGAAGTAATTATATTACATGTATCAAACAAGGGTTATCCTAATGCCTCTTATCATTTAGTTATTCCTAACTACACAAGTGTAGCCTCACTTGCGATCTCGGAATGCATCACAAAACAAGTTCTAGAATCTATTATACTACCCGTTCACACTCTAAGCATTAAAGATGAATGCTTTAATTCCTACTAATCTAAGGGCGATCCTCACATTTTGGGTGGAATTTGGGTGGTAAAGGGTTTTTGTGCTAGTCATGCAACTTCCTATCCGTGAGACGCTTTTGTTAAGACTAATGGCCCACTCCTATATGTCATGAAAAATTTTAAATTTGGTGCCAAAATTACCCTAACCGACATTTTCTCATGGTTTATTACACAATCACAATTGGACGAAACAAATAATCAAGGATAAGCATAGTTTCAAATTTCCCGTTTTATTTTCCCTCCCTACACTTAAACTGAACATTGTCCCCAATGTTCCCCGAAAGTATCAAAGTTATGATAAAAGAAGGTAATTAAAAACGAAAGAAACTGATACTCCCCTGATTAGCTCGGTAGGATCCGTGTAAAGTGGTGGTTAAACTCTTTTCCAAGAAGAATTATTGCGTGAAAAGCTCCTTCCAATCTTATGTAACTTCTTCTTGACAAACTAAACCTGCACACTTGAAGAGAACAAACGAAACCTTCGCGTAAAATCGGCGGTAATAATATATAAGACTCGATTTAAACTAAGATATAATGCTTGTGGAATGGATGTTTACAGAATTTCTAAGAAAATTAAGACCTGGAAAATTCCAAAAATTTATAAGTAGCTCAGAAAACGAGAAAAAGTAATCTGATGTTTTTACTCCTTCCTGACGCCGTCAGGTTGCAATCCTGACGCCGTCAGGTTATCCTGACAAAAACTTTTTGCGATTTTCTGGAAAAAATTCTGGAAAATTTACATCTTTAGAATCTAGAAAAATTTCTGCAAAACATCCATTATGACTCGATACAAGCATTTGACTCGAACAAACAAACATAAATATCTTTTAATTAATTGTTATTCTTATGTTTACGTTTCTTTTGAAAACGTGTGTAATCCTCCCTACACTTATCCCTTATGTAAAATACCTTTATATGCAATTAAGACGAGGTTAAAAACAAAATAAAGCATTTTCACAAATTTAAACATGAGGATAAACAATTAATAAAAGATATATGACACTAACAAGCAAACAATTAAGCATGGGTTGCCTCCCACGAAGCGCTTTTCTTTATTAAAGAGTCTTGTAGCTAGACTCGTAGTCGTGTTCCTACGTTTTCTCATTACCGCCCTCTTGACGGCTTCTAATGGGGGATTCCATGTTGTAGAAGTGCCCTAAAATGCGCTTCTCTAAGAGTTCATCCTCTCCCCAATCGGTCCTGTATTCCGGTCCTAAGCTCAAGCAATCCTTGTAGAATCCGAAAATCTTAGCCATAACATAATCAACACCTTTCTCCCTATCCTCATCATTCCTATAATAGACCGATAGTTTAAGTTCCTTTTCATCATTAGAGAGTGATGAAAACTTCTCAATCTTAAACGGCATTTGGTAAGCTATGTCATCGGTCTTATTCTTGAATCGCACTACTCCTAATGAGGGGTCATAGGTCATCCCGATGCTTTCTATGAAAGGTTTTCCTAGAATAACATGGGACAAGCTAGGGTCTATGGCAGTGCTAATATCATCCACAATTATGAAGTCCGTAGGAATTGTGAAACTGCCTACATAAACGGGCAATCCCTTAACTCTACCAAGAAAATTGCAACTAACATTAGTATCATTGGGGTCTTGCCTAGTTAGAATAGGCTTCTTCAATATCCAATTGTAGTAGGTGCTAGTCATTATGTTGATTGGGGACTTGCGATCAATGTAAGCTTTTGCCACAAAAAGGTGTCCTATGACACATGGTATGTTGAGATTCCAAGGGTTCCCAAACTTAATTCGAGGACTTTTCCTAACATACATGTGACGGAGGTCACGCACTAAGTGAGGGTGGCGAGATAGTTCTTCTTCCGTAGGAAATTTGTTGAAATAGTCAATGTCTACTTCACCTACTTCCTCGGGTATTTCCTCATCCATAAGTGTATAGTCCTCTTCGTCATTTGTTTCATCAGGTTCAACTAAGGCGATGGTATTGACGAATTGGACATACTTTAGCTTGCTTGGATCCTTAATCTCTATGCCTGAAGGCTCGGGAGTTGAGATAGCACTAACCTTCTTATCACTATTAGCTATGGCTTTCAAAAGGTTGTCTATTTTCCTATCCATCTCGGCTTGTTGATTATTAAAGCGGTCCGAGAGCTTAGCCATTTGGGTTTCTTGGGATGTAACTAGGTTTCGCAACATCCCTTCGATGTTTTGTTGGTTAGGACCGTTAGGTGGGGGCCATGAGAAATCATTAGAGGTGAATTCTTTGGTTTGTCCCCAGTAGAAATCGGGCTTGCCTTTCCATGCCTCTCGGGTTTCATTGAAATTCCTAGGTCCGGGTGTTGTAGGGAATCTTCCTCCCGCTCCATTAATACGCGAGGATGCGTAGTCAACAGAAGCGTGTTCGGGGGATTGGGTGCTATTGCGCGTGTTATGAGGATCACAAAACGGCTCACACGAAGAGGAAGCTTTGTTCACATGGTGTGAAGACTTAGGATTTTCGTAGGAACTCATGAGGAATTTAACCTGATCTTCAAGTTCGATCATCCTACGGTCGGGAGGAGGCAAGGAGATTGCCTTGATGGTTTTGGGCAGCTCACGGGGGTCATCCCAACTTTCGTTGTCATAGAGGGCAAGGTCCTCTATTATTTCCCATGATTCTTCTGCGGTGAGATCACTAAGTTTTCCACCGGCCGCTTGGTCAATGGATCGCTTAGTGGGAAAGTTGACATGATCATAAAATATTTGGACTTGGAGCCAAAGATCAATGCCGTGATGAGGGACTTTATGAAGTAAGTCCTTGAATCGGGTCCATGCTTCGTAGAGAGATTCACCTTGACGTTGTTGGAACATCAAGATGTCATTCCTAAGCTTAGTGGTTCTCCCCGGTGGGAAAAATTGAGCAAGGAAGCGAGAAGTAAGATCATCCCAACTTGAGATGGAGCCGGCGGGAAGTCGCTCAAGCCAATTACTAGCTTGGTCCCGTAGAGAGAATTGGAAGAGACGCAGGCGCGTGGTCTCCCGAGTAGTAGCATCAAGGTCGATGGAATCGACGATTTTGAGGAAATCCCTCAGATGCTGATTTGGATCTTCGGAACGAAGTCCATGGAATGCACATCCGTTTTGCACCAACCGGATGGTGTCGGATCGCAGGGCCGTAGTTTGGGCTTGGTCGGGAAGCTCAATGGTGTTCCTATAGCCTAAGTGGCTTGGTCTCGAGTATTCACCAAGAGTACGGGCTCTTGGCGGGTCATTTGGTGGTATGTTGATGAATGGTAGTGGGTTATCACCTTCCATGATGAAAAGTGATGGGGTTACGAACAAAGGTTACGAAGAAGGGGGATAGACTAAGAGAAATCTAAAAAAAATAAGAAAAATTTACTTGATAGGAATCAAGCAAAGAAACCTAAACGAGGTGGACTACTAACTAGCTATTCTATTCCCCGGCAACGGCGCCAAAAACTTGATAACGCTACACGCGTCGTTCGGGGTCAAAGGAACTTCCTTTTCTTCGAGCAAGTTTTATAACACCCTAGGCAGTGAACCTAATCGTTGTAGTGTAGTAATTAGGGTAAGCCACGGGTATTGATATCATTCTCTAGGGGAATAGGAATGCTAGTAGGGAGTTACTACGCTAAGGTTAAGGTTGAGGAAGATTATTTTTTATCTTTTTTATATTTTATGAAAATGGAAAGGTACGAATCTCGGGTATTGGATTTGGGGGGGTTGGTATTTCTACCGATTACTCTACTATTATCTAATTATCTAAACTAAGGTTGTGGGAGTCTATGTCTAATTAATGTGTGCTCGTATGATAGTTTAAAGATGTGTTTACTTAGTTTGTATTACTCCTTAATTATCTCCTATTGATGGTTGAGTGTCACGTCTTATTCCTAGTTGCGTTGTGTGTCTAAAGTTGTAGGGTATGCGTTTCTCCCTTACTCTTTGAACTTACCAAAGGGTCTTGTCTACAAACCCACTAGAGATTATAGACTCCTACTCTAAGGCGCTCTTCGGATGGTTTAGCCTACAATCACTCAGGTAATTATACTCTAAGGTTCACAAAGATGAATCAAGCATTAAGTGCACAACGAATGACCTATCGCATTACTAGATCATAAATCAACTAAGATAAGAAACAACCAATCAATATTCAATAATTAAGTTTCATACTTCCTAAGCAAACACACAAATAAATTAGCCGGACATGGAGAACATGCAAGCATACACACAAATAATCAAAGACATAATTGAATTAATGAAGCAAAGACTTATCTTGATGTAAGATAGGGTTAAAAACCCTAAAATACTGTACAAGACACCTTAGGTTCGGTTTTAGGTTTTTACTCCAAAGACTCTCCACACAAAGACTGAAAAATTCGGATTCTATATATAAGATTACAATTGCGACGGCGTCACCTTATGTTTAGTGACGCCGTCGGGTCGCCGCCATTAGGGTTTCGTCTTGGCCACGTTATCCTTGCGACGGCGTCACCTTATGACCGTGACGCCGTCCTCTTCAGCTTCTGACGTCGTCTGGATTTCATCTAGGCCGTCTGAGTAGCGACGGCCTACTCTTTCACCACTAGACGCCGTCTCTTGAAAATACGAGTTTTGAGTTCTGTCCCGTCACAATAATTTTGGGACGGCGTCACCAATAGCACCTGACGTCGTCGCCTTCTAACTTCAGCAACTGTGAGTGCCTTGATTTCGACTTTGGCTATTTTCTTCATATATTCGCGCCTTTCCGTCCAAATAAGTGCCATTCCAGCATTTTGCCTTCACGAGACCTAAAAAGTGAAAAGGAACGATATTAAGCAATAACGGATACAAAAGTTATCAAATAAGGACTTAAACGACCCCTCAAAATGGTACCTTTTAAAACCTTATCAATAAGGGAACGATTTTGGGTGTAGCAAGCAGTGGCAATGGCTTCAGCCCAAAGAAACATTGGAACCTTTGAATAGATTAGCATTGTTCTTGCGGCTTCCACAAGAGTTTGATTTCTTCTTTCAACTACACCGTTCTGTTGAGGAGTTCGAGGAACACTTCTTTGATGACTGATTCCAACACTTTCATAAAATTGACTTAGGTCTTTGTTAACAAACTCTGTGCCATTGTCTATTCGAACAATTCTAACAATATTGTTGAGTCGAACCTGAAGCTGCTTGATAAGTTTAATGATGACATCTAGAGTTTCATCCTTTGTCCTCAAAAACTTTACCCAAGTAAATCGAGATTAGTCATCCATAACGAATAAAATATATTTCTTCCCATTTATCGTTTGCACTCTCATTGGTCCGCATGAATCAGAAGAACTTCCATTACTGAGTTTGTGGGTTTGGGTTTGTGGGCATATTTCTTGCTTTTTCCCAATTGGCATGCTGAACAAAGATGATCTTTTTCATACTTTAATCTGGGTAAGCCTCTTACAAGATCCTTTCTGGAAAGATTATTAATGGTTCCGAAGTTCAAGTGATTGAGACGACGATGCCATAACCATGATTTTGTTTTTGATGCCTTTGACAACAAGCAGATTGGAGAAGACTTCATCATGTCTTCGATAGAGATGGTGTAAAGATTTGAACAACGAGTTCCTCTTAACAGTTCCACACCATCAAGTTCTCTAACGAAACACGTATGTTTTCTAAAAGGCACTTCTAGATTGGAATCACATAATTGACCAACAGAGAATAAGTTATGACCAAGACCTTCAACATAATATACCCTGGAGATTACACTTTTGCCAACAACATAGTCTCCATAACCCATAATTGCTCCAAAATGGTTGTTCCCGAATCTAATTGTCCCGATGAATTTACTCACGAAGTTCATGAGCCGCGAGCGATATCCAGTCATATGCTTGGAACAGCCTGAGTCCAGGTACCACAGAACGATTTGAACGATCTGTAGTTGAACACAGACAAGAATGGATAACTAGATAATTGGGATCCCCATGCAAGAATGGGTTCCATTTGGTTAGTAACAGTGATTGGAACACCCACATCAGAAGTGGAAACAATGGAATCATCAGGGATAGATGCAGCGATAGTGTCCGTATTTGACCTATTCAAAGTATGTTCACTTCTTAAAGGAATAGTTCTACCAGTAGGCATCCATTTTCTAATGGGCATTGACTTGGAAAATTTAGGGCACAACTCATTAAGATTAAACTTGCGGCCAGTAGGTATCCACTGATAACCTATGTTACTAAATTTCCTTCCTGTGGGTTTCCAATATTTTCTAACCTTCTTTCTCCACTACTTTCTACCCTTCTTAACATGTTTTTTGGCATTAACAATCTTAACAGGACATTTAACAGCATTAATCAAATCATTCACACCACATTCATGATTAGTAACAAAAACCAAGCAATCATCATTACATGTTTTGCCAAAAGTAGCAGAATTCGAATTAATTAAGTACGCTTATAGCTAATACTAGAATCAACACGATTCGTTTTATTCAACTTACACTTAGTGTTCCTAGGGTGGTCTTCTACTCTCTTTCAATGTACATTCTTAGCTTGCGAGGTCCTATCTTGCTTTGTATTGCCTGGAGGCTTTGACCCGCTTGCTTTAATGTCACTGATTACTCCTGTAGAGGGAATTATGGGAACATTAGTTGGTTGGGCTACCTTTTGCATTCCTAAACTAGAAGTGTAGCGATCTGAACTACTTGAAGGCACATTAAAATTCACTTTCTTAATGCTGGGCATAGAATGGTTTGTATACTTAGCACTAGGCATGGAACAAGGCATCATAGCTTTATCTTTCGCACCTAAGGATTTAGGACATGTTGCTATTAAACATTCTAACATCTCTTGAGATCGTTTGGCCTGAATGCAAGCAAACCTAATTTCACTATCAAGTGGCTTATTTATGAAGTCCTCTTCTACAATCTCAGAGAGACATTCAAGACTATCCTTAAGGCGGGCAAGATAATTATGAAATACAAGTTCGTTATTCCTAAGATGAGGAGGAATGTATTTAACAGTCACAGTATATTTAGAGTCTGCAGATGACTTTGATGCAACATTCTCATTGAAGACAAGTGGCATTTTCCCTTTTTCCTGACTCCTCAGATTCTCAATTTCCTTTTGTAAAGACGTTATTTTTTCGTTATTCTTATCACGAGTGACTGTCATTGAATCATATAACTCTTTAAAGTGTCGTTTAACTTTTTCATTTTCTTCTAGAAAACTCTCATTTTCCTTTTGTAAAACATTAACCAAGTTTTGAAGATGAAAAGTTTGAGAACACTGAGAATCTAAATGAGGAGGCATTTGGGAGCCAGTCACATTGTTCTTTTCACCCTTTAATTGTGAAATTTGGGCTTTCAACTTTCTGATCGTGTTACAATGAGCTTGAATCTGTTCGTCACGTTTGTTCATTTGAAAAACTGCATCAAACTCTGGAACATTTGAGGATGTTTTGATGTTTGAGGTTTTGACATTTTCTTTGAGATGTTGATATTTTAGTTGCAGATCAAAATGTTCAACTTCTAGTTTAGAAAGATGTTTTACCAAATTATCGTGATCATCCTGATCAATTTTCTCATTTAGTTATGAGTTTTTGTTTTCAAGCTCAATGACACGATCATGGGAAACTTTCAAAGCAACAGATAATTCATGAAATTGAGATGCAGTAATAGAATACTTAGTCACAGTATAAAACACATCTTGAGCAACACAACTCGAAATCAAGTTCTCATTTAATATATGCAAGTTCTTCCTTTCAACTTCATTATATTTGAGTTCCTGTTCATAATCATTGACCTCAACTATCATTGCATCAAATTCCTTTTCCATTTCTTTAATATCTGAGTTTATTCCTTTTTGAAGACTCTCAAATTGACCTTTTAATTGTTTAAAGAAAGGCATGACCTCAGTTAAATAACATTTTTTAGTTTGCTCAAAACCCCTTTCCCCTTCAGTAATTCCAGTGGGTGTGATCCTTTTCTTACACGTTTTCTCAAAATCAACAAATAGTTGATAAACAACATACAGGCTGATTAAGGTCTTGCTATTAGTGGAAATAGTTCTAGGAACTAAATGCATTGGTGTATTTGGAGGATACACAGTAGCTGCAGGCACTTTCCTAAGGGGAGGGTTTGTTTCAACAAGTTCACTTGCCTTTTGCTTATCCATATCTTTCTTCCAAAAAATTTGTTCTGGGGTTAATTGGGTTTGAGGCTTAAACCTGTTCAGGGAGATCCAATTTTCTTTTGTGTAATCATGGGGTTTGAACGTAATGTTTTGCTTTTTACACTCAGGATCTTTTAGCTTCTTATCCATTTTCTCCCTATTGACTTCTTCAAATTGCATATCTTCCTCAGTGCACTTAGCGCAACTAGGTTTCTGCCTAGGCTTAAGTATTTCATTACCATCATATATTACCTTCTGAGCCTCTCTAGCTGTCACACCCCCAAAATATCGCAGCGGAACGATAGTGTCATTGGGGTATGACGTCATAGCACAAAGTATGGATAAAGAAAACGACCTCTATAATGAGACGTTTTAAAGAGTTTACCATTCGATTAAATAAGTTAAAGTTTACAACACATGAGATTCCAAAGTTTGATAATACATACAGGTTTACAAAACATATCGAATGGTAATTGATAAAAACACTAGACTCCAATGTATGCCATGAGACCCAAAAGCTCCATGAAATGCTATCGCCTTACAACCTGAGATAAACATGCTAAAAAGTGTCAACACAAAGGTTGGTGAGTTCATAAGTTTGTAATAAAATGATCTGAAATACTTTGAGAAATGTTCACACAGCAAAGGCATTGTAAATCCACTCAGTTCCAAGTTCCGCCCATACAAAACTTGCAACCTGTGTGTTCACAACCCATTGCCTAAAATAGAATGACAATCATGAATATGCGCATTAAGGTAGTTAAAAGTATAAATGTCACCACAAGGGTCTTCCAACAACTCGTGTTGGGATGTTCCTCCAACGCTCACGTTGGGCTGTATCCATAAAAATGGCCTTCCAACATATAAATGCTGGGATGTTCCTCCAACGACTCACGTTGGGCTGTATCCAAATAATTGGCCTTCCAACACATAAATGATGGGATGTTTGTTTAAGTCTAGTCACTACACGCACCAAGTCTAAAGTATAAGTAATGTTGTTTGGCAAAAGAGTTTAAATGTTTGGATAAATAAGCATATATCTCGCCCCAAATAGTTTATAGGAATTTAAATGAGTTAAAGCGGGGTATGAACTCACCTGGTATGATTGATATGCTAACAAAATGAAGTGCACTAAAATGAGGCTCGGAAACTATCCGCGACCTAAAATGAATGTTATGACTTGAGTTATGATATGTTGTCGTGAATGCGTGATACAATGTTGTGCATGCAACTCCATATGATATCCATACCACTTGTACGTTTTGGAAATAACGTTTATCGTCAAAATATATGTTTATGACATCCCATCGTTTAAATAAAGTACTCTACATGTAGTTATGTTGAAACAACCTCCTATGATAGTCGCAAAATGGTGCACACCGAGTGTTAGGAAACGAACTCAACAGTTTTGGAAAGCTTGTGTTATTATCTCAAAGTTTTAGTATTTAAGTTTCCATCCTAGAGGTCTCGATCACAAAGAAAAATATTGGTTAAGTTTTGTACTTTAGTCCAAAAATATAGTTTAAAGGATGGTTTTCGGCCAAGTTTGAGTGACTATATGTTATTCGTTACAACTCCGCTCAACAAACGGTTTAACATTTTGGAAAATATGCTAGGCGAACTTACTTTTACTAGAAGACATCACGTTATAAAAAGTTCTACATCATTGTTAAAAACGTCCGCCAACATGGTCCTTTAGTTGCCGTAGTATGTTTTTAATAGAGAATATATTAATTTTTGCTAATAGAATAAAGTTACGGCAACTTGGTTTATGCGTGTAATTTAATCGTTACAAGTCCGTTTTCTACGTTTTCTACATCCTTAGATTCGTGTCAAAGTATAATTATATATTTTTGATAAGTCGACACAATTTATAAAGCTTAAGACTCATTTTTGACTCGTAAAGAGTGACATTTTCATGCTGAAATTTCATAAATTAATAGTTTTCATCGTCAAACTTGAAAAATTCATATCTTCTTCGTTATAGCTCCGTTTTAATCCGTTCAAGCGGCCACGTTTTCGTTTTAAAGTGTATTTTCTAAATATCTAGCCCAAAATATTATACCCACTGTCGGATTTTCCCAGAATTAAAAATATGGACAGACCCTATTTAAAACGTGTCGAAATGAGTTTTTCTCGCGCCAAACCTATTCTAACCCATTCAAAACAACTCCGAAGCTATTCTAATCCTACCATACACCTTCTTAGGGTGTCATGGTTTCCTAGACATCACCAAAACTAATATATAACAAGGAATAATTATAAGATGACTTATAAATTCATAACTCTTAAAAATCAATGAAAAAGTGGTACAACATCATATGACTTGCATGTTTCTCAAATAAAATGATATGACCATAATAATGAATGTGAAATAACAACATGAATATGAATGCTTACAAGAAGTATGATGAGGTTTAAGGACAATGTGTTTTCCCTAATCACTTGAGGTTTTTATTGCAAAACCTATACAACAAGTGCTACTAGAGTGTAATAAAACCTTGTCTTGAAAATTTTGATGAAATCCTCTTAGTCCTATGTGGTTGCCGGTTTGCAAGAGAAAGAGAGGAGAGGAAATAGCTTTTCACCTTTTGATATTATCTTGTATGTGTTTGTTTAATGTATAATACTTCTACAAGTAAAGAGATATTTGCAAATCACCAAGTGACTCACCCCTTGTGTCGACAAGGGGTGTTAGTCATCCACTTTTTTTTTTTTTTTTTTTTTTTTTTTTTTTTTTTTTTTTTTTTTTTTTTTTAGTATAAGTGTAGATATATGTAAGTAAATTGAAGACTTGTGGTAAGTTGTGGTCACATTTGAATATATAGGGTAGCGTTAGATAAAAATAAATTTTCACGGGTCAAGGTAAAATATATTTAGGTCATAAAAATTATAAAAATACATTTCTTGCAAAATTTGAGTGAAATAATAATAATCGTGTAGTATTTTAAGAAAACCGTCGTAATTATATAAATATAACAATTTATATACAAAATAAATTTAAAACACTGGGTAAACTCATAATATTATTTTTATAAACTTAATATGAGTATAAAAATATATTGGAATAATTTTTGGAAGTAATGGATCAATTGCTCAAAATAATGATTACGCGATAACGTTTATTTAATAAGAAATTATATGTTTAATGTGAAATGCAAAACCATGCATAACTTGATATGAAATGATGAATATGGAGTTTGATAAATGACCGGAAATTGAGAATTGTGACATTTTTCCCATGTCAGAGGAATCACGTCCTCGTGATTCAATCGATGATACTTAAAGTTCTACCCTTAGGTTTCGCGAAATCAAAGTGTATGGTCAAAGTGTTTATGCCAAAACTTACGCGTCTAGGTTTCTTATCTAATGAGACTCACTAAATCTGAATAATACAGTGGATCACTTAATGGTCTAGGAAAAACGTACCAGTTACGCATTGCGGGCTGCCTCAGTTCCTAAATAAAATGCTCGAGGTCGGGGTGGACTGATATTGAGTACAGGGTTTGGGTTATTTCCTTCAATTGCCACCGCTAGATTAGCTTGCATCGGTGGCTTATTCAACTGAGGACAATTATTCCGGAAGTGATTCGGGTTGTTACATTCAAAGCAAGTCCTTTGATTATTCCTCATGTTGCCCACGTTAACCATTGTTATCGGTCTTGCACGCTCTCTACACTGGCTTGAAAAATGGCTTGACTGATTGCAAATTGTACATAAGCGACAAGGCTTGGACTTCGGGTGATGATAAGCACATTTGGCACATTTGGGATGTGTACCCGCATACTCTCTTTGTTCAGTACCAGTTGCCACAAAAACTCTTGCTCTCTTGTTGTCTGCTACCACATCCATCTGTCTACTCGATCCACTCGATTCTTTCCTCTTGTCACTGCTCTTCAAAGTCCCATTTCTGACCATCTCATCTGTTAGGGTTCCTGCTCTCAATATTGCACTTTGTATTGTAGACGGCTCAGTAGTTCTCACAGTTCCACGGATTTCGGGGACAAGACCATATATGTACCTCGAGATTCTCTTGGACTCAGGGGTAACTAGATGAGGAACTAGTCTGGCTAACTCATGAAATTGGTCTGTGTAGGCTGCGTGACCAGCCCCTATCATGGAGTGGTGATAAAATTCATCTTCCAGTTTCTGCATTTCATTGTCCGGGCAGTACTCTTCTTTCAATAATGCCTTAAATTCGTCCCATGTCATACCTGTAGCTGCTTCTCTGCCCCTAGCCTGTAGCTGTGTGTTCCACCATGTCAATACCTTCCCTGATAGCAAGCAAGCAGCATACTTTACCCTCTAATGTGTGGCACAATTGCTGATGTCGATCACTGACTCTGTCTTCTCTACCCATCGAGTATACGCCAAAGCACCTCCTATACCATCAAACTCCACTGGTTTGCATGCTGAAAATTCCTTATATGTGCATCCGATTCTGTTGTTGTTGTTGGTGGTGTTGTTGTTGTTCCTACTGCCAACTACATTGTTGGTTTCACCAGTACCGTTCCCATGGTTTCCCGAGTTATTCATATGGTTTCCAACTTGTGTGACAATAGTGGGAAGCAAGATTTGAAGTTGTTGAGCGATGATGGCGGCAAAATCAGGGTTTCCGCCAGCGTTGCTGTCATTGTTACCCATGTCGCTACCGCCTTCTCTACCTCCACGCTCACCTGTCCTTCCACCCCTTTGCGCCGCACCACCTCGGCCAGTGCTGCGTGTTACCCTCTTTGGTGCCATGATCTCTGCAAGGGAAAGAACTGTTGAATTCCCAATGTCTATACTTAACGTCCTCAAACATAATACCACGCCACAAATTGGTTCCTAAGGTGTGCCCACACCGATCTACGTATGCGTGGTCGCATATGTCCACGTGGGTTGTGACGCATTTATAATTATGTTGGCCACCATAATTATAATTGCTTCATTTCACACATGTACATACCACCAAGCACACATGTCTCGGCGATTGATGTTACTGAAATAGGTAGCCATTCTATCATCTGATTCTAAACGGTGGAGGAGGAATTTAGGGTAGGTATCTAGGGAGAGTCGCACTTGGTGTATAGGAAATTCCTTTAGGTGCTAAAGTCACTATGAGGTTTAGTCGCCAGCAGTTCCCAAAGTATCCTCAAGAGAACTCCCATCCTCGGGCAAAATCATCAAATCTATACAGCTATATAGTAACACTTATTTAGCTCGATCTCGCATCTCATCAAACAAGAACTGTCACGAGATCAAGTTAGATAAGTGCTCATTACTGAGCTTCATATCTTTGATGACCCAACTAGATTTTGGGACTCCCCTATTGGTACAAGGAAACCACGTTATCCAATGAGGTGGTTCAAGAAGAAATTTTTAAGAAAACATATGCGCACGAAAAGTGTGTAAGGCGATAAGAAAAGAAAGGATCGACATGAAAGCGGTTATAGTCTAGGAACTAAAATGCAACCTAGTTCTCTATAACCAAGTCTCTGATACCAATCTGTCACACCCCCAAAATATCGCAGCGGAACGATAGTGTCATTGGGGTATGACGTCATAGCACAAAGTATGGATAAAGAAAACGACCTCTATAATGAGACGTTTTAAAGAGTTTACCATTCGATTAAATAAGTTAAAGTTTACAACACATGAGATTCCAAAGTTTGATAATACATAAAGGTTTACAAAACATATCGAATGGTAATTGATAAAAACACTAGACTCCAATGTATGCCATGAGACCCAAAAGCTCCATGAAATGCTATCGCCTTACAACCTGAGATAAACATGCTAAAGAGTGTCAACACAAAGGTTGGTGAGTTCATAAGTTTGTAATAAAATGATCTGAAATACTTTGAGAAATGTTCACACAGCAAAGGCATTGTAAATCCACTCAGTTCCAAGTTCCGCCCATACAAAACTTGCAACCTGTGTGTTCACAACCCATTGCCTAAAATAGAATGACAATCATGAATATGCGCATTAAGGTAGTTAAAAGTATAAATGTCACCACAAGGGTCTTCCAACAACTCGTGTTGGGATGTTCCTCCAACGCTCACGTTGGGCTGTATCCATAAAAATGGCCTTCCAACATATAAATGTTGGGATGTTCCTCCAACGACTCACGTTGGGTTGTATCCAAATAATTGGCCTTCCAACATATAAATGATGGGATGTTTGTTTAAGTCTAGTCACTACACGCACCAAGTCTAAAGTATAAGTAATGTTGTTTGGCAAAAGAGTTTAAATGTTTGGATAAATAAGCATATATCTCGCCCCAAATAGTTTATAGGAATTTAAATGAGTTAAAGCGGGGTATGAACTCACCTGGTATGATTGATATGCTAACAAAATGAAGTGCACTAAAATGAGGCTCGGAAACTATCCGCGACCTAAAATGAATGTTATGACTTGAGTTATGATATGTTGTCGTGAATGCGTGATACAATGTTGTGCATGCAACTCCATATGATATCCATACCACTTGTACGTTTTGGAAATAACGTTTATCGTCAAAATATATGTTTATGACATCCCATCGTTTAAATAAAGTACTCTACATGTAGTTATGTTGAAACAACCTCCTATGATAGTCGCAAAATGGTGCACACCGAGTGTTAGGAAACGAACTCAACAGTTTTGGAAAGCTTGTGTTATTATCTCAAAGTTTTAGTATTTAAGTTTCCATCCTAGAGGTCTCGATCACAAAGAAAAATATTGGTTAAGTATTGTACTTTAGTCCAAAAATATAGTTTAAAGGATGGTTTTCGGCCAAGTTTGAGTGACTATATGTTATTCGTTACAACTCCGCTCAACAAACGGTTTAACATTTTGGAAAATATGCTAGGCGAACTTACTTTTACTAGAAGACATCACGTTATAAAAAGTTCTACATCATTGTTAAAAACGTCCGCCAACATGGTCCTTTAGTTGCCGTAGTATGTTTTTAATAGAGAATATATTAATTTTTGCTAATAGAATAAAGTTACGGCAACTTGGTTTATCGCGTGTAATTTAATCGTTACAAGTCCGTTTTCTACGTTTTCTACATCCTTAGATTCGTGTCAAAGTATACTTATATATTTTTGATAAGTCGACACAATTTATAAAGCTTAAGACTCATTTTTGACTCGTAAAGAGTGACATTTTCATGCTGAAATTTCTGAAATTAATAGTTTTCATCGTCAAACTTGAAAAATTCATATCTTCTTCGTTATAGCTCCGTTTTAATCCGTTCAAGCGGCCACGTTTTCGTTTTAAAGTGTATTTTCTAAATATCTAGCCCAAAATATTATACCCACTGTCGGATTTTCCCAGAATTAAAAATATGGACAGACCCTATTTAAAACGTGTCGAAATGAGTTTTTCTCGCGCCAAACCTATTCTAACCCATTCAAAACAACTCCGAAGCTATTCTAATCCTACCATACACCTTCTTAGGGTGTCATGGTTTCCTAGACATCACCAAAACTAATATATAACAAGGAATAATTATAAGATGACTTATAAATTCATAACTCTTAAAAATCAATGAAAAAGTGGTACAACATCATATGACTTGCATGTTTCTCAAATAAAATGATATGACCATAATAATGAATGTGAAATAATAACATGAATATGAATGCTTACAAGAAGTATGATGAGGTTTAAGGACAATGGGTTTTCCCTAATCATTTGAGGTTTTTATTGCAAAACATATACAACAAGTGATACTAGAGTGTAATAAAACCTTGTCTTGAAAATTTTGATGAAATCCTCTTAGTCCTATGTGGTTGCCGGTTTGCAAGAGAAAGAGAGGAGAGGAAATAGCTTTTCACCTTTTGATATTATCTTGTATGTGTTTGTTTAATGTATAATACTTCTACAAGTAAAGAGATATTTGCAAATCACCAAGTGACTCACCCCTTGTGTCGACAAGGGGTGTTAGTCATCCACTTTTTTTTTTTTTTTTTTTTTTTTTTTTTTTTTTTTTTTATATATATAGTATAAGTGTAGATATATGTAAGTAAATTGAAGACTTGTGGTAAGTTGTGGTCACATTTGAATATATAGGGTAGCGTTAGATAAAAATAAATTTTCACGGGTCAAGATAAAATATATTTAGGTCATAAAAATTATAAAAATACATTTCTTGCAAAATTTGAGTGAAATAATAATAATCGTGTAGTATTTTAAGAAAACCGTCGTAATTATATAAATATAACAATTTATATACAAAATAAATTTAAAACACTGGGTAAACTCATAATATTATTTTTATAAACTTAATATGAGTATAAAAATATATTGGAATAATTTTTGGAAGTAATGGATCAATTGCTCAAAATAATGATTACGCGATAACGTTTATTTAATAAAAAATTATATGTTTAATGTGAAATGCAAAACCATGCATAACTTGATATGAAATGATGAATATGGAGTTTGAGAAATGACCGAAAATTGAGAATTGTGACATTCTTCCCATGTCAGAGGAATCACGTCCTCGTGATTCAATCGATGATACTTAAAGTTCTACCCTTAGGTTTCGCGAAATCAAAGTGTATGGTCAAAGCGTTTATGCCAAAACTTACGCGTCTAGGTTTCTTATCTAATGAGACTCACTAAATCTGAATAATACAGTGGATCACTTAATGGTCTAGGAAAAACGTACCAGTTACGCATTGCGGGCTGCCTCAGTTCCTAAATAAAATGCTCGAGGTCGGGGTGGACTGATATTGAGTACAGGGTTTGGGTTATTTCCTTCAATTGCCACCGCTAGATTAGCTTGCATCAGTGGCTTATTCAACTGAGGACAATTATTCCAGAAGTGATTCGGGCTGTTACATTCAAAGCAAGTCCTTTGATTATTCCTCATGTTGCCCACGTTAACCGTTGTTATCGGTCTTGCACGCTCTCTATACTGGCTTGAAAAATGGCTTGACTGATTGCAAATTGTACATAAGCGGCAAGGCTTGGACTTCGGGTGATGATAAGCACATTTGGCACATTTGGGATGTGTACCCGCATACTCTCTTTGTTCAGTACCAGTTGCCACAAAAACTCTTGCTCTCTTGTTGTCTGCTACCACATCCATCTGTCTACTCGATCCACTCGATTCTTTCCTCTTGGCACTGCTCTTCAAAGTCCCATTTCTGACCATCTCATCTGTTAGGGTTCCTGCTCTCAATATTGCACTTTGTATTGTAGACGGCTGAGTAGTTTTCACAGTTCCACGGATTTCGGGGACAAGACCATATATGTACCTCGAGATTCTCTTGGACTCAGGGGTAACTAGATGAGGAACTAGTCTGGCTAACTCATGAAATCGGTCTGTGTAGGTTGCGTGACCAGCCCCTATCATGGAGTGGTGATAAAATTCATCTTCCAGTTTCTGCATTTCATTGTCCGGGCAGTACTCTTCTTTCAATAATGCCTTAAATTCGTCCCATGTCATACCTGTAGCTGCTTCTCTGCCCCTAGCCTGTAGCTGTGTGTTCCACCATGTCAATACCTTCCCTGATAGCAAGCAAGCAGCATACTTTACCCTCTGATGTGTGGCACAATTGCTGATGTCGATCACTGACTCTGTCTTCTCTACCCATCGAGTATACGCCAAAGCACCTCCTATACCATCAAACTCCACTGGTTTGCATGCTGAAAATTCCTTATATGTGCATCCGATTCTGTTGTTGTTGTTGTTGTTGGTGTTGTTGTTGTTGCCACTGCCAACTACATTGTTGGTTTCACCAGTACCGTTCCCGTGGTTTCCCGAGTTATTCATATGGTTTCCAACTTGTGTGACAATAGTGGGAAGCAAGATTTGAAGTTGTTGAGTGATGATGGCGGCAAAATCAGGGTTTCCGCCAGCGTTGTTGTCATTGTTACCCATGTCGCTACCGCCTTCTCTACCTCCACGCTCACCTGTCCTTCCACCCCTTTGCGCCGTACCACCTCGGCCAGTGCTGCGTGTTACCCTCTTTGGTGCCATGATCTCTGCAAGGGAAAGAACTGTTGAATTCCCAATGTCTATACTTAACGTCCTCAAACATAATACCACGCCACAAATTGGTTCCTAAGGTGTTCCCACAACGATCTACGTATGCGTGGTCGCATATGTCCACGTGGGTTGTGACGCATTTATAATTATGTTGGCCACCATAATTATAATTGCTTCATTTCACACATGTACATTCCACCAAGCACACATGTCTCGGCGATTGATGTTACTGAAATAGGTAGCCATTCTATCATCCGATTCTAAACGGTGGATGAGGAATTTAGGGTAGGTATCTAGGGAGAGTCGCACTTGGTGTATAGGAAATTCCTTTAGGTGCTAAAGTCACTATGAGGTTTAGTCGCCAGCAGTTCCCAAAGTATCCTCAAGAGAACTCCCATCCTCGGGCAAAATCATCAAATCTATACAGCTATATAGTAACACTTATTTAGCTCGATCTCGCATCTCATCAAACAAGAACTGTCACGAGATCAAGTTAGATAAGTGCTCATTACTGAGCTCCATAATCACTTGGCACAATCTCACTTTCACTTTGTGTCACATATTGATCATATGGGACAATATTACTATTACCCTCATTATCAATATCTGATTCATAAGTTTCAAGAGTTTGTACTTCGTTATGTATCTTATGCTCATCCACCTCATCGTATAGTTTTAATACCTCTAAGATGATTGATTCTTTGGATGGACCAGCCTGTTGTGGTGATGAGACCTTTGGAGAGACCATAGGTGAGATGCTAGCCATGAAGATTGTCTGGGCAGTAGGTTCATCATCGACATCAGAGTCAAATGCATCACAGTCTGCAACTTGAAAGGCATTTTGATGATTGTGACCTATTTCCTAAATTGGCTGCTCATCCACATCAACATCATATGTCTTAGCATTCCCTTCTGCAAGAAACAACAACTCCTCTTCATCCAAAGCTGCTCCATTATCCTGAGCTTGCACAAGCAACATCTTGTCTCTGAAGTATTCCGCATTCTGTGGACGTTTTGGAGATGTGCAGTTCCTCGCAATATGTCCCTCACCGCCACAGTTGTAACATTTGATTGGCTTTGCTTGTCCTTGATTTACATTTCTTTGTGCGATTCTGATTAGCCACATACCCTCCACCTGTTCCACCTCTTCCTTGTTCATATTGCCTTCCTTGAACTGGTTGCATCGTAACTTTTCCATCTCTGACAATAGCATGATTGTGTAGATTGGATGCAGTTCTGACTTCATTGTTAGTGTGAAGACTGTTAGTATGTGGAGTGAAGGTCAGGTTTTGTTTGACCATAAGAGCCAGTTGATTGATGAAGTGTTCCATGACTGCATCAGCATCAGGTTGTTTGAACCTCGGATCGGGAAAGAGTTTGTGATTACCATTTCCAGTAGGTATGACTTGTGATGCTTTAGTAGTGATTCCTACATTGGTGTAGCATGTTGTTGAATCATTTGACGAGCTTGTTTCTCCCTGTTTAGATTTGAACTGTTCAAGAATCCTTCGTTCAAACATAGCATGTCTCTCATTCTGAAGAAGAAAGGCATACAGTTGCTCATAGTTGGTGTTCTTTAATCCTTTGGTTAGCTTTACAGAGGTGACAAATTTGTGCCATTCGGGATTCATGTTGTTCACAAACTTTGAGTTCAGCTGAATATTTGGCATGGTCATTTTGATATTCCTCATATCATTCACAAGCTTGTGGAATCTCCCGTAATATTCATAGACACTTTCTTCCGGTTTCATCTTAAAGTGATCAAATTCATCATACAGATGTGATTCTCTGTCTTCCTTAGTTAATTCAGACCCCGAGAGAAGCATCTTGACATTATCCCAAACCGCCTTGGCTTCAATGTTGTGGTTGATAAGCTTGTAGATATCTTTTGGAAGACCTTGAAGTATAATGTTTGAAGCCCTGATAGCAGCATCGAATCTCTTTTTCTCCTTATCACTAAGCTCATCATACGTCTTTGGTCTGTCCAATCCAAAGATCATTGTTCCATCTGCAGCAGTATCGAGTATGTCTCTAGTTGTCTCAACTTGATAAGGTCCTTCATCAATTGACTTGAGAATATTGACTCCGTTTTCCTTTCCCAGACAATACAACCTAGTTCGTTGAGCCCATGAGTCATAGTCAGTTCTGTCAAGCATGGGTGGACGAGTGTCTGAACCAGCTACTTGAGCGTCCTCAGCTACAGTAGAGATGATTGTAGGCACGTTGGTAGATATGTTTACAAATTTCACGGGATTTTATAACTCTATGATTAAACTGAGAAATAGATTCTTTCACGGGATTTTACTAAATCAAGAGAAAACCGTATTAGAAACAAATATCAACCAAGTCGCTATAACCCTTGAACCAAGTCGCTTAGTCACCAAGTCGCTAAGTAGCAACTCGCTAAACCTCAAGTCGTTGTGAATCAAGTCGCTAAGTAGCAACTAGCTAAACCTCAATTCGCTGTGAATCAAGTCGCTAAGACCCAAGTCGCTGAACACAAGTCGCTAAAGCACCAAATCGCTAAGCAGAAAAGTCGCTAAAGAGCAACTCGCTTAGAACAATAAGGACAAGTCGCTAGAAATAATAGAGACAAGTCGCTACGCCAACCAAGTCGCTAGCCGAAGTGGAACCTCCACTACGTTGTACTGTTTGTCGGCTTGTCTCAATAGACAAGTCGCTAGGCTCAAGTCGCTACTCCTCTAACTACAAGTCGCTGGAAATTAACAAAGTAAATCGCTACCAAGAAAATAACTCCGAGAGCCAAGTCGCTAGGTAAAAAAATTTAAGAACAATACTTTTCAATCCAAAACAAGCCCAACCACAGTTATTTAAGCTTTCCAAATCAAAACCCAAGCACTTACAATGATTCTAAACACAAAAGTACACACAAAATTCAAACTTTAACACAAGAAATGATCCAAATGATGCAAAAACCACTAAACTTTTTTAAACCCAAAAACCATGTAAAACCTCTAGAAATCCAAGGATATGTAAAAGAGATGATCAAACCATGGCTCTTGATACCATTTGTAACATATTAGATTTCACAAATACATCAAACCATGATCACACATAGGCGTATAATATTAGGTTTTAGAGAGAGAAATAGTTAGAGGTTTGGGAACTTAGTGAGAGAAAGTGAAAATGTTATTATGAGCTCCAACCCTCTACCTTGGGAGGTAGAGGGTATTTATAGTCTTACATAAAACGCCACCTACGGGCTGTGGATCAGGTATACAGTGGGTAAAGACTCGTCCGTCCTCCACGGTGTTACTTAACTAAATACTACTTAACATTAAATAACTACGACTACGAGCTTTCTAACGATTACATATACTTGAGGTGACCGACACTTTAATAACTGGATTTACTAAATCCTAACAGTATGTAACTATAAATACACTATACCTCCCAAGGTAGAGGGTTAGACCTTTCACTCAATCTAACCTTCTTTCTTTTGTTTACTTTCTCTCTCTAGAAAGGATCCCATCTTCCACTTTCTCCTTTTAAACTCTATTCCATACGCCCATATTTGTGATTGATTGTGTGTTTGTGAAAACCAATATCTAACAGCATCATACAATTTAAGTACTTCCGAAATCACTGAATCAGGAGTGTAAGACATGATATTGCTATGTACACGGGATTTTACAAGTCTGTGATTTAAACCAAGAAATAGAATCTTTCGCGGGATTTTACTAAAATCAAGACTAAACCGTAAGAGAGTGAGAAGTAGGATGTAGTAAAGGAACTAGAAGATGATAAGAAAGTAAGGATGAATTTGGTGTTATGGTTTGTGATATTCCCTAATTCTTTATATATACCCCCTGTTCGGAAAATTAGGGTTTGAAAACAAGGGTTTTGTATGTTAGGTTTAGAGACAAATCGCAAGAAATGACAAGTCTCAATAGACAAGTTTCACACTTGACAAGCCGCACCCACGACAACTCACACCCTAGAAAACTCACACCCAAGACAAGTCTCAGCTTAGACAACTCGCTTAAACGACAACTCGCTTAAGAGACAACTCGCTTAACAGACAACTCGCTTAACAGAAAACTCGCTTAACAGACAACTCGCTTAACAGACAACTCGCTTAACAGAAAACTTGCTTAACAGACAACTCGCTTAATGGACAACTCGCATAACAGACAACTCGCTTTAATAAGCAAGCTCAGAATAGACAAGTTGCATCATACATAGCACAACTCGCATCCAAGAAATGCATAACGTGCCTCAACTCGCATCCAATAAACATTCAAAAAACACCACTTTTCAATCAAAAAACAACCCAACCATGATGATTCAAGCCTTCCAAATCAAAACCTAAACACTTACATTGATTCTAAACACAAAAGTACAATCAAAATCCAAACTTTAACACTAGAAATGATCCAAATGATGCAAACTACTCTACACTCATTGAAACCCAAAAACCTTATGAAAACCACTAGAAATCCAAGAACATGAAAGATGAGAGATCAAACCATGGCTCTTGATACCATTTGTAACATATTGGTTTTCATAAACACATAATCAAGAACTAGTATGGATCTAATAAGATAGATTTTTGAGAGAGAAAGTAGAAGATGGGATCCTTTCTAGAGAGAGAAAGTAAACAAAAGAAAGAAAGGTTAGATTAAGTGAAAGGTCCAACCCTCTACGTTGGGAGGTAGAGGGTATTTATAGTTACATACTAAACGTCCTCCTTCGGACTGTGGATCAGGCATACAGTAGGTAAAGACCCGTCCTTCCTCCACGGTGTTGCACTAAACTAAGTAACTAACTAAATAACTAGTTAGCTAACATATGCTAGACTAGAGTTGGGGTGACCGACTCTTCAACATGGATTTTCTAAATCCTAACACATACTCACTCATAACTCACTTAGGATCACACTCAAGGCGCTTCTCGATTTATCGTTTCACCAGAACTCATTACTCTTCCGCTATTATACTCACACATCATCGCTCATATATCAACACATCTAGTCTTATAAATCTCTCAATTTTAGCAAATTGATTTTAGTCATCCTTACCTAAAAATGGGTCAAAATCTAGTTTTTCCATTTCCTATAACTTTTAATATATTTTCAAAATTATCTTAAGTTACTATCTGATCTTTAGGATCATTTAGCTCTACTTGACACTTCAAAATTTTCTAGTGTCATCTTTGGTCATTCATTGGTACTCATAAAAGTTCCATTTTCTTCCATAAAAGGTGTAACATATTGGATTTCTCAAACACACAAGCAATCACAAATATAGGCGTATAGGTATATGGTTTTAGAGAGAGAAAGTGGGATATTCTAGTAAGAGAAACTCATGGAAGGTTAGATTCTAAATGAACATCCAACCCTCTCCCTTGTGGGGAGAGGGTTATTTATACAAAGTAATACGCCCTCCTACGGCTGTGGATCAGGCATACAATGGGTAAAGACCCGTCCTTCCTCGATGGTGTTGCACTAGACTAAACTAAGCTAATAACTGACTAACAAATAACATAATAAACGATATGTCTACGAGCTAACTTAAGCTAGATTATACTTGGGGTGACCGATGCTTCACAATAGAATTTCCAATTCCTAACAATCTCCCCCTAAGGGAGGTCACCCCATGATTTACATTGTGAATCCTAGCATTCTATTTAATCTTTAATCTTGAGCTCGTAGACATCAAAACATCAAAATATTCAAACATTGTGCTTCTGTGGTGATTTCATCATTGTTCAACTACAATGTATATTTCGTGGAGGTTATAGAGCTGATCCACATTGATGACCTTTGAGCTTTAAAAGAGATCATCAGCCACAGTTAATCTCAGCATCACCCATTGTTGTGTTGCCTGCATATGATGTTGTGACAGTTGGACCGACATGCTCACATTCTGGATCATGATATCTTCTTATAAGAATAGCGGAAGCTTTAGTTGATTCATGATATTGGAAGCAGCGTAGCAGAAGAATGAAGTGAAAATATCAGAGTCACTAATGCACTTATCATGATTTCATTAGAAGTAAATGTGTTGAGTGAGCATGCGGCTATGGATTGACTGCTTCATTCTGATCAGCTACAAACGACGGGCGTACCTGCATACAACAGTTAGCAATAAAGCGCACGAACGTGTCTTTGATCACTTTCGTTGAATTGAGGTACACGGCCCACGGTTCCCCGTTGATCAGTACAAGTACTTCCTGTGATCAGGTAGGATTCCTAAGAATCTCCTTGACAGGGTTTCGCAGTTGCTCTAGCTGTTCTCAAACCAGAACGTCTCAAAGAAGACAACACGGAGTGAGTGAACCAGCAAATTGAGATTCACTGATTGATGAAAAGAGATTTGAGAAACAATCGTGTACCGCTCAATATAAATTGTTTTTGCAATACAACGAAGGTTTTAACGAAAATCAATTATCAATCGTAAACACCTTTTATTTTGAAATACTAGTACACATTCGATGTGCTAAAGAAAAGATTTTTTAAGCACAACGACCGGTTTTTTTCAAAGGTATCCGTCAATCCATAACCTGGACCAGGATTGATTCACAATTATGAATCGCCCCATTGTTTCTGTCCCGTTGTCACATGGTTGATCTATTGGATAGATCTCACATGCCACCCACCAGGAGCTTGTTTGATGTTGGCTCTAGAAGGCTTTCCATCTTCATTGTGAATATGTTTGCATATCACTCAGATGTTCTGGCAATACCACAAGGATAATGCATAGGACTCTATATAATCTCTCTTTCCACATTGTGTGAAACAGAGAGTCTTCATTGACAGTGTCCTAATGAGATTTATTGATGATATCGAGGCTCTAGACTCAATTAGTGCACATTTGGTTCCTATGCCGGAGACTAGGGAGAGGGTCTCCTTCTTCAATATCAACAATCTCTAAGAGAAAGTCGATAGATTATGTAGGTTCCCCGTGAGAATGAAACAAGCCCTTTTAAGAGGAACTTGAGTAGCTTGGGAAGTTGTAGTGCAGTGCATCACTGGGTCCATGATGTCTTGTCTTCAATACCAGTGTTACCTTAGTAAACACCAGTAGCATATGTATTGAACCCGGTTTCTGCCCTAAGGTTGAATTATTGGAGGGCTATTTCTTTTCACTCTTTTCATATTCATTTCTTTTTCATTCTTCAACCCCTTCAGTGCTTACCAAGACTTCATAACTAGAACCTTGTTGGGTTTATTCCAGTACTAGCTATGTCTCAGTCCGCACTCTTCCCATATCTCACTTTTCTCCCTTTTTTTTCATCATACCTAAGGACTTCTACACTATCTAGTGGATTGTCCCTGGGTAAATCCCTCCGGTTCTGGCGGATCGTGGGAACTAATACCTAACCTCACCATCCTTATAACTCCATCCATAAAGTAAAATGGTCGGTCTTTTGGTACAGTTCATTCTTCCATGAAACCAATTGAAAAATCATTTGGAAAATCAATTAAGGTACTTGTGATATAAAATCAAAGCATTTAGTACCTTAATAGTTTTGATCATTTAGAAATGCTCCCCCTCAACATGTGCATATGATCTTGAAATTGTTTAGCACATGGAGGCAGGAGTTCTTTGAAATAATTTCTTGATCACAATTTCCGTAGAGAATGCCATTTGATTTTCTTGGTAAATTCTCCCCCTCAATATGTGCATAGGATATATTTGAACTCATTTTATCACATAGAGGAGAGAGAGATCTTTTGAAATACAACCACGATTACCAAATATTTAGAAACCATTTAACACACAATCAAGGTACATTATGTTAAAACATGGAAATTTTTGTACCTTGAAGGTTTGTATTTATTTAGAAATGCTCCCCCTTAATATATGCTTCGAGATTCAAAAAGAGTTTAGCACATATTAGAGAGCAGTATGCACTTTGAGACAAAAATGGTCATCTTTTATCATCTTGCATATTTATATCACATTTTCTCCCCTGATCAAAAATTTCAAATCCTTTGAGATTTTGGATCTCAAGTGATTTAAATATGTATGAAACAAAATGTTTGTTGGAGAAAAATGTGTCCGGTTTTATATGATCTGAAGTGGACAACACTGAAGTTCCCTTTTTAGATAAAAAGGGAAACCACAATACATAACCTATCACTATTACATACATTATAGTTGTTCATAGTACATACACCACATTTTACAAAAAAAAAAAAAAAAAAAAAAAAAACAGAAACTACTTCCGGAAGATGTCTTCATTCAGTTCTTTGAAGCAGCTTATAGTGACCATCATGAAGTCTACCACCCACAAAACTTTCAAGGCTGCGATAAATCATTCTAGTCTTTAATCTTTGTCCGATTGCAGCAATGAAATCTTCACACATCTTTAAGTCCTGATCAGACCAGAATCTTGTTTTGTTCCACTGTTTCATATCAAGTTTGATTTGCTTCACTCTCGAGTTCAATTCTTCTTCGACCATCTTGAGAGTTCCATTGCTGAACTTGAAAAGCTCGCACAGTCTCATCAGTATACGTGACCCGTATCTGTTGGTAAAGATGATGGCTCTAGGGGTGTCAATCACTTTATATTCGTGATGAAATTCATGTCCTGAGGCTTCCCATTGCGGTATTGTTAGGTTGACGCGGGTCTGGTAGCTTTCCATTCCTAGCTGAAAAATCCCCAACTCTTTGTCGAATGACCAAGCCTTTGATCCAGAGATTGACAGCAGCCGAGAGAGCTTTCTTCTCACGAACAGGTAGGTGATCAAGGTGTCCTTGAAGGTTTAAAAGATAGAGATCTTCAAAGTCATTTGGCATCTGATGTTTGAATTCGTTTTCTTCTATCACGTAATCTTTCAAGTCTGCTCTTCGAAGAACAATCTTCTTCAGATAATCATATCCATAGATTGGGAAGATTTCTATACCGACAACACTTAGAATCCGCATCTTGGATCGAACAGCTTTGCCTCTTTTATCAGCTCCATGTCTTTCAATGTAGAATTTCTTCTTCTTGAACCACCAATGAGAAATGCCATATGAAGCCTCGATGTCAATAAACATGTTCTCTGTCAGTCCAGAATTGATTAGGAACCATCTGTTCAAGACCCTGATCAGTGTAGGTAGCAGCTTTGATCTTCGAAATCGATAAAGCTGGTCTTCTTTCAGTAGTACGAGCACAAAGATAGTCCAGTTCATGGTTAAAGAAGAACTCTGATTGAATAGTTACTTGACCAGGTTCACCACCGAGAGGAAGAGGCTTGTTCACATTGAAGCGGCTGATATGCTCACTGACTTGATCATTCAGCATCTTATGACATTCTTCCATCTGGTATTGAAGCTGATTAACATCTGAGTGGAAGAATTTTACGATTTCAAATGCTGGTCCTTCAAGATCCTTTGGAGGAATGGACGAGATTCCCTTCTGTTCACAAAACCACTTTATAAAGCTGCCCATATCACCTGTGATGTGAAGAAGAGAATCTTCTGCTGGGGCTTCATAGTTGGCAGTTATTGTTGAAGCCCAGTTGTTGTCAGGGATCATCGAGTCAGACTCTGGGATGGACCATGAAGGTTCTGGAGATTGAGATCTCTCTTCGGTGAGCCAGCTTTGAATTGTATCTTTTGAAGGTGTAACTCTAGAGGTATTAGAGCGTTCACCTGACACGTATGCATCAAACCAATCATCTTCAGATGGCTTGGGGATATGTTTGGTGGATGCATCATCATCATCGGATTCTGACTCTGCCATAACATACGATTCTTCATGAAGCACCTGATCTTCTGGAATAGACGAGAAAGTGGGTGTGAACCTTGAATCAACAGTGGTCCAAGCAGCAGACTTCTTTTGAGTTCCCTGATCACCGGATGAAGTGGACTGATTTGAAGGTTTTGGTGGTGATGATGGTGGTTGTGGTGTAGGTGTAGAGGTTGTGCCAGAAGTTCCACCAGTACCGGATGTTCCAGCTCCACCTGTTGGCGGAGGTGGAGGAGGAGGAGGAGATTTGGGACCTTTATGTAAAGATTCCAACACTGAAGTCCTCCTTTTCCTTTTAGCCTCCCTTTCTTGAATATCCTCCAGAAACTGTAGATGATTATCATGTTTAATCGATTCTTCAAGTGCATCATAAAGCTTCTTGTGAACTGCATCCTGATGCTCATTAGCTTCATACATCTTATCCGATAAAACAGCTCTCATATCAGCAATGGGCAAGTCCTTGAATCGTTGAAGCAGTGGAGCCTTCATAGCCCATTCAACAGCATCTTTTACCTCTCCCTCAATTTCATCTGCAACACCTTGATTGAAGTTAAGATTCTCTAACTTGTAGACACATTGTTCGAGGGTGTTGACAGATTTAGGCAGTTGCCTCTTAAGAGCTTCAATTCATTTTACTGCTTTGTCGAGCAATTGATCTGATGTAAGTATTAGAGGTGGTGAAGGCGGTGGAGTTTCCGTGACAGTAACTGTAACCACTGGTTCAAGTGACAGATCTTTAGCAGGATCAGGTGGTGGGTGTTCGGTTGTAAGAGCAGGTGCAGACATTGGTGGGATGGTTGATGAGTCTTGCTGGATTCTGACCATGTAAATGGACTCAGCTTCTTCTTTTTCATCATTAGGCTTATGAGTCTTGGTGTATAAAGGTTTGTCATTCAAAAACTGATCACCGGATGAGAAATCAGCATCCAGATTCTTAAGTGAGGAAAGAGAACCCATAGACAGGTTAGGTTCCTCCATATGCCTGGTTTCATCAGATCTTGACTCAAGGTTCTCCTGTGAGTCTTTCTGCATCTCTTCATCATCATTCTGATCAGATTGGGTATCACTTGATGCAGGAGTTTCTTCTTGTGTTTCGGATACCTCCTTTTCCATTCCAGCTTGTTCTTGAGCTGAATATGTCTCATTGCTTCTTTTCTTCAGCTCAAATTGTGTGGTAGTTCTTGATGGTGAATAGGAGATGGTTAGAAGCATGTGAGCGGCTTGTTCAGCTTCTGCACCAACAATCCCTTTCCCTTTGTCTTGAGTGATTGAGGTTGTTTGTCTTGGCATTGGCTCAGGTTCTCTTAACACAACACCTCCAACTGGTGGTCTCCTGTTCAAGCTTTCAAGGCTTTGTCTGATCCCTTGTTGCAAATTAGCATCGTCTTCATCGATCAATTGACTGTCACCCTTTGGTGTCTCGGTTCCTCCAACAATTTCCTTTTCCGCATCATTCTTTCTCTGTTTCTGCTTCTTTGAAGAAGTGTCATTAGGATGTGATATGTCACGTCTCTTCTTGGGAAGGGCAGCATATGAGGTCTTTATACTTGAAGTGGATTTTGTAGCTTTGGGTTGTGATGGAATGGGAGAGTCATCAACATTGGATCCGGATGCTCTTTTCTTGTATAATTTGAAGTGGTCAGTCTCTTAATATCGTCAGTGAGAAGAACATCAGGAATTGCCAATCCAAAGATCTCTTTATTGACACCTCTAGCAATATACTTGAGGTTACCCATAACAAATTCGTCCTTAGCATTATGAAGGGCTGATTCACTCCTAAGATTGAAGTTATGAGTCTGTTGCAAGTACTGGATGACAAGTTTCGAGAATCTGATGCTAGGAATCACAAGGTTATGTACTTTCTTTCTTCCTTGAGCTTGATTCTGAACATTTGTTCTATCGGTGGTGAATGTGTGCATTGACAACGACAATTCTTCCCAAATGCGTTCCGAGACATTAATGTTCACCCCATTGACGAGACCCCATAGGATTTGCAGAATAGGAATCCTTACTTTATCGAACCCTGAGGTTGTGCCCGACAAGCATAAGTTGAGAATAGTTGTCATGGCTCTCCAAGGTTGATACATGTGTCATGTGATGATATCTGAAGCCCTTGTTATGCCAACTTGATAACCCAAACCAATTAGAAAGACTATTAGCTCATCCATACTAGGTGGAGGGACAGATTGTATAGTAGGGTCACATGGTGTGATTCCTAGGGCCTTACTGAGAATGTCAGATGTGATTTCAAATTGCTTATCATCAAGCTTGCAGGAATAAGTGGCAGTGATCTTGTCCCAAGTGATGGTGTTCCAAAATTGTTGTAGGTAAATGGAAGGGATCGTGCATTGTTTGGTTATGGCACTAAAGAAATTTGTGTTCTTAAGAATATCAATTGCCACTTTGAAGATTGGATTTTGTTGAATCCTTTCCATGTCCACATAACAGTTACTTTTCCCAATCTCTACCCATTTGTCTACAGGAAGAATTTCATTGTCTGTAAGAACTGTGGGTGGAGCAGAGGTAGCAAGGTTCTCAGATGAGGTTGTGTTTGCCATTGATGATCTAAAGATACACACATACAACACCAATGATTGAGAGCATGTTAGTTTAGATGTGGTTAGTTAAATCAATTTTTAAGGCAATTTCATGACAAAACACAATGAGTGGCACCCATGATAGATTACAGATAAGTAGATTGACTTGCTTAGGAAGTAGATAAAGTAGCTTTTGTAATTTTCAAAGTAACAAATCATGTTGACAAAGTTTTTCAAGACACAAGTTGATATGAGTCAAAAATGTGAAGAGCAAAGTTGCTATAATAGGATTTCATGAGACACGTAGTGATAAGGTTTTAAAAGGTACCTTTTTGAGGGGTCGTTTAAGCCCTTATTTGATCACTTTTGTATCCGCTATTGCTTAATATCGTTCCTTTTTACTTTTTAGGTCTCTTGAAGGCAAAATGCTGGAATAGCACTTATTTGGACGAAAAGGCGCGAATATACAAAGAAAATGGCCAAAGTCAGAATCGAGACACTCAAAGCTGCTGAAAACATAAGGTGACGGCGTCAGGTGTTAATTGCGACGCCGTCGGAGGATCTTTGTGATGGGACAGAAGCCAAAACTCCTATTTTCAAGTGACGACGTCAAGTTATAAAAGAGTAGGCCGTCGCAACTCAGACGGCCTAGATGTAATCCAGACGGCGTCAGAAGCTGAAGAGGACGGCGTCACAAGCATAAGGTGACGCCGTCGCAAGTCTAACGTGGCCAAGACGAAACCCTAATGACGGCGACACGACGGCGTCACAAAACATAAGGTGACGCCGTCGCATATGTAATATTATATATAGAATCCGAATTTTTCAGTATTTGGTGTGTTGTCTGTTGGAGTAAAAACCTAAACCAAACCAAGGCTGTCTTGTACAGTATTTTAGGGTTCCAAACCTTATCTTACACCAAGATAAGTGTTTTACTTCATTAATACAATTATGTCTTTGATTATTTGTGTGTATGCTTGCATGTTCTCCATGTTCGGCTAATTTACTTGTGTGTTTGCTTAGGGAATATGAAACTTGATTATTGAATATTGATTTGTTGTCTGTTATCTTAGTTCATTAATGATCTAGTAATGCGATAGGTCATTCGTTGTGTACTTAATGCTTGATTAAATCTTTGTGAACCTTAGAATATGACTCCTTGAGTAGTTGTAAGCTAAACCATCCAAAGAGTGCCTTAGAGTAAGAGTTTATTATCCCTAGTGGGTTTTGTAGACGAGACCCTTTGGTAAGTTCAAAGAGTTAAGGAGAAACGCATACCCTACAACCTTAGACACACAACGCAACTAGGAATAAGGACGTGACAATTCAACCACCAATAGGAGATAATTAAGGAGTAGTAAAACCTAAGTAAACACATCTTTAAACTATCATACGAGTACACATTAATTAGACATAGACTACATACACCTTAGATTAGATAATTAGATAAGTAGAGTAATCGGTAGAAATACCAACCCCCCTCAAATTCAAACCCCGAGATTCGTACCTTTCTTTTCCTTAAAAAATACAAAAAGATAAAAAATAATCTTCCTCAACCCCAACCTTAGCGTAGTAACTTCTCACTAGCATTCCTATTCCCCTAGAGAACGATATCAATACCCGTCGCTTACCCTAATACTACACAACAACGATTAGGTTCACTGCCTAGGGTGATATGTGCAAAAACACATATCATTTCTTTATCAAATAAAACCCAAAATAACCAAGAAAGAGCCGTTTATTGCTAATATCTGTTGTTTTCTTGAGTTTGTGCTTGTGCAGGAATGGATATATCAAAACACACAAAAAGAAGATAAATCCGACGAAAATCCAAGCACGAGAGATTAAGAGAGCTAAAGCTGAGCTGGAAAAGTAAAAATTATGCATTTGTAAAGATTTTTATTCTCTGAGGATGATTTTTAGAAGATATGATCATATTTGAAGAATTGTCAGAATTAGTCCCTGATCTTTGAGCATTTGGCAAAAGTGATCCCTCAAGTTTTTGGAATTGTCAAAATCTGCCCTTGGATTATTTGTGAATGACAAGATTGGCCCTTGAAAGATATTTTCAGAATTACATATGTGGTCCCTAGATTTTCAGAATTAACACAAGTGGTCCTTTAAATAAACCATGGTTTTATTATAAGTCCAAATCCATTCAAATTAATCCAAAGTCCAAATCCTAGCCCATGTACCGAAGGCCCAAACCCATCACCCGGTTATTACTCAAACCCGTCTCAACCCTTATACCCGGTTTACTCATGACCCGTTTACACCTTTTACCCAGGTCAACCACTACTTAACCCGGTCAACAAAACCAAATAAATATAAAAAATCCCAACCCGCGCTTTTTACCCCCAATCTTACCCAGGCCATGAACCCTAAATTACCCTTTGGTCAATTAGTCAAATTAACAGCAATTAAGGGCAATTCCGTACTTTCGTCTGACACACCTGACATGTGCCTACTGCCAGGTCATCAATCCGCGTGCAACATCTCAATCTCTGCTCTTTGATTGGCTGTTGATACGTGGTAATGTTGATCCTAGGGTGGATATTGATGGGATGATGTATTAGTTGATCCAGGGGACACAAATGCTCAGAGAAAGCACACTATCAGCTTCTGGATCCTTCCTTGGCCTCAAGCTCGTTGCTATATATACCCCCTCATTCACTGTTGTATGCATCCTTCATTTTTTTCAGTAGCATAGTAGTAGTTTTAACTTCATTTTAATGTTTTCAAGTAGTTTATAATGTAAGCTTTTGTAATCTCTCTTTGTAATCACATTTTCAAGTTAATGAAATTCTGTTTTTATGCTTAAATCATTGTTTAGCTTTTAAATGTTTCTTAATTTTGCTTATTAGAATCATCTATTGCTTATTACCTTATTTCAAAGTAATTTCAGATTGTTTCTTCATTAAATCAAAAATAAAAAAAAATCAGAAAGAAATAGTTGAAAAATAAAAATATTCTAAAGCTTCTTATAAGCTTGTACAAAGCTTAAGCTACTGTTCCATTGAGTTCATGTAAGCTTTTGATAGCTTATTGTGAGCTTTCTCTTGTTTCAATCATTAAATTCACTAAAAAACCAAAACCAGTCAACAAAAGTCAACTGAAGCAGATTTGGGTTGAAAAGCTTGAACTGGATCAGATTGGGTTAAATTGAGCTGGATTTAGAAATAGTTATGGGTTAGGGTAGTGATAATTGGTTCTTAGTTGGTGATAATTTGGCTGGACACCTGTAAGTGTCTAAAATCAGTTTTCATATTGCTCTTTTCATTACTGTTACATTGCAAAAGTTAGTATAATTTTAATTTGTTGTTATAATCATTGTTAGTTCATTAGTTAGTTCATATTTGGATGATTAGACTTTTGTTCACCACTGCTTTGATTTGAAGTTGAATATGGGATAGAGTAAGTTGGAAATCAGTTGGAAACTTAGTGTTTGGATTTGCTTATAATCTGTGTGTGAGATTTGTTTAGGTGTTAAGTTTCATTGCTTTAGGTTTACATAGGCTTGAGAAACTCATTTCAGTCATCAAAATTCATCTGCATTCACTTATAGTCAAAATTGCATGTTGACTGTCCTTGTGATCAGATTTGTTTGATTCAGCTATCCATATTTTGCATAGAGGATTAGAAGTAGTTCAGTTAGCTTGATTTGGATTCATTTTGTCATAATACATCAGTTTCATTCCATTTTATAAGCTCACAATCTCACAAAAGTCAAATAACCAACTGTTTTCAAAAGTCAAATAGTGTCAAAACCAGTTTTCATCAAACTTTGTAGGCTTTGCACAAGCTTCATTTAAGCTTGATTTTGTTTGAAAATTGGTACAATTGATCCTTGGTTGGTGGTCTTGAGGACCACAGATCTGGTTTTCACATTAGCTTATTGCTTAAGCCTGTGGATAAGCATAAACATAGGGGGTAGGACTGTTAAGTTCACTTGAATAATCAAGTCAAAACTTGGTAGATTGCTTATTAGAGGTTAGGATTAGCAGTAATTAGTTGTTGGTAGGTACTTTTAGTATAAATTAGCTTCAGTAAAAGTTTGGTAGCTTATTGCACTCTTTAGCTTATTTTAGTAGCTTATTTGAACTCAGTTTACACTACAGCTTGTTATCCTTACACATAAGCCTTAGTTTTTATATTTTTCATAAAATTAGAATAATATTTTAGACTTTTACTGAATTTTTCATAATTTTTCATCACTGTTTAGTATTTTTCACAATTTAAAATAGTTTTTAGGACTTTTTAAATAGCTTTTATTTCAATTAAATCAGAAAATTGTCAAAAAAATAATTTTTCAATTTCCATAGATTAAGATAAATACAAAAAGCAAAAAAATAATTTTTCTATATTTTTCCTAGCTTATTTTGTAATTTTTAGCCATTTAATTAGATTTAAATAGTTTTAAATTCGTAAAAAATAGAAAAATAATCAGAAAAATACAAAATTAGTTGTGAAAATTCTCTTTAGTTAATTTAGATTTTATAAAAATAGTTTCATAACTTTTCCTTTAATTTCCATAATTTTTAGTATTTTAAATTAGTTTTAAAAGTTAGAATTTAGTTTTTAATTCGAATAAAATCCAGAAAAATCCTAAAAATTAGTCTTAATTCATAAAAAGTTTTCAAATTGCATTTTTAGAGTAAAAGTAATTTTAGGTATTTTTAGGATATAGATTAGACGTAGTTGCATTTAAATTACGTTTCGTTTATTACGTTTTAGTTAATTTTCGTAATTAGGATTTCCCGTAGATTAGATTCCCTTAATTACTTTCCCTTCCCCCGTAGTTTAATAAAATCAAATCACAAATCAAAACATCGAGCATTAAATTCCAAACCAAAAACGACGTTGGCAATTCACGCCTCGTTGGGAAACGATTCGGGTTGACTAATCCGTATCAACGATCACACACGGGATTTGATTTAATATTCTTTTTCCTAAAGGAACTTAAATCTATCTTCGTGATTATTTTTGATATCGATATTGAGGTTTTATCCATACACAAATACCCCTAAGCCTATACTTCGACGAATCATAGGGTGTTGAAAAACTTGCTCGACGAAAAGGAAGTTCCTTTGACCCCGAACGACGCGTGTAGCGTTATCAAGTTTTTGGCGCCGCTGCCGGGGAATAGAATAGCTAGTTAGTAGTCCACCTCGTTTAGGTTTCTTTGCTTGATTCCTATCAAGTAAATTTTTCTCATTTTTTAGCTTTCTCTTAGTCTATCCCCCTTCTTCGTGACCTTTGTTTGTAACCCCATCACTTTTCATCATGGAAGGTGATAACCAACCACCACTCAAAAACCCAACACCAAATAAATCACTGTCACTCAAAACCCAAACTAATGACCAACACAACCGCCGAAGCCGTTATGTGAGTAGGAACACCGACCTTCAGGATTTGCATAAAATATTCGATTGTATAATTAGGGAAGCTGTTGAAAAAGTAGTCAGCGCCTCTGTAGTTGGCTCTATGATTAACAGTAATTCGAAAGATGGCATGATGAACAAAAGTATGAATGTGGAAGATAGTGCTTACTTCAATCTTTACCCCACTAAGGAAGAGGTTGCTTACCATCAATACATAATCGATAATCCACGATCACCTATCATTAGGATATGCCCAAAGATTAGGAGAGGAAATCCCTGGAACCTAAAAATCCCTTGTATGATCGGATATAGGAGTGTCGACCACGCTTACATAGATACGGAATCTCCCATTAATGTGATGTCATCTGCTATTTACAATGACATTATGAATGAGCAACTTAATATTAGGAGAGACCCTAAGTATCCAGGTGGAGTTTGCAACTTTGTGGGAAGAGTCAAGGATGTGCATGTCTTTATAGGAAATTTCACCTACCTAGTTGATTTTATGGTCCTAGAAGATGTAGGATGCGTCATTGACTATAGCTTATCCCAAGTAGTGCTAGGGAAACCGTTTGTTGAAACATCTAAAATGAGCCATAACAAGCATGATGGAACGGTTAGGTTTAAGGAAGGAACCGATAAGATCACTTATAGGATTCCTTGGAAAACAAATGAATATAGCCACTTGCCCATTTATGAACGAGACAACATCAAAGCTTTTGAGGACAAAAGCAAGGACGATGTTGAAAAAGGTTATAAATTTATGTGGGAAAGAAGGAGGCATTATTATAAGGATTGCTTGACCCTAGGGCCTAGGTATAGAGTCGATGAAAATTTTATCAACATGATAGAATTCTCATTGAGAATGCAAAGCGAGGCAACGTAGGAGCACGACTACGAGTCTAGCTACAAGACTCTTAAATAAAGAAAAGCGCTTCGTGGGAAGCAACCCATGCTTAATTGTTTGCTTGTTAGTGTCATATGTCTTTTATTGATTGTTTATTCTCATGTTTAAATTTGTAAAAATGCTTTATTTTGTTTTTAACTTCGTCTTAATTGCATATAAAGGTATTTTACATAAAGGATAAGTGTAGGGAGGATTACACACGTTTTCAAAAGAAACGTAAACATGAGAATAACAATTCACTAAAAGATATATATGTGTGTTTGTTCGAGTCAAATGCTTGTATCGAGTCATAATGGATATTTTGCAGAAATTTTTCCAGATTCTAAAGATATAAATTTTCCAGAATTTTTTTTCAGAAACTTGCAGACCAGTTTTTGTCAGGATAACCTGACGGCGTCAGGAAGGAGTAAAAACAACAGATTGCTTTTTTCTCGTTTTCTGAGCTACTTAAAAAAAATTTGGAATTTTCCAGGTCTTAATTTTCCAGAAATTCTGTAAACATCCATTCCACAAGCATTATATCCTAGTTTAAATCGAGTCTTATATATATTATTACCGCCAATTTTACGTGAAGGTTTCGTTTGTTTCTTCAAGTGTGCAGGTTTAATTTATCAAGAAGAAGTTACATAAGATTGGAAGGAGCTTTTCACGCATAAATTCTTCTTGGAAAGGATTTAACCACTACTTCACACACGGATCCTACCGAGCTAATCAAGGGAGTACTAGTTTCTTTCATTTTTAATTACCTTCCATTATCATAACTTTGATACTTTGGGGGAACATTGGGGACAATGTTCAGTTTAAGTGTAGGGAGGGAAAATAAAACGGGAACTTTGAAACTATGCTTATCCTTGAATGTTTGCTTTGTCCAATTGTATTTGTGTAATGAACCATGAGAAAATGTCGGTTAGGGTACTTTTGGCACCAAATTTAAAATTTTTCATGATATATAGGAATGGGCCATTAGTCTTAACAAAAGCGTCTCACGGATAGAAAGTTGCATGACTAGCACAAAAAAACATTTACCACCTAAATTCCACCCAAAATGTGAGGATCGCCCTTAGATTAGTAGGAATTAAAAGCATTCATCTTCAATGCTTAGAGTGTGAACCGGTAGTATATTAGATTCTAGAACTTGTTTTGTGATGCATTCTGAGATCGCTAGTAAGACTACACTTGTGTAGTTAGGAATAACTAAATGATAAGAGGCATTAGGATAACCCTTGTTTGATACCCGTAATATAATTACTTCTTCCACATTGGTTGAGTAATTCCCCCACACCCTTTGCGTTGTACTCATCTTTAGTACACGATACCCCTAGTTAACCCCTCAGAGCCTATCTTTTTCGCGGTTCTCGTGATGTTTCGGTTTTTCCGAAATATCAATGAAGAGCATTGTTTACACCCCGCCCCCAAATATACACCCAAATCGCCTTAGCCTACCCTGTATGCACTCACTTTTAGTGCATTATTGTTATCACCTTAAACCCTTAGTTCAATTATCTAGTTGCTTGCATGAGTTTCTAAGTCGAGTCATATCCTTTGTATACAGTTTTGGGACGATTGGGATTCATGGGAAAAGTTAAAGTTTATGAAATAACGGGAAGGGAACGTTAAATTCAAATTCCCTTTTTTTGCGTAATAATGTACCCCAAGTGTTTTGATCTTTTCAATTCGGGTCAAATTAGTGTTAGAGTAATAAAAACTCAAGTGTAGGGATGTGCCTATAAATCCCTATTATTTTGATGTTACTGTAGAGGATGGTAGAGTAAAAGTGTATGAAAAAAAAAATCAAAAAAAATAGAAAAAGAAAAAAAAAATAGAGTGAAAAAAAAATACGGGCTACTATCCTACATCTATCCTTTAAATTTAGGTTTTGTTTATTTCAGTTAGCTAGAGTTTAGAGTGTCGAGTCTTGGCTTAGCAACGCCATTCTTCGTATTCTTGTAACATAAGAGATTTTTGACTTGCCACCACTATATAGCCTATCCCACCAAACCCTTTGTTTCCCTACCGTAAGCCTAACATTACAACCCTTTAAAGACCACTTTGATAGTCTTTCCTAGGTGCTTACGCCAAAGCGATGGAGGTTTGATCTATTCTCAAGCCTATGGTAATCTATGTACTAGGACCGGTTAATGAGTGTTTATCTTCCATTTCCAATTTGTTATATTTCATATACACCCGAGAGAGATGTGAGTATCCAAACACCCCATGTGAGGTGCTAGTATGTAATTTCCGTGCTTGTTATGACTTTTGCGGGGCTTATATGTGTTGTGGACTGTTTTAAACCAATGCTTCATGACCCCTAACTTATAAATTAATTGGCTAAAAGCACATTTGCTTGAGGACAAGCAAATACCAAGTGTAGGGATATTTGATAAGGTTTTAAAAGGTACCTTTTTGAGGGGTCGTTTAAGCCCTTATTTGATCACTTTTGTATCCGCTATTGCTTAATATCGTTCCTTTTTACTCTTTAGGTCTTTTGAAGGCAAAATGCTGGAATGGCACTTATTTGGACGAAAAGGTGCGAATATACGAAGAAAATGGCCAAAGTCAGAATCGAGACACTCAAAGCTGCTGAAAACATAAGGTGACGGCGTCAGGTGTTAATTGTGACGCCGTCGGAGGATCTTTGTGACGGGACAGAAGCCAAAACTCCTATTTTCAAGTGACGACGTCAAATTATAAAAGAGTAGGCCGTCGCAACTCAGACGGCCTAGATGTAATCCAGACGGCGTCAGAAGCTGAAGAGGACGGCGTCACAAGCATAAGGTGACGTCGTCGCAAGTCTAACGTGGCCAAGACGAAACCCTAATGACGGCGACACGACGGCGTCACAAAACATAAGGTGACGCCGTCGCATATGTAATATTATATATAGAATCCGAATTTTTCAGTATTTGGTGTGTAGTCTTTTGGAGTAAAAACCTAAACCGAACCAAGGCTGTCTTGTACAGTATTTTAGGGTTCCAAACCCTATCTTACACCAAGATAAGTGTTTTACTTCATTAATACAATTATGTCTTTGATTATTTGTGTGTATGCTTGCATGTTCTCCATGTCCGGCTAATTTACTTGTGTGTTTGCTTAGAGAATATGAAACTTGATTATTGAATATTGATTGGTTGTCTCTTATCTTAGTTGATTAATGATCTAGTAATGCGATAGGTCATTCGTTGTGTACTTAATGCTTGATTAAATCTTTGTGAACCTTAGAATATGACTCCTTGAGTAGTTGTAAGCTAAACCATCCAAAGAGTGCCTTAGAGTAAGAGTTTATTATCCCTAGTGGGTTTTGTAGACGAGACCCTTTGGTAAGTTCAAAGAGTTAGGGAGAAACACATACCCTACAACCTTAGACACACAACGCAACTAGGAATAAGGACGTGACAATTCAACCACCAATAGGAGATAATTAAGAAGTAGTAAAACCTAAGTAAAAACATCTTTAAACTATCATACGAGCACACATTAATTAGACATAGACTACATACACCTTAGATTAGATAATTAGATAAGTAGAGTAATCGGTAGAAATACCAACCCTCCTCAAATTCAAACCCCGAGATTCGTACCTTTCCTTTCCTTAAAAAATACAAAAAGATAAAAAATAATCTTCCTCAACCCCAACCTTAGCGTAGTAACTTCTCACTAGCATTCCTATTCCCCTAGAGAACGATATCAATACCCGTGGCTTACCCTAATACTACACTACAACGATTAGGTTCACTGCCTAGGGTGTTGAAAAACTTGCTCGATGAAAAGGAAGTTCCTTTGACCCCGAACGACGCGTGTAGTGTTATAACGTAGCTATTACGGAAGTGTTATAACAGATTTCTTAAACAAGTTGTTAATTCAGGTTGCTGCAAGAAGAACCAGATACAAATTGCTTAAACAATAATGTTATAGCAAGTCGCTAAGAGCAATTTGTCAATACAAATCGCTACAAGTAATCCTGAACCATGTCGCTAGCATGAAATACTTACAGCAAGTCGCTAGCATGAAATACTTACAGCAAGTCGCTTTACACATTTTGATAAAATCAATTTGCTACATGAAAATTATTAACAAGTCGCCATGGCAAGTCGCTAACTTGTCAAAACAAGTCGCTATAAGAAAAATACATAGCAAGTCGCCTTAATGAAAACATTTAAGTAAGTCGCTAACTTGTAAAGACAAGTCGCCATCAAAAGAAACAAGGCCAAGTCGCTACAAATGAAATCACTAAGTCGCTAGCAAGAACGCTAAACAGAATCTATGAACCAACTCGCTATGAAGAACATTGGTAAGTCGCTACCAAGAACAAGTCAAATCAAATGCATAACATCTCACAACATTCAACAAACGTAACCATTAACACAACCCACAACCACAAGCAACAACAGAAACACAGTCTAAACGACCCTCATACAAATATTACAACGTATCGCTCAAACACCCATTAATACATTCAAAAGCAAAAATAACTCTATCCTAGTGACCCCAAACTACACTTAATCCATTAACCCATATATCAAGTGTTTAAATAACTGAATCCGTTTAACAAACTTAACGAGGGGAGCAAATGTTGAGGATCAAGAGCACGATGGGAATCTGTTAAGGGAACATAGTTAGGAGAGCATATAATTCACATGTTTAGAAATGGAAAAATGATTGATATAACACATACCACAATCAAATCGCTAGGAGGAATTTGTAACGAGAGAGGAAAAACAAGGAAAACTTTTAGATCTTTTTGAAAGTATGAAAAGTGAATCAAGTCGCTAGGGGATAAGAAAAGTTTTTCAAGTTTGCAAAGTTCACACATTCAGTCCCTGTACTTGTGTATAAGAATCAACTCGCTAGCAAGTATAAAAGTCAAGTCGCTACATCTTTGGTTTCCAAGTCGCTAACCCTGAATAAAGTAAGTTGCTATCTATGAAATTTTGTACAATTAACACTATCAGTTCATGAACTTATCAGATTGCATGCAAATACAGTTGATAAACACATGTTGAATTATATGAGAAGTACCAAGATTGACATAACATAGATAAGCAATCTAACACAGAGAACATAACGAAACATGACTAAAACATGCATCAGCACACAATACATATCAAACAATGGTGCAGAGAGAAACAGAGATAACGAGATAACTTGCAATATTCTCCCCCTCAATCAATGTCACCAGTGAACATTGATTGAATTCTAACCTCCTATTTTAAAACAAGAGTATATCTTTTGTTCGAACTTCATCTATGATCCTGTGTCATTATTGAATGACATTTCTAGGACCGTAGATGTTATCGATTACAGGAGATATATCTTTTATCAGATTGTGTGTAAAAAAAATGATTTAATTAATTAAAAAAATTTGATTTTTGATTGATTTTTAATTAAAAATTTTTTTTTAACTAATTTGTACACAGATTCATGAGAACGAGTCCTGATTCAAGTCGAATAGGAGTCAAAGTACGAGGTACATCAATTCTGACAAGCTACAATTCCTGAGTGAGCAATCTTCATTTCTGATGGAAACCAAGTCATGATGTTCATGATTGAATTGAGCATTGTACCTGAAAAAGACTGAGGACACTTTGCACTAGAAGCACATGTAGTATTGCAAATAGATGAGTTAGTGACATGAGTAACTTCACTATTGGGTGTTGCACATTTTGATCTAGGAGTGTCATTAATAGAAATCCCTTTAGGTTCAATATTCTTGAAGAGTTTTCCAGTGGGCATCCACTTAAGGCAAGATCTAAGTATGTAAGTCCGTTTGGATCCTGAAAACTTAAATAATCTACCAGTGGGAATCCATTTTAAACAACTGCTAGTGGATTTGGATGTAGCCACTTCCTTGTTTTGAATATTGGTTCTTTTGTAATTGGCTTGTTTCTTAGGGGATTGATCAGTCATTTGATGCTTCTTGTAAGAACTAGACGAACTCCTAATATTCATGATCTTAGGGCTTCGAACATTTAGCTGGGGATTGTTATACGTCATATCGGAATGAAGTAGTGAAGTGACTGGTTTTGACAAAACAGTATTCGCATCAACTTGGGAGGCAAGCTTAGATTTTGATGGTTTAAATCTTTCAGTTCTAAAAGCATTGGGCTGCCTAACTACAGTACGTTTTGAGTTGTTTAGTACAATTGGCTTTCCCAAGGTTGATGGTTTTGCAAACTTAGTGTTCACCCTGTTTCCAATAGATTTCCTAAGCTCATTTTTTAAGGCAACAATAGTGAAGCTCTTATCCTGAATTTTGGCTTTGAAGGCATCAATGTCAGCCAAGAAGGAATTAGTTTGATCTATCAACTTGGAATTGTTCTCTAATAAGTTCTTTCTTAAGGACTCATTTTCCCTTAATAGGTTGGACACACACAGAGCCAATTCATCATTCTTATATTTAAGCGTATCACTCACCTCATGGTTAGGATTGTTCATCCCTATAGTAATTTTCTTATGCAGATCTGAGAGTTCTAATTTCAGATTGCATATGGTTGAATCTTTGTCATGAATCTGGGTTTTTAAGTGGTTAATTTTAAAAAATTCTCGAAATTCTGGGAATTCCGGATTTGTGCAAGTTTTTGTAGCAAGAAAACTTTCTTCTCTTTGTTATATTGCAATTTCCAAGGAAATACAATGTTTTTCAAGAATTGAGTATTTGTTTGAAAGTTCATCATAAACCCCTTTTTCAACCATGTCATTTGTTTTAAAGATTTTAGATTCAGGCTTAACCAAGAAACATTTATCAATATCATGATCAGAGTTAGAATCAAATTGATCAGGTACATTATTAAATGCATTATGTTGATCAGTTAAGGATACCTCATCACATGACACCGGTTCATTTGCTGGTATGGCATCTGTATTTTCCTCATGCACAGCAGGAGGTACTGAAAAGCAAGTTGTTTCAAGCTTTTATGACTCCGAGCCTTTGTATTCAGTACAGTCGGTTTCATCATCCTTTGTTGTATCTGATATTCTGCATTCAGCATCATCCGTTCTTTCAACTGATCCATTACCCGATTTATCACAACTTTCACTTAATTTATTCTGACACCCATTCAACACATTCAACTTATCATTCTCTTGAGCAGCTTCCTTAATTTACATTTTCACATTATCCATAAGTTGGATAAATGTGTTGATGAACTCACGAATTTCCATTCCAGTATGTTTCTTGAATGAAATTCCAGTCACTTGTTGATCAAAGTCTGCGGAATATTCCCTATTGATAAATGGCTGAAATTGGTTGTAGATTACTTGAAGTGCAGCATTGGAGTCATCCATTATTACCTTCCTTTGGGTAATTTGAAGCTTCAGTTGTTCTAAGTTCAGCAACACAGTTCTTGTCAATGTGGATAAGTCCTAACGGAAGAGAGCACTGCATGTTCGATCCCTAGTTGTGGATAACAGTTGTGTGAGGTGCTGATGAAGTAGTTGAAAAGACTCAATGTTGCATTCCATTTCCATTGCATCATGTGTCATTAATAAGTGTGATTCTTTAAATTTTGACTCAGATTGTGAAGGGTTTTGATCATAAATTGTTGAATCAATCAAGGTAGAACATTCTGAATAGCAACCAGTTTCATTGTTCTGTGAGGTATCATAAAGTTCAAGCACTTTGGAGATTAAAGGGTCAGTGATGTAAGACATTGTGTTGATGGATATTAGATATGAGTAACTTGCATCAATTCACCAAATTGCTATAAAGACAAGTCGCTAATAGAACAACTCGCCAAGAACAATAAAACCAAGTCGCTAGAAAATTTAGAACCAAGTCGCTAATCCCCAAGTCGCTAGGTAGCAACTCGCTAAACCTCACGTTACAGTGAATCAAGTCGCTAAGCCCAAGTCGCTGAACACAAATCGCTATGCTACCAAATCGCTAAATAGTCAAGTTGCTAACTAACACTTCGCTAAGTATCCAAATTGCTAAGAGACAACTCGCTAAGAACTAAAAATACAAGTCGCTAGAAATAATGAAAGCAAGTCGCTACCCCTCCAAGTCGCTAGCCGTAGTGGAGAATCCACTAACTTGTACTGTTTGTCGGCTTGTCTCAATAGACAAGTCGCTACGACTAACACTGCAACTCGCTAAAAATTACTGAAGCAAGTCGCTACGAAGAAATTTAACTCCGAGACTCAAGTCGCTACCATGAAAAACTTCAAAACCACACTTTTCAATCCAAAACAAGCCCAACCACAGTGATTCAAGCTTTCCAAATCAAAACCCAAGCACTTACAATGATTCTAAACACAAAAGTACACTCAAAATTCAAACTCTAACACAAGAAATGATCTAAATGATGCAACAAACCACTAAACTTTCTCAAACTCAAAAAACCATCTAAAACCACTAGAAATCCAAGGATAAGTAAGAGAGATGATCAAACCATGGCTCTTGATACCATTTGTAACATATTGGATTTCTCAAACACACAAGCAATCACAAATATAGGCGTATAGGTATATGGTTTTAGAGAGAGAAAGTGGGATATTCTAGTAAGAGAAACTCATGGAAGGTTAGATTCCAAATGAACATCCAACCCTCTCCCTTGTGGGGAGAGGGCTATTTATACAAAGTAATACGCCCTCCTACGGGCTGTAGATCAGGCATACAATGGGTAAAGACCCGTCCTTCCTCCACGGTGTTGCACTAGACTAAACTAAGCTAATAACTGACTAACAAATAACATAATAAACGATATGTCTACGAGCTAACTTAAGCTAGATTATACTTGGGGTGACCGATGCTTCACAATAGAATTTCTAATTCCTAACAAAAGGCAATCATTAGCTACATCACTCATTGCCATTGATCATTTGAGTTCTATTTCATTTAAGATACTTAGGAAGACTGAAACACTCAAGAGATATAGGTATTAGACTTCACAAACATCATTTTTCTCTTTTCTTAGCTGCTGAGAGCCGGATCCCTAGGATTAGCCTAGACGGATCCCTCATTGGAGGGAACCGTGGGATCCCGGTGACAAATTCATCTTAACTCTAGCTAAAACAATCATTTCAAGCTCATCTTGCTAACTTGAACACTCTATCTCATCTTAACAGTGCAACTCTGAAGTTGACTCTTGTGCAAGTCAATCATCACATTCCAAAGGATCTTAGTGGCTTAAGTCTTGAATGCACTTGCCAAATCTCTTTCTTTATAAATCACCTTGCTAAGACTTTTAGAGTCATCATCTACATCCTCATTCTCAACACTTAGAAACTTTCACAAACCTCTTTTAATCATCTCATCATAAGGAAAGCTCCTAGTGGTAACTCATCCACCAAAGGACCACCCAAGAAACTTGCTCGTGTTGTTCACGAAATTTCTTCAACCAAATCATCTCCCGTTAAATCCACAAATGGTAGGATCTCCCCTCCACCTATCAAACCAATCCCCAAAAGGATTGTTCCCACAAAACTACCAATGCCAAACACCACCATACCTCCTGTTGGAATCACTCCTAAACAGTATTTCAAGTATTTATATTTCATATGTAATAGGTAGCTTTATTATGGCCTTTATGTTTGTTTAAGGTCAAGCTTATGTAGAAGGCCCATAAGCTTAGGCCCAAGCCCAATAAGGAATAGGGAAGGAGAGGGAGTGTTGCCCTAGCTCCTTGCCTATATAAACAATGTAATAACCCTCACTTGAGGGTTGGTTGTTCAAGTTTTTCTCTCTTTCACTCACCTACGCATAACCGGTCATATTATCTTGTGTGTGTGTGTGATTTACTTGTTCAATCGCCTTATCTCTTTCTATATTACTTGTGTTTGTAAAACTAGTGACCTAACAGTGGTATCAATCGCCAAATAGTTGGGTGTACTCGTTTGTTTTTGAAGTTTTTGGTTTTGGGTCTTACGCGTAAAGTTAACGCATTCTTTGGCTCTCTTAAAAACTTGTTTTTTACACTTTTTAATCCAAGATTCTTGTACTTTCAATGTTTTAAGGTGTTAAAATACTTGTTTTTGGCAAAAAGTTTCAAACTTTATGCGTGGATCATTGTTTTTGAACTAGTTTTTATTCGTGGGTGTCTTTCTACGCATAACTGTTTTGAGTGCTTTGGATCATCAAGTTTCACACTTTTGTGTTACTTTGGTGTTATTGAAGCTATTTCATCACACAAAAACTGGTTTAGAAACATCTTTGGGCAAAATCAAAGTTACGAGTAATCCTACGCGTAATGAAACCCTAAATTTACGCGTAAGATTTTCCTTGCTTTGATCTTCATTTTCGTGGTTTATTCCGTGTTTTCTTACTTGGATAAGTCTGAAAATACGTCGACTTTGGATATCTTTTGCTCTGTGATAGTGTAAAAGATCATTTGGGCAAAAACCCTAAACTTACGCATAAGCATAAGCTTACGCGTAGAAATCCTACGCATAAGATTCACTTTACGCGTAAACTTCGGTCTACGCATAAGGTAATCCTACGCCTAACTTTCTACGCCTAACTTTTGTCTACGCCTAACTTTAGTGTTTTCCCTACTTACGCGTAAGCTAAAACCTACGCGTAACTCCTTATTGTTACGCGTAACTTTTGATGTTTTTACGCATAAGTGCTACTTGGTTTCTTGTCTTTTCTACGCCTAAGGACACTTCATCAACAAAGGTTCACTCGACTACAAAGATCCATTTTTACTACACAAGTTCATCAACATGTCTCAACCACCATACTCTAACTATTTCCCTCACACTTATAATCATCAACAACAACAACAACTAACTCCACAACATCAACAATGGAATCAACAACAAGCAATTTATCAACAACAATTTAATCAGCAACATACTCCACAAATTGGTGCAATTCCACCACCACAAATGGTTCAAACACCGCCAAGTCTTCAAGTTCAACCCTACACAAATGATTTCAATCAACATCCATCAAGGAACACTATGAAGGAACCCACTTGGTTTGCAAAGATGTGTGAAGCTTTAAGCAGCCAACAATCAATTCATGAAGCTGGATCACTTGATAGACCTCCAATGCTCACTCCAGGAAACTACGATCAATGGGTGATAAGGTTCTTTAGGTTTTGTGATCTGAAGAAGCCACATGGAAAGTTCTTAAAGAAGGTTATCTTGGAAGGTCCATTTGAGATGCCTACTGTTATTGTACCCGGAGATCCAACTGATGTTCCACCAAGAGATGAACAAACCAACATTGCTACTGTTGCAGATCTAAACGCTACAGAACTTCTACACTATGAAGCTGATGAACTTGCAATGGAATACATCCTCTTAGGATTACCAAACCCAATTCTTCGTAGTGTTGATGCTCAAAAGACTGCACAAAAAATGTGGGATCATATTCGTCTTCTTATGGAAGGATCTGTACTCAATCAGGAGGATTTGGAATCCAAAATTTACTTGGCTTATGAACACTTCATGATTGAACCTGGAGAGACACTAGAGTCCTATCATCATCGATTTTCAGACATCATCAATGATTTGGATAAACACAACATCATCATGCCAAGAATTGCAGTGAATACTAAGTTCCTGAGTAGTCTTGGTCCTGAATGGGAGAAGTATGTCATTTTTCTCCGTCAAGAGAAGAATATGCATCATTATACTTATGGATTGTTGTACGATTACTTGAAGCCTCATGAAAAGGAAGTTGATCGGGAAAGGATTCTCCGTGCTCAAATTGCTAAACAGTCTCATCCGGATAATCAACAACTTGCCTTGTATGCTCAACAAAATTATCCCTCTCAACCAGCAACTCAACCAACTGCTTCAAACACACCTTCACAGCAATAACCTCAACAAAATCAATTGGTTCCATACAGCAACAATGCTCAAGCATATGTCAGTGAAGCGACTGAGGAAATCGATCCATTCGAAGCATTGAAACAAGGATTTGTGATGATTGCTAATGCTTTTGGCCGTTAAACCAACAAATCCAACAATCGTATTCGTTCCTCATCTAACACACGAACTCAAGCTGTTGTGAACAATGGACGTGTTGAAGTTCAGAATCGTGATTATGGTCGTCAAATGAGCGGTGGTCAAGGGTTTAATGTTGTGGGTAGGAATAACAACAGAGCTCAAGTGGTGGAACAGGGAAATGCTCAGAATCGGTAAAATGGTCTTAGATGCTACAACTGCAATGAGAAGGGACATCTGGCTAATGCATGCCCAAAGCCAAGGACTAGGGGCAGTGCTTATTTCAAAGAGGCCTTACTTTTGGCTCTTAAGGATGAAGCTGGTGGATCTCTCACAGACAAAGAACAGAACTTTATGGCAGATGCAGACTCAGATGATGATATGGAGGACTTGCAGGCCAATGCAGCTGTTATGTTGATGGCTAATATGCAAGAGTTACACATGAGTGAAACAGGCCCAGTGTATGACACTGATGGCTTGTCTCAGGTACCCGAACAAACCATCATCATATCTGAACTAATCTCTCCGTCAATATCTGAATCCGGCACGGCTCAGAATGTTCAAAATGAGTCATCTACATCTCATTCTGCCGATTTTCAAATAAACCCCGTAGTCACATTTGACGATCCAGATGACCTTATGGTTTCCCTTGATAATCAAATTGACTCCGTGGTTATACTTGAGGATCTAAACAATGATCATGTTGTGACTCACGTTGAACAAGATGAACCTTTGCCCCATCCAGATCTTGTTCTGTTACTTAAAGACCAACAATCCCAAATTGCTGAATGTGTTGCATTAAATCAAACCTTAAAAAGTAAAAATGCACTGTTAACCAAGGATTTTGAATGCTTACAAATGCAACTCAACTTTTTCAAAACTCAAGAAAACCGTGAAAAAGGTTTTGAAGCCGCTTTTGCAAAATCTCATTAAAACGAAAAATATTTAGATAGACAGATGCGTGATCTAGCCGCCTCGAAGAATGCTTTGTTGTCTGAATTAGAACAACTGAAACATGAACATAAAAAGCAAATTAACGCTCTCACCTTGGAAAATCAAAAAGCTAAGGCTGAGTTGTTAAATTGTCAAAAACAGTTCTCCGCATACAAAAAGCATACAACGAATCGGGTAGATGACCTTCTTGAAGAAATTATCGGCTTGCAAAACAAACTTAAAGAGTTTAAAACTGTTGTTTACAAACATGGTGAATCAGTAACAGCTATTGAAAAGTTTACCTTAAAACCCAATCCAAAAGGGTATGGAAAAAATCTAGCTGATTACAAACCTAAGCTTTCACTAAAAACATTCAAACCAACTCCTGAAGTTTCCAGTGCAGAATACAAAATTGATAATATTGTTATAAGTGTTGTTGAGTATCATCGTCAAGAGGAATTAGATGCAGAAGACGAGAGTCGATCAAAATTAAAAAACGTTGTTTACAACAAACCTTTTAATTATAAAAACGCGGTCACTTTCGTCACACCAACGGATTCTTCTAACACACCAAAGGTTATCATCAAAACACCTGAGTCTTCTAATGTTAATCCCAAAACAGATTTTGCACAAACTTATGGTCCTTTACCTTCCATTAGTGAAGTAAACTCAAAACCTGAAAATCGAAAAATTCTTCGATATTTTGACATTTTCATGGCTGACCTCAAAATTTTACAACATGAGATAGAATATCGCTCTGAAATCAAAGTTGAACATTTTCAATTGCCTCTGGCGCGAGAACAAAGAGACATTTTTCAGAAAAATCTTTTACCTAATGTTAAAAACTTGAAAAGTTGTGCAATTGCCTGGGAAAAGGATTTTCATAAGGAACTTGGGGTAATGAAAAACGTTTTCGAGAAAACAGAAACATCTATTTCTAATACTAAACATAAAAAGAAACTCTTGAGAAAAGATGTTGATCGACTCTTGGAAGATGTTATCTGTGCTGATATCCATAATGTTGTGTTATTCTATTCTTTGCCATATGCATCTGATTATATCTCTGCTGATATTGTTGAAAATATTGTAACTGTTGAGAACACCGATAATGTGCTTCAGATCGAGTCTTTAAAAGCTGAAAATAAACGATTACTTAACGAACTTTACAATACAAATCGTCGTCTTAATTGGTGTGAAAAAGATATTCACAATCATCAACTTAGTTTTCGAAAGAAACTCGCTGAGTTGCAAACAAAATCTTCTGATTCTAACATTGAGCAACTGGATGCTCGAAACGTGTCTTTGAAAAGTCAAATCTCAAAGTATGAACAAGAACTTGAAAAAGTTAAACACGAATATGGTGTCATATTTGATTTACTCAAAAAGACTCGACTTGAAGCATCAAATGAACTTGATCACTATCTTGCTCACACTAGAGATGTCATGAATTTTGCTGGAAATATTCGTTCTGAAAATCAAGATCTGATTCACACTATCTCTAAGTTACGGGAAATGCTAGGAAAGTATGAACAACTTCCGCCTACTGTGATTAAGAGATTAGCACCAGTCACACTTAGTAATCGTGAACCTAGAATTCCCACTGCCAAATCACAAGTTGCTAATTTGTTTCCCTCTACTGAAACAGGAATAGTTGCATCTTTTCCAAACGTCCGCACTTCACAGCCTAGGAGCACTCAATCGAAGAATAGGAAGTTGCGACCTAAGAAAAGATCAATAAGGAATGCTAAAGTAGAAGAACACCCTAGGACTCTGAATAAAACTCATGTTGCTTCCACTATAGATGTTGCGTCTGGCAAATGTAATACAAATAGTGATGTAACGAATGCTAAACCGTTAAGTACTTTTGATATTCAGTCTGATGCACCTTGTGTTATTTGTCGGAAGAGTATGAATTTTGATTGTCATGACAAATGTGTTGCTAAAGCTATAATCTCTCGATTACGGAATCCTAAGAATCGGAATATCTCTAGGCCCACTAATCATTCTAAGTCTGTGCTTGGTAGACCGCCTTCTTTAGATTCTAAGGCAAACTTTGCTGTTACTATAACTCCTGTTTCACCTCCTAAGAATGTAGTACCACCTAGTGCTTTCACTAAGACTAAAGCAAAGAGTAGTTATAGATGGCAGAAATGGATATATAACACACTAGGATTTAAATGGATGCCTAAAATTATGAATGTGTGTATGTCTAATATACCTGCTTCGGAACCCTCTAACATTTCGGGTTCCACATCTACTTCTATTCCATCTGTGTCGTCTGTGTGTAATGCAGGTGATACAGATCATTCTCTGGATTGTTGATAGCGGATGTTCCCGACACATGACTGGCAACCTTAAACTGTTATCAAACTTTATTGCAAAGTTCATTGGCACTGTCAGGTTCGGGAACGATCACTTCGCAGCTATCATGGGCTACGGAGATTATGTCAATGGGAACATCGAAATCAGCAGGGTTTACTATGTGGAAGGCCTCGGTCACAATCTGTTTTCAGTAGGTCAATTTTGTGATGGAGATTTGGAGGTTGCTTTCAGGGAGAAAACTTGTTTCATTCGTGATCTACAAGGAAATGACCTTATGTCTGGCTCGCGTAATTCTAGTCTCTACACTATCTCTATGCAAGACATGGTTGCTTCCTCTCCCATCTGCTTACTTTCAAAGGCAACATCTACAAAATCCTGGCTATGGCATTGTCGTCTCTCACATCTAAACTTTCAAACCATCACCAACCTTGCTCGACACAAACTAGTTGAAGGACTCCCATGATTCCGGTATTCAAAAGATCACCTTTGCTCAGCCTGTGAACAAGGGAAAAGCACTCGTGCTCATTTTCCTTCAAAGGTGGAACACAGCTCTCAGCATGTGCTTCATCTTCTTCACATGGATTTGTGTGGCCCGATGCGCGTGCAAACGATCAATGGCAAACGCTACATCTTAGTAATTGTTGATGACTACTCACGATGGACTTGGGTCTACTTTCTTCGAAGCAAAGACCAAGCTCCACAAATGATCATCACCTTTCTCACAAAAATACAGGTTCAGCTCCGCAACACCGTCAGGATAATTAGAACAGACAAAGGAACTGAATTTGTTAACAAAACCCTTCGAGAATTCTATGAGAAAGTGGGAATTCAGCATCAAACATCTATTGCACGTACACCTGAACAAAACGGAGTTGTTGAAAGACGAAACCGAACGTTAGTGGAAGCTGCAAGAACAATGTTAATCAATGCTAAACTTCCAGATTACTTATGGGCAGAAGCTGTATCTACTGCATGCTATACTCAAAACCGTTCTATGATTACAAAACGCCACAACAAAACACCTTTCGAGCTTGTCCACAACTATAAACCGAACCTCAAACACTTTCATGTATTTGGATCCCTTTGCTATCCGAACAATGATCGTGATGATTTTGCAAAGCTCAAAGCCAAAGCTGACATTGGAGTCTTTATTGGATACTGTGACAATTCTAAAGGTTTCTGAATCTGGAATCGTCGAACTAAGGAGGTAATGGAAACGATTCATGCTCATTTTGATGAACTCACGGAAATGGCTTATGAGTATAACAGCTTAGAACCCGGTCACAACCGTTTAAACTTCCCTCAACCCCCATCATCAGCTGAACAAAGCCCCCAGCTAACTCGTCAACAAATGGAAATGTTATTTGCTCCTCTGTTCTGTGACGATATTGATGAACGTGCTCCAGGTGTATCCGCTGATTCTGCTGCACAACCTGATAATATTCCTATACCTGATACACCTGCTACAACAACTACTGTTGAAGATGCACCTACACCAGTTGACTCCAACACAACAGTTGAACACACCGCTTCCAACAATGATGAACCAGCTGATGATATTCTGAATGAAGTACCCCCACCTGCAGATTTTGATTCAAATGCGTTCTTCAACCCGTTTGCTAATGAGACTGCTGCACCAGATGTCGCGGAATCTTCAACAAACCATTTGAATCCTCAGAATCTGCACAATGTATACCAACATCAACCCTCTACACACCGATGGACAAAAGACCATCCTCTGGCTAACATTATTGGCAACCCGAATCAATCAGTCGTTACGAGACAATGTCTTCACACAGATGGTGAACATTGCATTTATGCACTCACTGTCTGCCAATCTGAGCCTAAAAACATTAAAGACGCAATGACAAAAGACAACTGGATTGAATCCATGCAGGAAGAACTCAACCAATTCAAACGTCTTGAAGTATGGGAACTAGTTGAAAGACTAACAGGGGTCTACGTCATTGGTCTAAAATGGATTTGGAAAAACAAATTGGATGCTGAAGGAAACGTCATCCGAAACAAGTCACGTCTAGTTGCTAAGGGTTATCGTCAGGAAGAGGGAATAGACTTTGAAGAATCTTTTGCTCCGGTTGCTCGTCTAGAGGTTGTTCGGATATTTCTCGCGTTCGCAGCTCATATGAATATGACGGTATATCAGATGGATGTCAAAACGGCGTTTCTCAATGGACAACTTAAAGAAACGGTCTATGTCAGCCAACCAGATGGATTCGTTAATCCTGAGTTCCCGAACCATGTCTACAAACTGAACAAAGCTCTTTATGGTCTCAAACAAGCCCCTCGGGCATGGTACGATAAGCTATCATCTTTCCTCATTGCCAATAATTTCACCAAAGGCTCGGTTGACCCAACTCTTTTTATACAATATCACGGGCACATATCTTAATTGTTCAAATTTACGTGGATGACATCATTTTTGGGTCGACACATAAAAAGTTTTCAACCGCTTTTGCAAAACTAATGAAGAAAAATTTTGAAATGTCCATGATGGGTGAACTTACGTTCTTTCTAGGACTGCAAGTTCATCAATCACCCCGTGGTATTTTCTTGAGTCAGTCCAAATATGCCATTGAACTGTTAAACAAATTTGGAATGACTACCTGTGACACTTATGCCACACCAATGGCTCATACCAAGAAGCTAGACGCTGATTTACATGGGAAATTAGTTGACCCTACAAAATACCGAAGTATTATTGGGTCCCTCATGTATCTAACAGCTAGGAGACCTGATATTATCTTTGCCGTTTATCTATGCTCCCGTTATCAGTCGCGACCAACTGAAACCCACCTCTCTGAGGCTAAAAGAATCCTCCGATACATTAAGGGAACCATTAACTTGGGGATATGGTATCCGAAGGATTCTGGTTTTGAACTAATCGCTTTTTCATACGCTGATCACGCAGGATGCTTAGACTCAAGGAAAAGTACTTCAGGAGCTCTACAATTTCTCGGTGATAAACTGGTGTCTTGGCAATCAAAGAAGCAGGATTATACATCGCTGTCATCAACCGAAGCAGAATATGTAGCCATGTCTGCGTGTTGTGCTCAAGTCATCTGGATGAGAACACAACTAAAAGACTATGGTTACGTATTTGACAGAATCCCGATGTACTGCGACAATCGGAGTGCCATTGCGATCTCGTGCAACTCAGTTCAGCACTCGAAATCAAAGCACATCGATCTTCGCTATCATTTCATCAAGGACCACGTGGAACAGGGTACCGTTGAATTATACTTTGTGGGTACTGAATACCAATTGGCAGATCTTCTCACCAAAGCCTTGCCTCCCGCTAGGTTTAATGAGTTGGTCCACCGGATTGGTATGAGGTGTTTGACTCAAGAGGAATTGGATGACCTCTTAAACCAGTCTTAAAAACCTGTCAAACACCAAAACATCTCTTGTAAATAAATTTTTCAAAAACAAAATACAAAAATATAAAACCTGATAAAAACAAAAATATTCTCCTAATTTATTTCTCTCTCAACATGGCAAGTACATTTCTTCCGTCAACACTTTAATCTTTTAAAATTCAGTATTTTTTCCGATCAAGTGTTGAGGAGGAGAAAATAATCTCTTAACTGTTTCAAAACATCTGTGTACTTGCATGTTATCATATCTCGGTTGTATCTTTTTACAAATGGTGGTAAATTTTCCGGTACAAAGACACTCCTCGGACTTAAATTAATAACCTTTCATTATTTTTCTCAAGTCGAGGGGGAGTGTCGTCATGTTTCTTTCCAAAAAATCTTTGTTTGGTAACCAAAATGGAAGTTAAAAGGCTTTGTTTGAAAAAGGAAAAGGTGGAGGGACCAAAACTGTCAAAACCTTAATGATATTTTGAATAAAAATAACCTCCACCTAACATTTCACTTCTCATTTATTACTCAAAACCTAAAACATCCAACGCCTAAGAATCGTTCGTCAAAACCGTGTTTAAGATCGTCATTTTGTAAGTGATTTCATGTTCCTAACAAGATTTTAAACAATGGTTTTAAATTTTACACGAATCCAACGGTTAAAACATCGTGTAATCTTGATTTAGTGGTCTACGCGTAAACATATGAACACCCAATCAAGAATGGGTGTTTGTGGTTAAAATGAATGTGTCAAAATGTTTTAACAACATCTATGATATCGTTTCTAAGCTCAAAACACACTCAGAAACACGTTGTAATGGTTAGGGTTTATGAGTCGAATTTGGGTGTTTTCAAATGAGAAGTGTTTTGGTCAAAAAGGTTGTTGTGTAATGTTTATATGATGATAAATTGATGATTTCCATGCTCTATAACCACCCAGAAACACTAATTGTGTCAGAATTAGAAACTAGGGTTTGAGGTTCTTGAGTTTGGGTATTTTTGATTCACTGCAAACTAAGTGTTAAAACTTGGTCAATATACTCTCACAACATCTATGACATACCAGAAAAACTTTGGTGCAAATTCTATGGCTAAAATTCATACGCGTAGATTTAGGGTTTTAAACTACGCGTAAGGATTTCTACGCATAACTGTTTGACATGTGTTCTTGCCTTAAATTGTTGTTAAAATGATTTTCTGTGATAATGTTAATGATTTGATGAACTTATTTCAGGATTTGTTACGCTTAAAATTCAGAACAAAGGTCATTTGCATTTCTACGCATAAGGATTACCCTACGCGTAGTCAGTTATGCCTACGCGTAAGGTTCTACAGTGGGACTACGCGTATCCTGTGAAGGATATGCGTAAACAGTGCCTCTACGCATAAGGTCTACTCTTACGAGTAAACCTTACGCGTAAGGTTTTTATACGCCTACGCGTAAGATCTACGCGTAAGGTCCCCTTTTCCTACGCGTAACTTTTTCTACGCGTAAGATAGGATCCTACGCGTAAGCTTATAACTACGCGTATAAAACACTTGCTTACGCATAACTTTGTCATTGCTACGCATAAGCCTGGATGGACCTTCATTATGAATTGTTACGTGTACAAACTTGTTAATAAACTTATCATATCATCACGAATCCAATAATGTCACTAATAAACTTAATCGTTTGATATGTTGTGAACAATAAGTGATAACATAAACTTTAAAACTTAAAGTTAACTAACTCACGAAACATTTCACGACGTCATTAGACTATTGGACAAACAAGTGACTTAGGACTCGTAACAATCATTATCACTGTACATTCAATAACTAGACAATAAGACCTTCTGTTGACTAACATTATGTCTTTCGATATGTTGGTTCTTTTGGCTAATGTTATTTCAGATCACGACATGGCTGAACAAATGAATGTGGATGCATCTGAAGTTCTCTCCATTGCTGATATCTATCCTTATGGCTATCCACTGAAGATAGGAAAGAATAATCTCCGTGTTGACTTTGACACCCTCACTTGCTCAGAATCTTCGTGTTTAATTGCTATTGACATTCTGAGGACTCATCCGTATCAGAATATGCTCACTCACTCTGCAACTGTTCCTGAGATCTATATCCAACAGTTCTGGAACACTATGGAAAGGGTCAAAGGACGGACTGCTGTGACGGTGACTCTGAATCACAAACAAGTCACCATTACACCTGCAGACTTAAGGGCTGTTCTCCTAATTCCTGAAGTCGATCCAACCAAACTATATGCCACACCTGTTGAAGAGCTCACTCTCCAATTCTTAATCGATATCGGTTATGACGAGGCTACAGGAGTAATCACCAAGCATTCTCACATAGAGCTTAAGAGTATTCCTCAACCATGGAGAACTCTCTACATGATCATCACCAAGTCTGTTTCTGGTCGTGACAGTGGCTATGAGCATCCTAAGCTCATGGAACTGCAAATATTTTGGGCATTGGTCAACATGAAACACATCGCTATCGAAGCTCTGATTTGGGATGACATGATGTCATTTCTCAACAAGCTTGGCTCAAAGATTCCCTACATCAGATATACTAAACTGTTGATCCAGAGAGCACTTGGACTTCATCCTGATATTCCCAAGAGGCTCAATGACCCCGACAATCATGACATGTTGACGGAACCTATTCTATCTGTCAGAATCAAGGAATCGTCTACAAAGAAACAAGGTGCTGTGTTGCCAGATTTCCTTCTAACTGAAGATGTCAGAAAGCTCGAAACGTACAAAAGGTATCTGGAAGCAGTTAGACAAGGCAAAGTTGGTCATCTCGACAAAAAATCTTCTGGAACACCTGTAAGGAGAACCAGAAGAGGAAGTGCAGGAAGCGCAACAAGTACTGTGAGTCAAAGGAAGTTTCCTAAAAGGAATCCTCCTTCTAAAAGGATTGTTCCCGTAAAGGAAGCCGAACCTATTCCCACACTTGAACCACAAAGAAAGCTTGTGGACGAGAGCTCTGAAGATACTGATACAGATGAAGAGGTTCATTACTCTGCAACTGCAACCGAAACACCTGCCTCAGTAGCAAAACCTCCAAGTCCTCCAACTGTCCAAGAAAAAGGGAAGACTTCAGCAATTGTACCCTATGATGAGAGCTCTGAAGAAGAAGAAGAGCAACTGGATAAATCATACCGGAAGAAGTTTAAAATCGTCAGACATCTTCAAAAGGCTAATGAATTTGCTAAAGACCAAATGGGTGGCCCCGGTGGGTCAAGTGGTGCAGCTCAATCTTCACCAACTCCTGATGCGGTTAATCAACCCGATAAGGGAGCTGGTGACACCACTCTTGTGCAACAACAAAAGCCTGCAGAGGATACTATTGTATATGATTTTGAGAAACCGGAAACTGATAAGTCTGAGAAAGATAAATATGATGATTATGACAAGTTGCTTCTGGGAAGTCCCACACATTCACAGAAGGAAACTTATGAACCGCCTAAGGACCCCGAACCTCCTCATGTCTCCTCATCATCAGACTCTTCATCTCATTCATCACCACCACCATCAAAGAAGTCAACCAGATCATCATCCAAATCTGTGAAGAAACCACCTGGCTCTTGGATTTCTCAGACTCATGAAAGAATTGGGAAAGCTGTCCAACAAGTCAGAAAGAAGGACATGCTTTACAGAAAACTGAATTGGTTTGCTGACCAAATACAGTACTTAAATGATGAGAAAGACAAGATGCAGAAAGAAAGGGAATTTGTTCAGAAGTTCATGAAGAGTCATCGTAAAGAGGAACTGAACGAAATGATCGAAGGTTACACTAGCAAGTACCTTCAGGATATCGTTCCTAAAGTCCAAAAGGAACTGGAGAAGACAGCAAGAGATCATACCCACAAGTTTCTTCTCGACACTGTCCCCGGTGTGACTAGAGAAGTATTTTCCAGACAACTCACCCCTAACATCGTCGCATTGGTTAAACATACAATGGCCAAAGAAGCTGATCTCTCTGAATATGAGTTAATCGCTAAACTAGTGATGCAAATGTCAAAGCGATCTGGAACGTTTACTTCAGATGAAGCTAAATTTTTCGAAGATCTACTTGCTTTTCAACTCAGATCATCATGCAAGGAATCAGCCGATCAACCCAAACGGCCAAGAGATGACGATGATAAGGACAAGGACTCTGCATCTAAACGTCAGAAGCAATCTGGTGAATCTTCTTCGATGCCACCTCCTCTACAACGGACTTCTTCTCAAGAAAAGTCTCCTCCACCTCGGTCTTCTACTGATAAACCTCGGGACGATTCCGAGTTACCACCCCTGTCTCAAAAAACAGGTGATTACTTTGAATATACGGGTGGTGACGATGAAGAGGTCCTTGAGCCCCAACAACAACCCACCTCTCCCAAACAAGGACAGAAACCAACATCATCATCTAAGCCTTCGAAAAAGAAGAAGAAGACGCTTCATACTGACGTCATATCATGGCTAGATGACGATAAAACTAAAGAATTTGAATGGTTTGCTACACTTGTTAACAACACTCCCTACCCTGAAGAAGGTCAAGAATTGGTAGACGGTAGTACCTTGGAGCATGCAAAGATTTTGCAAGAAAGGTTCCGTGTGAAGAAGATGACGAAATCTGAATTGAAGCGCATCAAGAATGAAGCATTCCTACTTTTGAAAGACAGCTCGGAAAGTGCAATCGAGGTCGAATATCACCTTGAAAACATTGCTCGAGCCATGTCTAATAACATGGACTGGCTCAACCCAGAAGCAAACATCGACTTCACAAAACGGGACAATCCTCCATATTACACCGACTGGTCTCGACCTCTACCTACCATTGGCCAACCTGATCAGCCTAGGATTCCTTTCAGACATTTCTTCAACCAAGACTTAGATTTTCTTCAACACGGTGGCGATGGTTCAAGGAAATACGCTACATCTCTGACACTTCCATTCCCAGCTGCCATATACTCTGATTGTATAGCCATCGAGGAACGTGCTACCCACATGTTCTCCGACAAAGTGGTAGCGTATGACCAAGATGCAATGTATGGGATTCACCATTGGCCGGAACGCCGAAGAATCTACTAAAGAAGCTGCTTGGTCCAGAAGTCTCAACATGCAGTGTTCAGTACTAAAAGTATCGTGGCCATCCAACATGTTGGTCTATCGTCTAAATGGGACTACACTTTTCTCAAGAAGATTGTGGTCAAAAGACAAGACGAAAGGGACTATGCATTCTCTGAAGCTGACTTTGAGAATTTGAACATCAACGATATTGAAGACATGTATCTTGCCAAAGTTCAAGGTCGCATGAGACAATTTCCAACTGAAGTACAACGTGAATTCATCAAGTCACTGCTCATCTTCATCAGACGCATAGTCATCAAAGAACGTGTTGAAGATCTTCAGCTTGCCGTTGAATCTTATCAGAAACGTGTCAACCTCACTCCTCCAACGCTTGATCTTCCCGGTATCAATCAGCTAACTCAATATACGCTCATCAGCAAACCATTCGGAGTTGTTTACCACAGTGAACTTCAAAGAAACTGCTTAATGGCGTGTAGTGAACTTCAGAAATTCGGGGATCATACCTTGAAGCGAGTCAGGGATGGATTGGCGTACAGGTTAAAGGATATACGCCTGAAAATTGGGTCTTCTAAGCGCTGGAATTCTCAGGAAAGGAGGGATGTGAGAAGGATCATCACCATGATTGATGAACGGTTGTTTAGAAGGGATCAGTTCAGAACGTTGGAAAGTTTTGTTGGTGGTCGACCCAGGATCAACATCACCGGCTATCAACGCCCTGTTCGTACTCTTGGGAACATCACTGCACTTCCTGGTACCCCTTGAATTGTTTCCTTCATATAATTTTGGATGTGTGATTATATATGTTAATGGCTTGTGCACACATAACAGTGTACAACCCGTAATTGTCAAGAAAGGACCCTGTGGTACGCCTCAGTGCCACAATCCTTATAAAAGGAGCGAAAGCTTCTTATATTTGAGTAAAACCTATCAAACTTTTCATTTTTCAAGGTTTAGCTCAAAAAAACACAAGTACTTCCCCATATGATTTTTTCAAAACCTCAACCGTTTATATCACTAGTTGAGGGGGAGTATTTTAATTAAAACTTTGTTCACAAATTGTTCATAGTGGTCATCTTCCCGCAACACTCGAAATGGTCATACTTATTGTCAACCGTTCAAAAATAACATTTTTTATGCCATTTTTTAGGGGGAGAAAATTGTGTGATAAGAAATATGTTGTGCAAATATGCAAATGAATCTGTGTACCTCAGACTTAACCAACGAATTGACGGTACTAAACTGTTAGTAACTCGAAAAGACTTGTCCTGGACGGGTAATAATTTCAAACTAGTTCGCTAGTAATGTAAACGTGTCTCGCAAAGGACTTGTCTGAGTAGAAAGTACCATTCGAGAAACTCTTGATAGACATGAACTCTGACGGGTATGACAACCTTTCGAGGTTTGTCTACACCTTCAAGGTAGTTATTAGAGCTAGTTGTCACCTAAAAGCTGACAATGTAACTCTTTAACTATGCAACGTAACCGTGTCTCGCGGGGAATTGTCTATCTTCAGTGGATCAATTCAAAAAGTGCGCGCTCTCTCCTCACTGTGCATTTAAACCATTAATACTCTTAAGCACATGTGGAGGGGGAGTATTTATGCAAAACCTTATCTCTCACAGTGGTTCAAACATGTTTTTCATTTACAAACCCTTTGAGAGATATTTTCACATACAGTGGTTTTAATGGCAAACATAGGTTAGTCATGGAGTTATAAGGTGACTAAGGTTAGGAATAACCGTCCTATGATCCGCCAGAGCCGGAGGGATCTACCCAAGGACACTACCATTAGTTAGTGTTAGAAGTCCTTAGGAATGATTGTAAAAAGGAGAAAATGAGAATCGAAGAAAGAAGGAGTTGAAGAATCAAAAGGAAATGTAAAGTAAAGGGTGAAAAGAAACAACCCTCCAGATTATTCAACTTAGGGCAGACACCGGGTTCAATTCATATGCTACTGGTTGTCACTTAGTGACACCGGTATTGAAGATTAAAAGTCGTCATGGACCCAGTGACGCATGCACTAAACCTTCTTAGCCACTCAAGTTTCTCTCAACAGAAGCTTGTTTCATTCTCACAGGGAACCCTACGTAAACTATTGGCTTTCTCTTAGAGATCGCTGGTATTGAAGAAGGAGACCCTCTCCCTAGTCTCCGCTCAGGAAAACCAAAACGCACTATTGAGTCTAGAGCCACGAGATTCATCAAAAGATCTCTTAGGAACACTTGACATTTAATCACTTGATGATCAACAAATAAGATTATCAGTGGTTCATATCGAGTCCTTCACAGATCTTAGCAATCTGTCGAGAACATTTATGAGAGGTTCACATCTGTGATCCTTAGTGATTGAATGGAAACTCCTGCCAGGGTCAACATCAAACAGCCCTGACAGCAGGTCACTTCGGTAACTCCCCGTGGATTACGCGGAGTGTGTCTCAAACGGTCTACAGTCGTGAGGTGATTCTTCGGTGTACCTCAGCCACTCATCTGAATTGTAGATGTACTTCGGTACATCGCGTTATCTCACTTGTGGGACTCCAGTTCAGGAACGGCCTTTGTAAAAATTAGAGTTGTGTTTTCACACTATGCTGTTAACACTCTCGAAGTTCAAACTTGTAAGTGCCGGAAACCGCTTATTACTAACCGTTTGAAATGTTTTCTTCTTATGGAAGCTCCGGAACGGAATGATCGTGCTGACTCTTCTCATGCTCACGCCAACATCATCACGAATGGAAGTTCTATTCGAATGCAACACAACAGTCAGAATGATTCTTCATCAAACCAAAGAATCTACAAAGTTAAAGACTTAAAGAACTTCATCAGTATTGAATTCCAACGTCAAAGAGCGTGTGAGCATGTTGAAGAATGACGTGGAGACACTGGAGCAGCGAAGCAGACCTGAGGCAGACTGATGCAGACAACAACATACTATCACTTTCACCACAAAGAACAATTATCAAAGAACAAAGTTAAAGATGACGTCGAAGCATAACTGTTCAAAGATAACTATCTCTCTACACTGGGGAGATTGTTCGAATCAAGGCAATTCCTCTCACAAGAAAGAAGAATGTCAGAAGACGTCACAGCTACTTTTACATCAACGCCTTCACCGTTTACATTCATATATACTTGAGGGGGAGATTGTTGGAATCACTCCTAAACAGTATTTCAAGTATTTATATTTCATATGTAATAGGTAGCTTTATTATGGCCTTTATGTTTGTTTAAGGTCAAGCTTATGTAGAAGGCCCATAAGCTTAGGCCCAAGCCTAATATGGAATAGGGAAGGAGAGGGAGTGTTGCCCTAGCTCCTGGCCTATATAAACAATGTAATAACCCTCACTTGAGGGTTGGTTGTTCAAGTTTTTCTCTCTTTCACTCACCTACGCATAACCGGTCATATTATCTTGTGTGTGTGTGTGATTTACTTGTTTAATCGCCTTATCTCTTTCTATATTACTTGTGTTTGTAAAACTAGTGACCTAACACCTCCTAAACCAAACAACCCCATTTCCACTAAACCACCACCCTTAGTGCCTATAGCCATATCATTCACCACCCCACTCTCATTACCACACCTTTACAATCAAGAGTACTTGCCTCCTACGCCGTCCCATCCTCCACTACCACCAACATTCTCCTCTTTAGGAGGAATAGCGGAACAAAATCAAGGTGTTGAGTCAACACTAGCTCCGGCTTCTTTATCTCCTTCACCCTCAAATAATCCCTTTTGGATTATGAGAAATCATCAAGGTCAACCATCTGACCACATGGAAGTTGACACCTCTCTACCGCCACCATCATTCTTAGTTGAGCCATATTCGAATGCGCCTCCGCCAATCCCTCCTTCTTTTGAGGCTCCTCAACCCTCTTCACTTGATCCTTCACATCAAGCTATTTCCTTTCTTCCATCACCACTACCGAGCCATGACAAAGATTGTTATCATTGTCAACATGTTGAAAGTTTGATACATGAAGTACGTGAAGATCAACGTTTCATGTTTTATCACCTCCTTGAACGTTTCGGCGAGGTCAAACCTAAACAAACTTGAGCTAGAGGATTCATGTGGTGTCCTAGTATCAAGCGTGACTTAGATAGTACATCATATCTCTAGTTTTATTAAATGAAATTACATGATATTTGCCATATTATTCTGAGTATATGCTTGTTGTTCTAATACATATCTCACTTTGATATTAACATCATTTGTTACATCACCTTTGTTGTATTTTGTTTATAGACAGACGGATCCCTACATTTTGCCTAGACGGATCCCTCCAAGGAGGGAACCGTGGGATCCGTTCAACAGAAGAATAGTTTTCTACTAACTTGAGTCTTATTTGCAGGAAATTATGCATTATATACTTGTTTTCTAACCTTTGTTTTGTAGATTTTCAATATACACATGAAGACTTTGATACCCTAAGCTAGGGGAGCTTTGTGTCAAAGCAATACATTGCAAAATCATTTGCAATATAATTCTCATTAGGATTACATTTCATGACGTCCCTTTGCAATGTTGCAATCATTAAGGGGGAGCATATTCGTCACATAGACGAAATCTTTTGCAAACATAGTTGCAAATGAACTAGTTTAGTATTTATTGTTGCTTGACGCCCTCACAAAGGGATGGACTCGTCAAGGGGGAGTTAAAACGAGAACACTTCTCGTCACTTGCTCTCTACATTTACCTGTTTTTCTTAAAACAATGTGTTGGTTTCTTTTCGACGCTCTTTTTGTTTCGACAAAAAGGGGGAGAAGAAAGTAAAAACTACAATTCAAACTTTTACGATTAGTTTTTGTTTTTCCTTAAAATAATTTTATGTTTTGTCATCAACAAAAAGGGGGAGATTGTTAATACAAATAAGCCGTAAAAACGTTTATTTATATTTTACGATCTTCTAATGTTTTGTCGATAACAAACGTAAAATCATTTTAAAAACAAATAAAATACGTAAATAGTTTGAGTCAATAGTTTACCAACACACTTACGATTTCACATAAAACACTAAACAAGTAAAAGTGGTTTTATGATTTAGTAATACATATGTACAACAACTAGTGTTTACATATTGGACAAATATATACATAACTAGTATGTATCATAATGGGTAATACAATGGGTAGAAGTTTAAGTATTTGACCCATTGACTAAATACATTGAAAGTGGTTGGGTAAAACCCAAAGTCCATGACCCATACCCATGGAGAATAATCCATAACCCATTGCATGACATCATGCATAAGTCATAAATGGATATTATCCATGACCCATGGTTTTAACCCATGACCCATGGACTAGATGCATTGCATCTTGTAGATACATTGTATCTACTTTGATACCCATGGTCCAATGTCTAGGACCCTTGACCCATAACCCATGACCCATGACCCAAAACCCATGGGCAAAGAGGAGCATCCCACGGATCCCCAGGATTACACTGGACGGATCCCTCAAGTGAGGGATCCGTGGGATCCGTGGAACAATAGAATTTTTTCCTCTATAAATAGTGAGCCATTTCTTCATTGTAACTCACCCCTTTCACATATATTTTCTCTTTGAGTTATAAACTCTCTAACCTCTGATCCAAGTGATCTTTGTATGTAGTTTTGTTTTTGTGTGATTCTCTAGGTTCCTCTTAAAGGCGAGATCACCACCTTTTGAAGTCGAGCAAGCTCAAGTCCATGAGTTGCCATGATTCGTCATCATCAAGACTACTGAGGTTCTCTTGTTGATAGTTCTCTTCTTTCTCATTAGAAGTGTAGTGTCAAAGACATAAGTGAAAGATGTCTAAAGGGTCAAGACGAAGACATTAGTAAAAGGTGTCGAACGTCCGTATTGAAAGCACTTGTAAAGGGTGCTTAGAAGTTAAGGCTAAAGGCATTAGTGAAGGGTGTCTAGAAGTCAAGTCACAAGGCATTAGTGAAGGGTGCCTAGAGGTCGAGTCAAAGGCATTAGTGAAAGGAGCCTGAGGTGTACATTCGATATGGTGTGTTCGATATACAAAATAGATTTGTATTAGATCAAAGGATATTGATATCCTTGTTGATGTTGTCATAAGGAGTGGATCTCTTTAGGGATAGGACTTGTGTAGTGTTGTGTAGTAGTTCCTCCATTGTAATGGAACTCGGTATCTAGCCTAGTACCTGATAAAGGGTAGGCGATGTTGTGATAGGTTTGGTTCTACCTCGTGGAAGAACCCGGTATCTAGCCTTGTACCGGATAAAGAGTAGGCAACGTTGTGAAGGCTTCTCCGCCACAAGGAGTTGGTGTTGTGTAGCGATTACAAACTCTCGAGTAGGTGACTCGGGGAGTGGAGTAGGGCAAGGAAGGTGTCCTTGTAGCCGAACCACTGTTTTGTGCTTCTTACTCTTTATCTTTTCCTTACATATTTATATATCTATATGTTTCTCTATCAACATCCAACACACATGTTTAAATAGATTGACATAAATTGATCTAAATAGTTTAAAACCAAGTTTTAATCGGTAAAACTATTCAACCCTCCCTTCTAGTTTTCCACAGAGTATTTAGTTGCAGTTTGATAATAAGGACAAAACTTTCGGTTTGAATTTTAACCAAAAGACAAAACAGGACGATAGTGACATGTGTACCTTTTGAAAGTGACTTACGGTTTGTCTGTCTTTCTTTGCGATTTGCCCTTGGTTGCGAGTTGAGTTCCTGCGACTTGACAAGTTTGTGTTTTGATCAAGCTGAGATTTGAAGAGTTGTGATTTATCTCTTGTTGCGGTTTGAAGCCTTTGAGATTTGTCTCTTGCGGTTTGTCTGTCTTGCGATTTGAAGATCTTGAGATTTGACTCTTGCGGTTTGTTAGTCTTGCGGTTTGAAGATCTTGAGATTTGATTCGTGCGGTTTGTCAGTCTTGCGGTTTGAAGAACTTGATATTTGAGTCTTGCGTTTTTTCAAGTGTTACGGTTTGTGTGCTGCGGTTTGACACTTTGTGTTTTGATTACCTGCGACTTGATACTTGCAGTTTGGGTTCTACGGTTTCCTCTTGATTTTTGTAAAATCCCGCGAAAGATTCAATTTCTCGGTTTAAATCAAAGAGTTGTAAAATCCCGTTTATTTTGACATCATGTCTACTAGTTCTGACAATGTTCAAGTTGTTGGGTCCGATACCCACCCTCCTATGCTGGATAGAACAGATTATGATTCTTGGGCACAAAGAATCTGACTGTATTACTTGGGCAAAGAGAAGAACTAGGAACTGGTGAAGATGGACTTGTCACTCTGGGAATGGATAGACCAAGGACTTACGATGATCTCAATGAGAAAGAGAAGAAAATATATGATGCTGACATTAGAGCTTCCAACATCATCCTTCAAGGTCTACCCAAGGATATCTACAAGCTGATAAATCACAACACCCAGGCCAAAGCAATTTGGGACAATGTCAAACTGCTTCTTTCTGGCTCAAAACTGACAAAAGAAGATCGAGAGTCACAACTGTACGATGACTTTGAGAACTTCAAGATGAACTCAAGGGAGAGTATTACAGAATACCATGTGAGGTTTCACAAACTTGTGAATGATATGAGGAATTAAAATGACAATGCCAAATATTCAACTCAATTCCAAGTTCGTAAACAACATGACACCTGAGTGGAACAGGTTTGTTACCGCGGTGAAGCTGAACAAAGGATTGAGAAATACGAACTATGAGCAGTTGTACGCTTATTTACTTCAACATGAGAAGCATGTTGCACATGACCGTCTGATCATGTAAAAACTCAATCCAACAAAAACAACAACTGCAACAAATGATTCTCTTGCATTTGTTTCAAATGTTCAGCCACTCTGATAACATCAAATTAACCTGATATTTTATATATCAGTGTCTTGTGTTTATGGCCTCATTTGTATTAATATGGCACTTAATTCGTTCATATTTGCTTTTCAGGATAAATGAGGCGTTGAAGCGGAAAAGGTGTGATATAAGGCCAAGATATATATTCTGAAGACAAGTTACGGCATAATTGGATCTTTTGACTACGCCGTAACCCACACTACGAGGGCCTGAGAATTATTTGTGAAGGTTACGTCATAACTACTTAATTGTGTTACGGCATAAATATGATGCCATGAAGGATACGGCGTAACCTCTTCTTAAGGTTATGTCGTAATTAATTATTAAAAAGGTTACGGCGTAACATGCCAATTAGTTACGCCGTAGAGTGAAGTTCGGAGCAGATAAGAATATGCTTCAAAGAATTACGGCGTAACTATACTTTAATTACGCCGTAACGTATCACTTGCGGCTATTTTATTTGAAGTTTATTAAAGCCAAGGACCAAGGTGCAATATAATAAAAGATTGAGGACCTAAGTTGCAATTTGCCAAAATATTCCTTTTAAAAGGACATGTCATGTACGAGAATTATTATCAATTGGGAATCAAGAGAATTTTATTCTCTTTTTGGGTTCTGTGGGACTGTACGCAAGACAGAAGAAGGACAACAGGTCCACTTGGTTTTTCGAAGAGGCAAACCTTTCGGGGTTTTGCCCCGGTACTCAATTAGGGGATCGATCGCATTTTTATGACGCTTTGTAATCACTTTTTCAACTCTTTTAATTAATTTGGTTTCATTAGTTTATAATATTAATTTTGATTTCAATTAATTGTTGGAGCATTGATTCTTATTGTGTCTTTATTAATTGTCTTTTAATTTATTATTACTCAATTAATTCTTTGATGTTTATTCATTATTTATTTATCGTTTTATATGCGTGTTTAATTTTTCATTCCACTAGAATATTTCGGTAATGTGGAAACTAGGTTTTAGCTTAGTTTTGATTTTTTTCTTATTAATTGTTTCTAGTGTATGCATGCATAGTTTGTTGGTAGTCACCCTATCTTCGGTAGTTTTGAAATGCGGTTGTATCTAGTTGCTTAGGAGAATAGGTAGAGTTTGGGAGGGTAAGAATTGACCAACTGACGACCCTTCCTCTCTTGTGCGAACTGACCAAATAATCACCGGTCGTCCGGATGAACTTAAGAAGTTAGGGATGAGTGTCTAAAATGCTAGTGCCCGAGCACTCATTATTTTGAATCTTGCATGTAGGGTACTTAATGACTTGGCTTAGGTGACTATAAACCACTTGACTCCCAAGGGGTAAACCTTTGACGTCGGGTAGAAGCCTTTGTTGATAGGTTAGGACGAATTGACCAAATGTTGTCCTAGCAACTTAAACCCCCACTTGAAGCACGAATCTAGTGACTTTTAGAACCCATGTATTGCGATTATAAACCCCGGAACTTAATGACTGCTATTAGATTACTGAATGATCTTGGGTGATCTGATCATCTTGGTGAGGAGTCTAAGAATCATAGGGTAGACGAATTGACCATAGGAGTCTACCGGCTTTTGCCACGATCCATTCGTGGATGAACTCGGTTTAAGAATTGCATCACTATCTTTCTCATTAGCTTGTTTACCAGAGAACCAACCCAATTGATCACGTGGCTTATTAAATATTATCAATCCTTTCATTAAAACTTATTTATGTGACAATCTAATTAATTAGACAGCTAGGAATCAACTGTTCTTGGGACGACCTCGGTCTTAACATTCCCTCACTACACATGATCGGGTACACTGCCCGTTAGTGCATTAGGTAGGCCATAGGTAGACGAGTAACTATAAATGTAAAACCTGGTCAGAAATCCTGTATCACACTCACTCGATCATCACCTGCTCAAGGTTACCAGTACTCCTCATCTTCCCAAAATCAAAATCAGGTCATTCAACCAGACTCAGGATATACCTCAACAGACAAGTTGATTGAAAACCTCTCAAACCAAGTTGGTCTATTGGTTCAACAATTCAGAACCTCACTTCCCCAAACCAAAAACCAACTTAGAACCTCATCTAATCCACACAATCAAGCTACAATGGAGGATGGAAGGGTTGTGGTACAGAATGTGCAAGGACGACAAAATGTGAACCAAAAGAATGTTGCACGGGGAAATGTTGCAGTTGGTTATATGGGGGCACAAAACTGAGGAGGGATACTGGTTCAAGGTCAAGGAAAATAGATCAAGTGTTAAAATTGTGGTGGTGTGGGACACATTGCAAGAAACTTCACCTAACCAAAGCTTCCACAGAATGTTGAGTACTTCATGGATAAGATGTTGATGATGCAGGCACAAGATAGTGGAGCAGTATTGGATGAGGAGGAATTGTTGTTTCTTGCTGAAAGGAGTCCCAACACGTTTGATGCTGACGTGGATGAGCAACCAGTGTATGATTTGGCACAGAATGATCCCAACATCTTCTAGGTTGCTGACTGTGATGCCTTCGACTCTGATGTTGATGATGAACCAACAGCACAACCTATATTCATGGCTAATATTTCTCCCATGGTTTCATCACCTCAACAAGCTGGTCCCTCAAATGCTTCAGTCATAACAGAGGTACTAAAACTATATGATGTGGTTGATGAGCAAAAGATTCCCATCAAAGTACAACTGACAGAAGTCGTTGAGTCAGATATTGTAAATATGGGAAATAGCAATGTTATCCATATGAACAATATGTGAAGCATGATGAAAGTCTTATTGTACCATGTGGTGCATCTTCTGCCATTATTGATGAATATGTGTTTAATGAGTACACTAAATATATGCCTGATGACTCCCTGACTAATAAGCTAAATATATATAAGGATCAAGTTGCCATCTATGAACATCGTCCTATATTTGAGCTAACCACACGTGAGCAGGAAATGGATTGCCAAATGCGTACACGGATCACTAAATGTAATTTAAGGGAAGAAATGTTAAAACAAGAGTTAAATTCCTTACAAGAGAAACTTAATCAAACTGTTAAGCAGAAACAAGAAATAAAAAAAATGTAAAAATGCTTAAACATGAATTCAAAGAAAAGGAAACTAATCTCCTAAATGATTTTTCCAACCTTAAAATTCTAAAGAATAAACTTGAAAAAAATTTGTACGTACAAGGCAACACCATTTAGACAACTCATATGATTACAAATTACAGAGTATTAAGTGATAAACAGTGAAAACCTTGTAGAAGACCTACTTAAAATTAAATGTATATTAGATTATAAAATTTGATTATTAATTTAAATAAATACAAATTTTACTTTTTATTTTTTCTCTCTCTTACATCAAATCCAAATTCAAATCTGAATCCTAAACCCACTTACAAACCAAACTGGCCCTTAGACTAAAAGGCAAAGGCGTGACGTTGCTTAAGGTGAGCATTGTGTCACGCGTGAGTACCATGGCTCCAACAAAAGTCGCACACGAGTCAAAGTTTTCAAATGAAGCTATGGTGACTGACTCACCATAAGTTATATTGTGTGATGTGGGCTCGACTATTTTGTTTTATAATTTTTTATTTGGTTTGTGAGTATTTGTGGGGTATATTTTTATAAAGTATGTATTTTAATAAAATGTGAGGTTAAGATGACCATGTATACAAAAAGGTGAGAGCGAGTGAGAGGAAGTGAAAGGAGAGAGAAAACTAATGTGACACTGATGTGAAACGTGAGAATGACATTTAACTATGTGACCATGGTCACTAGCCTTAAGGTTTGTTTAAGATGAACTTACTTGATTCAAGCTATGTGCTACCAAAGGAGGCTAGGATAGTTCTTATATAGGGTGAGTGTTCTTAGATAATGATGTCTTTTAGTTATTTAAAATGGAAATGTAGGTGTCTGGTATAGCCCTTATTTGGAGAGGTTGGGTGGCTATAGCTTGCATGTTGATACCTTTCCTTCTCACTCCTAGATCATTGTGGATGATGGTTGAATGGTCCATGTTTGGAGTTGGTTAGGAAATGTAGATATGGACCTATGGTCTTGGTGTATTTTTGGGTGTATTCAGAACTGTTTTGCTGCTTTGTAACCGAGGTTGTTAAACAGATTGTCTTAAGCTGTCCATTTCCTCTGTTTATGTGATGTATCAAACATAGAAGGCAGTCTTATCAGAGATGTCTACTTTTGTAGGATCAAAAAGTTAGATGATTTATGTGGTTCGGGAGGTCGAGGTTGGTGATTAAAGATGATATACATGATGATAGTTTAGAGAAAGAAAGTAGAGAGAGGGTGAAGAAAACAAAGTTTATTAGATTAAAAGATGAAAGTTTACACAATGATTTTTTCACACCCTTCATGGAGAGTCATGAGAGGGATTTAATGTGTCCAATTAATGTGTGTGACGTTATCTTTACAAACTAGTGAGGCTAACAATCTCCCACCAAGATATCGTCACATGTGAATGGTTACAATGAGACCTATAAATATATAAACAAAGTAAATTACAAAAGTAACAAACTATGTTGATATTGTTGAAATGCAGAGTCTCTGTAGTTTAGATACTGAGGATGACTTGAAGTTCTCTCTCCCGACGATCTCGGCATTTGATCTTTGACGTTGACAGCACTAATGATTGTAGCTCCGAACTTTAACTGTATGGTCTAGTTAGGTTATTACTCCCTCCTAAATAGTGAGCCTTTTTCTTTCTTTTATCTGCTCCCTCCTAAATTGACAACACTCTTTTATCGGATCTCTTTAATCTTCCAACACGCAACGGAGAAACTAGAATCTTGAGTGTAGCACCATTGATGTCGTTCAAATCTCTTTAATCTACTAACACGCAACGGAGAATTTAGACTATAGAGTGTAGCACAATGGTTGTCGTCTAAGGAGCATCGTAACAACATAACTCACTTAGTATTGCACCAAGTTGGTAAAATCCCCGATGTACACACACTACTTCTCCCTCCAAGATATTAAGCACATTTCCCTCAATCAATCCAATCAAAGAAAGATAAAACACCACTTTTTCCTTCAGGTACTTCTCCCTCCTTATGGTTGCGAGTTTTCAGAATCATCATAATGTTGTGTACATGCCATATAACTACCTTTTACTTGATGCAATATTAAAGCCATAGCTTGTTTAAGCATAATTTCGTGAGAATATGTCAAAAAAATATACTCTCAATAGAATTCTCTCAAACCAACCTGTAATCGAAGCTCTTTTCAATTCACCGGCTAAAAGTAATGACCACTGATGGAGACAACCCAATATGACTAACTTGAAAAGAAGTAAACATCTCAACTTTTTGACTTAATGCTTATAGAATGATAAGTGTGATTCAACCTGTACTGAGAACTACTGCGCCACTCCTTAAAGTATGATGTGCACATCGGTTAAATGAAATGCAATGGAATCGAAAAGGAAGTACACCCTTAAAACGTCACTTCAAATTCAAATCAATAATACTGTACAAAAACCCCGTAGTCAATTTGTTAAATTAATAACAATGCTAACCGTGAATTTAGTATCCTCATAAAAATTTATAATACCAACATACCACTCTTCATACCAAATACTATCAAAATTTTATATTCAAAATTTTAAATTCTGATAACCATATTTGATAATCCATGTAGGGGTTGTTAGGTCACTAGTTTTACAAACACAAGTTATAAGAGAAGAGATGAGGCGATTGAACAAGCTCTAACACACACACACGATAGTAAGCATACGGTTATGTGAAGATGTATGTGAAAGAAAGAAAACTTGAACAACCAACCCTCAAGTGAGGGTTATTACATTGTTTATATAGGCAAGGAGCTAGGGCAACACTCCCTCTCCTTCCCTATTCCTTATTGGGCTTGGGCCTAAGCTTATGGGCCTTCTACATAAGCTTGACCTTAAACAAACGTAAAGGACATAATAAAGCTACCTATTACATATGAAATATAAATACTTGAAATACTGTTTAGGAGTGATTCCAACAATCTCCCCCTCAAGTATATATGAATGTAAACGGTGAAGGCGTTGATGTAATAGTAGCTCTGACGTCTTCTGACATTCTTCTTTCTTGTGAGAGGAATTGCCTTGATTCGAACAATCTCCCCAGTGTAGAGAGATAGTTATCTTTAAACAGTTATGCTTCGACGTCATCTTTAACTTTGTTCTTTGATCATTGTTCTTTGTGGTGAAAGTGATAGTATGTTGTTGTCTGCATCAGTCTGCCTCAGGTCTGCTTCGCTGCTCCAGTGTCTCCACGTCATTCTTCAACATGCTCACACGCTCTTTGACGTTGGAAATCAATACTGATGGAGTTCTGTAAGTCTTTGACTTTGTAGATTCTTTGATTGATGAAGAATCATTCTGACTGTTGTGTTGCATTTGAATAGAACTTTCATTAGTGATGATGTTGGCGTGAGCATGAGAAGAATCAGCACGATCATTCCGCTCCGGAGCTTCCATAAGAAGAAAACATTTCAAACGGTTAGTAATAAGCGGTTTCCGGCACTTACAAGTTTGAACTTCGAGAGTGTTAACAGCATAGTGTGAAAGCACAACTCTAATTCTTACAAAGGCCGTTCCTGAACTGGAGTCCCACAAGTGAGATAACGCGATGTACCGAAGTACATCTACAGTTCAGATGAGTCGCTGAGGTATACCGAAGCATCACCTCACGACTGTAGACCGTTTGAGACACACTTCGCGTAATCCACGGGGAGTTACCGAAGTGACCTGCTGTCAGGGCTGTTTGATGTTGACCCTGGCAGGAGTTTCCATTCAATCACTGAGGATCACAGATGTGAACCTCTCATAAGTGTTCTCGACAGATTGCTAAGATCTGTGAAGGACTCGATATGAACCACTGATGATCTTATTTGTTGATCATCAAGTGATTAAATGTCAAGTGTTCCTAAGAGATCTTTTGATGAATCTCGTGGCTCTAGACTCAATAGTGCGTTTTGGTTTTCCTGAGCGGAGACTAGGGAGTGGGTCTCCTTCTTCAATACCAGCGATCTCTAAGAGAAAGCCAATAGTTTACGTAGGGTTCCCTGTGAGAATGAAACAAGCTTCTGTTGAAAGAAACTTGAGTAGCTAAGAAGGTTTAGTGCATGCGTCACTGGGTCCATGACGACTTTTAATCTTCAATACCGGTGTCACTAAGTGACAATCAGTAGCATATGAATTGAACCCGGTGTCTGCCCTAAGTTGAATAATCTGGAGGGCTATTTCTTTTCACCCTTTACTTTACATTTCTTTTTGATTCTTCAACTCCTTCTTTCTCCGATTCTCATTTTCTCCTTTTTATAATCATTCCTAAGGACTTCTAACACTAACTAATGGTAGTGTCCTTGGGTAGATCCCTCCGGCTCTGGCGGATCATAGGACGGTTATTCCTAACCTTAGTCACCTTATAACTCCATGACTAACCTATGTTGCCATTAAAACCACTGTATGTGAAAATATCTCTCAAAGGGTTTGTAAATGAAAAACATGTTTGAACCACTGTGAGAGATAAGGTTTTGCATAAATACTCCCCCTCCACATGTGCTTAATAGTTTTAATGGTTAAATGCACAGTGAGGAAAGAGCGCGCACTTTTTGAATTGATCCACTGAAGATAGACAATCCCCCGCGAGACACGGTTACGTTGCATAGTTAAAGAGTTACATTGTCAGCTTTTAGGTGACAACTAGCTCTAATAACTACCTTGAAGGTGTAGACAAACCTCGAAAGGTTGTCATACCCGTCAGAGTTCATGTCTATCAAGAGTTTCTCGAATGGTACTTTCTACTTGGACAAGTCCTTTGCGAGACACGTTTACATTACTAGCGAACTAGCTTGAAATTATTACCCGTCCAGGACAAGTCTTTTCGAGTTACAAACAGTTTAGTACCGTCAATTCGTTGGTTAAGTCTGAGGTACACAGATTCATTTGCATATTGCACAACATATTTCTTATCACACAAAATTTTCTCCCCCTCAAAAATGGCATATAAAAATGTTATTTTTGAACGGTTGAGAATAAATATGACCATTTCGAGTGTTGCGGGAAGAGTGACCACTGTGAACAATTTGTGAACAAAGTTATCATCAAATACTCCCCCTCAACTAGTGATATAAACGGTTGAGGTTTTAACATTATGTGGGGAAGTACTTGTCTTTTTGAGCAAAACCTTGAAAAATGAAAGGTTTGATAGGTTTTACTCAAAAATAAGAAGCTTTCGCTCCTTTTATAAGGATTGTGGCACTGAGGCGTACCACAGGGTCCTTTCTTGACAATTACGGGTTGTACACTGTTATGTGAGCACAAGCCATAGACATATATAATCACACATCCAAAATTATATGAAAGAAACAATTCAAGGGGTACCAGGAAGTGCAGTGATGTTCCCAAGAGTACGAACAGGGCGTTGATAGCCGGTGATGTTGATCCTGGGTCGACCACCAACAAAACTTTCCAACGTTCTGAACTGATCCCTTCTAAACAACCGTTCATCAATCATGGTGATGATCCTTCTCACATCCCTCCTTTCCTGAGAATTCCAGCGCTTAGGAGACCCAACTTTCAAGCGTATATCCTTCAACCTGTACGCCAATCCATCCCTAACCAGCTTCAAGGTATGATCCCCGAATTTGTGGAGCTCACTACACGCCATTAAGCAGTTTCTTTGAAGTTCACTATGGTAAACAACGCCGAAAGGTTTGCTGATGAGTGTATATTGAGATAGCTGGTTGAGATCGGGAAGAGTAAGCGTTGGAGGAGTGAGGTTGACACGCGTCTGATAAGATTCAACAGCCATCTGGATATCTTCAACACGTTCTTTGATCACGATGCGTCTAATGAAGATGAGAACTGACTTGATAAATTCACATTGAACTTCAGTCGAGAATTGTCTCATACGACCCTGTACTTTGGCAAGGTACATGTCTTCGATGTCGTTGAGGGATAAATTCTCAAAGTCAGCTTCGGAGAATGCATAGTCCTGTTCATCTTGTCGTTTGACTATGATATTCTTCAAGAAGGTGTAGTCCCACTTAGACTTGAGATCAACGTGTTTGATGGCCACGATGTCCTTAGAGCTGTACACTGCGTGTTGAGACTTCTGAACCAGGCAGCTTCTGTAGCAGATTCTTCGGCGTTCAGGCCAATGATGAATCCCATACAATGCATCTCGGTCGTATTCTTGCACGTTGTCAGAAAACAAGTGATTTGCACGTTCCTCGATGGCTATGCAGTTTGAGTAAGTAGCCGCTGGGAATGGAAGAGTCAACGATGTAGCGTATTTTCGTGAACCATCGCTACCGTGTAAAAGAAAATCCAGGTCTCTGTTAAAGAAGTATCGAAAGGGAATCCTTTGTTCATCTATTTGGCCAATGGTCGGTAGGGGTTTGGTCCAATCAGTATAGTATGTAGGGTTGTCCCTTTGTGTGAAGTCAATGTTTGCTTCCGAATTGAGCCAATCCATGTTGTTAGACATAGCTCGAGCGATGTTCTCAAGATGATATTCAACCTCGAGGGCACTTTCAGAGCTGTCTTTCCACAGTTGAAAAGCTTCATTCTTGATTCGCTTCAACTCAGATTTTGTCATTTTCTTCACATGGAACTTTTCTTGCAAAAGTTTTGCGTGCTCCAATGTAGAACCGTCTACCAAGTCTTGACCTTCATCAGGGTAGGGAGTTTGATTGACAAGTGTGGAGAACCATTCAAACTCTTCGGTTTTATCGTCATCTAGCCATGATACGACTTCAGGCTGAGTCGTCTTCTTTTTCTTTTTGGAAGGCCTTGATGATGATATTGGTTTCTGCACTTATTTGGGTGAGGTGGGTTGCTGTCGGGGCTCAAGGACCTCTTCATCGTCACCACCCGTATACTCAAAGTAATCACCTATTTTTTGAGTCAGTGGTGGTAACTCGGAATCGTCCCGAGGTTTATCAGTAGAAGACCGAGATGGAGGAGACTTTTGTTGAGAAGAAGTCCATGGTGGAGGAGGTGGCATCGAAGTAGATTCACCAGATTGCTTCTGACGTTTAGGTGCAGAGTCCTTGTCCTTATCATCGTCATCTCTTGGCCGTTTGGGTTGATCGGCTGACTCCTTGCACGATGATCTGAGTTGAAAATCAAGTAGACTTTCGAAAAATTTAGCTTCATCCGAAGTAAACGTTCCAGATCGCTTTGACATTTGCATCACTAGTTTAGCGATTAACTCAGATTCAGAGATCAGCTTCTTTGGCCATTGTATGTTTAACCAATGCGACGATGTTAGGAGTGAGTTGTCTGGAAAATACTTCTCTAGTCACACCGGGGACAGTGTCGAGAAGAAACTTGTGGGTATGATCTCTTGCTGTCTTCTCCAGTTCCTTTTGGACTTTAGGAACGATATCCTGAAGGTACTTGTTAGTGTAACCTTCGATCATTTCGTTTAGTTCCTCTTTACGATGACTTCATGAACTTCTGAACAAATTCCCTTTCATTCTGCATCTTGTCTTTCTCATCATTTAAGTACTGTATTTGGTCAGCAAACCAATTCAGTTTTCTATAAAGTATGTCCTTCTTTCTGACTTGTTGGACAGCTTTCACAATTCTTTCATGAGTCTGAGAAATCCAAGATTTAGGTGGTTTCTTCACGGATTTGGATGATGATCTGGTTGACTTCGTTGATGGTAGTGGTGATGAGTGAGATGATGAGTCTGATGAGGAGGAGACATGAGGAGGCTTGGGGTCCTTAGGCGGTTCAGAAGTTTCCTTCTGTGACTGTGTGGGACTGCCCAGAAACAACTTGTCATAATCATCATCTTTATCTTTCTCAGACTTCTCAGTTTCAGGGTTCTCAAACTCATATACGATAGTATCCTCCACAAGCTATTGTTGTTGCAGAAGAGTGGTGGCACCAGATCCCTTACCGGGTCGATTAACCGTATCAGGATCTGGTGAGGAGTGGGCAGCACCACTTGATCCTCCGGGGCCACCCATTTGATCTTTAGCAAATTCTTCAGCCTTTTAAAGGTGTCTGACGATGTGAAACTTCTTCCTGTATGATTGATCCAGTTGCTTTTCTTCATCTTCAGAGCTTTCATCATGTGGCACAAGTGCAGGAGTCTTCCCTTTTCCTTTATTAGTTTGAGGACTTTGAGGTTTTGGTACTGAGGGATTTTCATCCTTTGCAGTTTCAGAGTATGTGATCTCTTCATCTGTGTCAGTAGCATCAGAGTCCTCGTCAATGAGCTTTTTCTGCGGTTCAGGTGTAGAGGAAGGGATCGGAGTGGCTTCCTGAGAAGGAACTTTCTTCTTAGGGGTAGGTTTCTTCTTTGGAATAGGTTTCTTCTTTGGAACATTCCTCTGACTATCTGTACTTGTGACACTTCCAGCACTTCCTTTTCTGGTTCTCCTTATAGGTGTTCCAGAAGATTTTTCGTCGAAATGACCAACTTTGCCTTGTCTAACTGCTTCCAGATACCTTTTGTACGTTTCGAGCTTTCTGACATCTTCAGTTAGAAGGAAATCTGGCAGCACAACACCTTGTTTCTTTGTAGACGATTCCTTGATTCTGACAGATAGAATAGGTTCCGTCAACATATCGTGATTGTCAGGGTCATTGAGCCTCTTGGGAATATCAGGATGAAGTCCAAGTGCTCTCTGGATCAACAATTTAGTATATCTGATGTAGGGAATCTTTGAGCCAAGTTTGTTGAGAAATGACATCATGTCATCCCAAATTAGAGCTTCGATAGCGATGTGTTTCATGTTGACCAATGCCCAAAATATTTGCAGTTCCATGAGCTTAGGATGCTCATAGCCACTGTCACGACCAGAAACAGACTTGGTGATGATCATGTAGAGAGTTCTCCAGGGTTGAGGAATACTCTTAAGCTCTACGTGAGAATGCTTGGTGATTACTCCTGTAGCCTCGTCATAACCGATATCGATTAAGAATTGGAGAGTGAGCTCTTCAACAGGTGTGGCATATAGTTTGGTTAGTTCGACTTCAGGAATTAGGAGAACAGCCCTTAAGTCTGCAGGTGTAATGGTGACTTGTTTGTGATTTAGAGTCACCGTCACAGCAGTCCGTCCTTTGACCCTTTCCATAGTGTTCCAGAACTGTTGGATATAGATCTCAGGGACAGTTGCAGAGTGAGTGAGCATGTTCTGATACGGATGAGTCCTCAGAATATCAATAGCAATTAGACACGAAGATTCTGAGCAAGTGAGGGTGTCAAAGTCAACACGGAGATTATTCTTTCCTATCTTCATTGGATAGCCATAAGGATAGATATCAGCAATGGAGAGAACTTCAGATGCATCCACATTCATTTGTTCAGCCATGTCGTGATCTGAAATAACATTAGCCAAAAGAACCAACATATCGAAAGACATAATGTTAGTCAACAGAAGGTCTTATTGTCTAGTTATTGAATGTACAGTGATAATGATTGTTACGAGTCCTAAGTCACTTGTATGTCCAATAGTCTAATGACGTCGTGAAATGTTTCGTGAGTTAGTTAACTTTAAGTTTTAAAGTTTATGTTATCACTTATTGTTCACAACATATTAGACGATTAAGTTTATTAGTGACATTATTGGATTCGTGACGTTATGATTGGTTTATTTACAAGTTTGTACATGTAACAATTCATCATGAAGGTCAATCCAGGGTTAAGCGTAGTTTTAGCAAAGTTAAGCGTAAACAGTATTGACATATGCGTAGACGAAAGCTTACGCGTAGGATCCTCACTTACGCGTAAGAAATGTTACGCGTAGGAAAAAGGGGGACCTTATGCGTAGAGCTTACGCGTAGGCGTATATATACCTTACGCGTAAGGCTTACTCGTAAGAGTAGACCTTATGCGTAGAGGTCACTCTTTACGCATATCCTTCACAGGATACGCGTAGTCCATTGTAGAACCTTACGCGTAACTGTTATGCGTAGGATTATTCTTACGCGTAACATGACTACGCGTAGGGTAATCCTTATGCGTAGAGTTGCAAATGACCTTGATTCTGAGTTTCATGAGTAACAAGCCTGAAATAGAACCATCATATCATCAATATTAACACATAAATTCATTTTAACAACAAATCATGGCAAGAACACTTGTTAAGCAGTTATGCGTAGAACTGCATAAGGCGTAATCCAAAACCCTAATAGTTCAAGAATTACGCGTAACAATTCTAACCATGGAAATTGCACCAAACGTTTTCTGGTAGGTCTAAGGTATTGTGAGAGTCTACTAACCAAGTTATAACATCCAATTCATGGTGAATCGAAAATACCCAATCTCAAGAACTTTAAACCCTAATTCCAAATTGTTAATAATTTAGAGTTTCTGGGTGGTTATAGAGCAAGGATATCCTCAATTCAACATCATAAGAACATAACCCAACAATCTTTTTGACCAAAACACTTCTCATTTTGAAAAACCCAATTCGACTTATAAACCCTAATTTTCAAAATTCATCAATTCGTGTTTCTGGGTTTGTTTTGAGGATGGAAAACATATCATTGACGTTTTTAAAGCCTTTTGATATTATCTTTTTAGCCACAAACACATAACACATGATCATGTGTTCTTACGCGTAAGCGAAGAACACAAAATCACCCATATCAGTAGATTTGACCGTTGGATCCTTTTGAAATTCAAAACCAATGTTTAAAAACATGTTAGAAACATTAATCCACTTACAGTATGATGATCAAAAACACAGATAGGATGAACGAATTTTAGGCGTAGGATCTTGTTAGGTTTAGAGTAATAAATGTGAAGTGGAAGTTAGGTGAAGGTATTTATTAAAGTTAACTTTAACATTTTGACAGTTTTGGTCCTTCCACCTTTTCCATTTTCAAACCAAGCCATTTAACTTCCATTTTTGGTTACCAAACAAAGTTTTTAGGAAAGAAACATGACGACACTCCCCCTCGACTTAAGAAATAATGAAAGGTTATAAATTTAGTCCGAGGAGTGTCATTAAACCAGAATATTCACCACCATTGTAAAATGAAACAACCGAGATAAGAAAACATGCAAGTACACTGATGTTTTGAAACAGTTAAGTGAAAATTTTCTCCCCCTCAACACTTGATCGTAAAAAATACTGAATTTTGAGAGATTATAGTGCTGAAGGAGGACATGTACTTGCCATGTTGAAAGATTATAGATAAGAAGAATATTTTTGTTGTTTTATGAGATTTTATATTTTTGTATTTTGTTTTTGAAAAATTTTATTTACAAAAGATGTTTTGGTGTTTGACAGGTTTTTAAGACTGTTTTAAGAGGTCATCCAATTCCTCTTGAGTCAAACACCTCATACCAATTCGGTGGACCAACTCATTAAACCTAGCGGGAGGCAAGGCTTTGGTGAGCAGATCTGCCAATTGGTATTCAGTACCCACAAAGTATAATTCAATGGTACCCTGTTCCACGTGGTCCTTGATGAAATGATAGCGAAGATCGATGTGCTTTGATTTCGAGTGCTGAACTGAGTTACACGATATCGCAATGGCACTCCGATTGTCGTAGTACATCGGGATTCTGTCGAATATGTAACCATAGTCTTTGAGTTGTGTTCTCATCCAGATGACTTGAGCACAACATGCGGACATGGCTACATATTCTGCTTCGGTTGATGACAGCGATGTACAATCCTGTTTCTTTGATTGCCAAGAAACCAGTTTATCACCGAGAAATTGTAGAGCTCCTGAAGTACTTTTCCTTGAGTCTAAGCATCCTGCGTGGTCAGCGTCTGAAAAAGCGATTAGTTCAAAACCAGAATCCTTCGGATACCAGATCCCCAAGTTAATGGTTCCCTTGATGTATCGTAGGATTCTTTTAGCCTCACAGAGGTGGGTTTCAGTTGGTCACGACTGATAACGGGAGCATAGATAAATGGCAAAGACAATATCAGGTCTGCTAGCTGTTAGATACATGAGAGACCCAGTAATACTTCGGTATTTGGTAGGGTCAACTAATTTCCCATGTAAATCAGCATCTAACTTCTTGGTATGAGCCATTGGTGTGGCATAAGTGTCACAGGTTGTCATTCCAAATTTGTTTAACAGTTCAAGGGCATATTTGGACTGACTCAAGAAAATACCACGGGGTGATTGATGAACTTGCAGTCCTAGAAAGAATGTAAGTTCACCCATCATGGACATTTCAAAAATTTTCTTCATTAGTTTTGCAAAAGCGGTTGAAAACTTTTTATGTGTCGACCCAAAAATGATGTAATCCACGTAAATTTGAACAATTAAGATATGTGCCCCGTGATATTGTATAAAAAGAGTAGGGTCAACCGAGCCTTTGGTGAAATTATTGGCAATGAGGAAAGATGATAGCTTATCGTACCATGCCCGAGGGGCTTGTTTGAGACCATAAAGAGCTTTGTTCAGTTTGTAGACATGGTTCGGGAACTCAGGATCAACGAATCCATCTGGTTGGCTGACATAGACCGTTTCTTTAAGTTGTCCATTGAGAAACGCCGTTTTGACATCCATCTGATAGACCGTGATATTCATATGAGCTGCGAACGCGAGAAATATCCGAACAGCCTCAAGACGAGCAACCGGAGCAAAAGATTCTTCAAAGTCTATTCCCTCTTCCTGACGATAACCCTTAGCAACTAGACGTGACTTGTTTCGGATGACGTTCCCTTCAGCATCCAATTTGTTTTTCCAAATCCATTTTAGACCAATGACGTAGACCCCTGTTGGTCTTTCAACCAGTTCCCATACTTCAAGACGTTTGAATTGGTTGAGTTCTTCCTGCATGGATTCAATCCAGTTATCTTTTGTCATTGCGTCTTTAATGTTTTTAGGCTCAGATTGGCAGACAGTGAGTGCATAAATGCAATGTTCACCATCTGTGTGAAGACGTTGTCTCGTAACGATTGGTTGATTCGGGTTGCCAATAATGTTAGCCAGAGGATGGTCTTTTGTCCATCGATGTGTAGAGGGTTGATGTTGGTATACATTGTGCAGATTCTGAGGATTCAAATGGTTTGTTGAAGATTCTGCGACATCTGGTGTAGCATTCTCATTGGCAAACGGGTTGAAGAACGCATTTGGATCAAAATCTGCAGGTGGGGGTACTTCATTCAGAATATCATCAGCTGGTTCATCATTGGTGGAAGCGGTGTGTTCAACTGTTGTGTTTGAGTCAACTGGTGTAGGTGCATCTTCAACAGTAGTTGTTGTAGCAGGTGTATCAGGTATAGGAATATTATCAGTTTGTGCAGCGGAAACAGCGGATACACCTGGAGCACGTTCATCAATATCGTCACTGAACAGAGGAGCAAATAACCTTTCCATTTGTTGACGAGTGAGCTGGGGGCTTTGTTCAGCTGATGATGGGGGTTGAGGGAAGTTTAAACGGTTGTGACCGGGTTCGAAGCTGTTATACTCAGAAGCCATTACAGTGAGTTCATCAAAATGAGCATGAATCGTTTCCATTACCTCCTTAGTTCGACGATTCCAGATTCGGAAACCTTTAGAATTGTCACAGTATCCAATAAAGACTCCAATATCAGCTTTGGCTTTGAGCTTTCCAAAATCATCACGATCATTATTCGGATAGCAAAGGGATCCAAATACATGAAAGTGTTTGAGGTTCGGTTTATAGTTGTGGACAAGCTCGAAAGGTGTTTTGTTGTGGCGTTTTGTAATCATAGAACGGTTTTGAGTATAGCATGCAGTAGATACAGCTTCTGCCCATAAGTAATCTGGAAGTTTAGAATTGATTAACATTGTTCATGCAGCTTCCACTAACGTTCGGTTTCGTCTTTCAACAACTCCGTTTTGTTCAGGTGTACGTGCAATAGATGTTTGATGCTGAATTCCCACTTTCTCATAAAATTCACGAAGGGTTTTGTTAACAAATTCAGTTCCTTTGTTTGTTCTGATTATCCTGACGGTGTTGCGGAGCTGAACCTGTATTTTTGTGAGAAAGGTGATGATCATTTGTGGAGCTTGGTCTTTGCTTCGAAGAAAGTAGACCCAAGTCCATCGTGAGTAGTCATCAACAATTACTAAGATGTAGCGTTTGCCATTGATCGTTTGCACGCGCATCGGGCCACACAAATCCATGTGAAGAAGATGTAGCACATGCTGAGAGCTGTGTTCCACCTTTGAAGGAAAATGAGCACGAGTGCTTTTCCCTTGTTCACAGGCTGAGCAAAGGTGATCTTTTGAATACCGGAATCGTGGGAGTCCTTCAACTAGTTTGTGTCGAGCAAGGTTGGTGATGGTTTGAAAGTTTAGATGTGAGAGACGACGGTGCCATAGCCAGGATTTTGTAGATGTTGCCTTTGAAAGTAAGCAAATGGGAGAGGAAGCAACCATGTCTTGCATAGAGATAGTGTAGAGACTAGAATTACGCGAGCCAGACATAAGGTCATTTCCTTGTAGATCATGAATGAAACAAGTTTTCTCCCTGAAAGCAACCTCCAAATCTCCATCACAAAATTGACCTACTGAAAACAGATTGTGACCGAGGCCTTCCACATAGTAACCCTGCTAATTTCGATGTTCCCATTGACATAATCTTCGTAGCCCATGATAGCTGCGAAGTGATCGTTCCCGAACCTGACAGTGCCAATGAACTTTGCAATAAAGTTTGATAACAGTTTAAGGTTGCCTGTCATGTGTCGGGAACATCCGCTATCAACAATCTAGAGAATGATCTGTATCACCTGCATTACACACAGATGGAATAGAAGTAGATGTGGAACCCGAAATGTTAGAGGGTTCCGAAGCAGGTATGTTAGACATACACACATTGATAATTTTCGGCATCCATTTAAATCCTAGTGTGTTGTATATCCATTTCTGCCATCTATAGCTACTATTTGCTTTAGTCTTAGTGAAAGCACTAGGTGGTACTACATTCTTAGGAGGTGAAGCGGGAGCTACTGTGATAGCAATGGTTGCCTTAGAATCTAAAGAAGGCGGTCTACCCAGCACAGACTTAGAATGATTAGTGGGCCTAGAGGTATTCCGATTCTTAGGATTTCGTAATCGAGAGATTATAGCTTTAGCAACACATTTGTCATGACAATCAGAATTCATATTCTTCCGACAAATAACACAAGGTGCATCAGACTGAATATCAAAAGTACTTAACGGTTTAGCATTCGTTACATCCCTATTTCTATTACATTTGCCAGACGCAACATCTATAGTGGAGGCAACATTAGTCTTATTCAGAGTCCTAGGGTGTTCTTCTACTTTAGCATTCCTTATTGATCTTTTCTTAGGTCGCAACTTCCTATTCGTCGATTGAGTGCTCCTAGGCTGTGAAGTGCGGACGTTTGGAAAAGATGCAACTATTCCTGTTTCAGTAGAGGGAAACACATTAGCAACTTGTGATTTGGCAGTGGGAATTCTAGGTGCACGATTACTTTGTGTGACTGGTGCTAATCTCTTAATCACAGTAGGCGAAAGTTGTTCATACTTTCCTAACATTTCCCGTAGCTTAGAGATGGTGTGAATCAGATCTTGATTTTCAGAACGAATATTACCAGCAAAATTCATGACTTCTCTAGTGTGAGCAAGATAGTGATCAAGTTCGTTAGATGCTTCATGACGAGTCTTATTGAGCAAATCAAATATGACACCATATTCCTGTTTAACTTTTGAAAGTTCTTGTTCATATTTTGAGATTTGATTTTTCAAAGACACGTTTTGATCATCCAGTTGCTCAATTTTAGGATCAGAAGATTGTGCACTCAACTGAGCGATTTTCTTTTGAAAACTAAGTTGATGATTGTGAATATCTTTTTCACACCAATGAAGACGACGTTTGGCATTGTAAATTTCGTTGAGTAATTGTTTATTTTCGGCTTTTAAAGACTCGATCTGAAGCACATTATCGGTTTTCTCAACAGTAACAACATTTTCAACAATATCAGCAGAGATATGATCAGATGCATATGGCAAAGAATAGAATAACAGAACATTATGGATATCAGCACAGATAACATCTTCCAAGAGTCGATCAACATCTTTTCTCAAGAGTTTCTTTTTACGTTTAGTATTTGAAATAGATGTTTCTGTTTTCTCGAAAACGTTTTTCATTACCCCAAGTTCCTTATGAAAATCCTTTTCTCAGGCAATTGCACAACTTTTCAAGTTTTTAACATTAGGTAAAAGATTTTTCTGAAAAATGTCTCTTTGTTCTCGCGCCAGAGGCGATTGAAAATGTTCAACTTTGATTTCAGAGCGATATTCTATCTCATGTTGTAAAATTTTGAGGTCAGCCATGAAAATGTCAAAATATCGAAGAATTTTTCGATTTTCAGGTTTTGAGTTTACTTCACTAATGGAAGGTAAAGGACCATAAGTTTGTGCAAAATCTGTTTTGGGATTAACATTAGAAGACTCAGGTGTTTTGATGATAACCCTTGGTGTGTTAGAAGAATCCGTTGGT